>JAMPIV010010305.1:30000-496343 GCA_024509875.1 Oreohelix idahoensis | reverse complement strand
TGATAATCGGACACGTGATTGGATCCATTAGCACTGAATACGAAACCAATTTCAATATTGGAATAAACCACAGAACTTTTCAAGTTTTTAAAAAGTGAAACCATGGCTATTTTGTCCAAGCATAAGAAACAATCATTCGCGTGGATTTTGTCGGATTTTCACTCACATATTACTGGCACTCACCAAAGCAATCGACTTTATGCTTCTGGGTCGATTTTCGACGTAACCAACCTGCCAATGTATTTGCACAAGTCAAACAAACAGCATTTGGCTTCTAAGATATAAAATTATTTTGCATCATCAACTTTCGAATCGAAATAAAGTTCATATGCTTTCTTTAGTAATGGTGTAAAGTTTTTCTGGTGAACACGATCGGTAAAATATCCGCACACGTAACAGAACAGATCAGCCGAATTACTACAACTTCTAGAAGCCATATTTTGCTCAGAATTATTTCAAAATACAGTAACTATTCGAAAAATCGCGTAACATATGTCATGCATCTTTTAGCAGTATAAAAAGTAGAATTATGTTGCTTTTTATTAATTTTTAATAAGTTATATAGTAAAAATGAAACGGAGCAAATAACGGTTCCCAAAAATATATTTATTCACAAATATCTTAAGAACCCGACGTGATAGAGATAAACGGATTTCAGATTTGAAATCAGCGCAAGAAACTGACCTAAGAACACTTATTCTTATATAAGAAAGAAAAATGTGTTTTGTCAGTGTTATCTAAGGACAACCACAAAGCACTGAGAGCACAACCTTATTTATTTCCACCCAAGGATACCTTTTAATTTTTTTATTATTCCCTGAAGTGAATTACCCCCAATATATTTAATAGGAGAAAGATTCTCAAAATCCCAAGAGCGAGGACCCCAATATATGTGGTAAAGTGGGATGATATAAATATTTATAGGGGACTTAGTGTACTGACTGAGATCAGCTGTGAAGGTATCTGTATCTAATAAGTGTGGTGTATTACAGATGACCTTACTTTGCTACCACATTTAGACCTCAGTCAGACTTATTCTGGAATATTGTGATGACTACGTTGAATGTCTAGGGTTATGATAGTGATGAAGTGTATGTTTACAACAACCAACAGACAGATAAACAATTTAATTTAATCCACAATACTTTACAACACTGTGACACTCACATACCGGTACATAGAACACTCTATAAGACTATCTTAATAAGTCAAGTGTTAACTTTTAAAATATGTATTAATTCCTTTCAATAATCGATATCCTGATTCAACTACAGAGTGAATCAGAAATCACAATCAAATGTAATCACAAGTTGTATGTACACAATTTATACATAGGATCTTTGTATTGACANATAATATTATTAAATATGTGTGTAAAGTAGTGAGGTAGTAGTACTATGAGGTAATACTGGCTTTTCAAGCTAGGTTGTTGTTTGTCATCATGACTTCATGTGTTTGTTACTGGTGGAAATAATATTGGAAAGGTTCACAGTTTCTTTTATTTGAAAACAAATAACTGTCCCCTCTTGATTTAATGTATAGTTCAATTTTTTAGAGGGGGGTACACAAGATTGAGCTGCTCTGGCCAACGAAATCTTAACTTCTGTGTGGCGGCAGGAAAACTGAATCCTCTGCTCGCTTGCTTCACCGTTTTCTTGAGAAACAACACTGGTCGATATCGTGAACAAGGAGTATGCTACCAGCCTCTGGATTCAGCAAAACTCAGACCAGGTGCTGATCTAATACTTCAGTACCACGGTCCCTGAAATAAGAAGGTTGTACCTCCTACTTCAGAACTAATTTATAATCTATTTCCACACTGAAGCACAATACATAACAAACACCGAGTTCAGCGCGGTAGGCCAACTACTAGCTTCTCATGTAACAATATACACCAGTATTCCTCTCCCTAGTGGTTACAACGCCTCTGCAATTCCAGCATTATTTCCTTTTATTCAATAAGATAGGTGCCATAGTACTATTTGGCAATCCCATATATGCCTATGCAGTTATACTCCTCTCCGACAAGTTTTTTTACATGGTGGAGCAATATCTAGGCTTTGCCTCATGTTTGCTACTGAACCACACACATACAGACATAAATTATCAATTCACATTCAATTTTCATCTAAAAGATATCAAATATGTCTAGCTTACCACAATTCATGGAAATATTAAACAAGTACGTTGACTGGCGATGAGTTATGGCACAATTCCGATCTGCCTCTGTCCCAGGCTTTTATTAGAAAAATATGAGCTGGTTCTCAACGCACTTGCTTCTACAAAGTTTATTTTCAAAAAGTGGCCCTGAACTGACGCTCCTAATTGACTATATCAAATGGTCTAGCCAATGAGACCATGTTTACAAAAGCATTTGAAAAAATTTACCCTTCCCACCGTGTCCATTAACAACCAAAAATAGTATTTGCAGTCGACTAATCATGTTTCGCCTTACATATTATTCTAGCCAATCAAATCGGATCTAACGTGGTGGCCTCATTTCCTCTAAAGCAGTGTCCAAACACGCCATTATGAGCAAATATGATCCTGTGTTGTCAGACAACACCACTATAGTATTTTTGCTATAATTTGTTAATTATTAGACTATTTGCTTAACACCTAACATATTCTTTGTCAGCAAGTCCTAAGGCACCCAAATATATAAGTTTAATGGAGCCAAGTGGCTTCGTTCAAAATATGTATTTTCTTCTACCACCCGTTCACTTCTATACGATGGGATGTCTTCTGTACTGTCAGGCTAATGTCAGGATTTCAGACGTAAAACAGTATTGTGTCATGTTTCCTAATAAGCATTAAACATGTTTTTTAAAACCTTACCTCGTATTGGTAGTGTTTTTTGTCACTGTTTATTTGAAAAAAAGCAAGCCTGCATGCCTTTCGCGTGGGGTGGCATTAATTTTATATCGCGAGACGACGTGGTAGTATTGCATGCGTTCCTCCGTACATCTCTCTCTCTCTCTCTCTCTCTCTCTCTTCTAAGCCCGTCTGTCTTTTCGTTTACGTAGTGCATAAAATGACATTAATGTAATATTAATCTAGGTCATTACGCAGTGTGTCTATCACAAGGTTTTCTAAGAAACACAGTACCAGTTTTATTTTTAGAAACGCGTGTAGTTGATGCAGTAGGCTTTACTAGCAAACGTGAAAGCGTTACAATTATGCAGACGAAGCATAAAAAGGGGTTTTCTTGTTTAGCTAGTATGACGTTCTATAACACAGGCGTACGCTATTGTGACCGCACTGTTCTTTTACCATTCTTCTTTCCTTTATTGAATTACTTCGTTAGGCTTTACATTTACTTTCTAATTTAGATATGTGGAGTTAGAATTTCACGACAAATTCTCCCCACTTAAAACAGACATCATATGTCATCCTATAATTCTATATACACATAGAGAAATTTAATATTAGTCCTGGTGCTTACGGTGATTCTCATCACACGGATGGCGGCTTAGAAAATCCGCACCCAGGTTAGTTTTTCCAGAAATATACTCTATGCTGAACTGGAATGGCTGCAAAAGTAAGGACCATCTGAGTAACCTCGAATTTTCATGCCTAGCCTGCGCTAGAAACGACAAGGGTTTGTGATCCGTTTGCAACTTAAATGCCTTCCCATACAGATAAATATTGAATTTCTTGATCGCCCATATTACTGCAAGACATTCTTTTTCGCTAGTTGAATAATTTTTTTTCAGCTTTATTCAACTTTCTGCTAGCATATGCCACTGGGGTTAATTCCCCATCCAGTGCATCTGATTTCTGTAAAAGGGTCCCAAACCGATATTACTTGCATCCGTTCTCACAATGAATTCTTGACTTAAGTCAGGTAATTTCAAAATAGGTTTGCTTGTGAGCTTTTCCTTCAATTCCTGGAATGCCAATTCACACTGTGCTGTCCATGTAATTCGATCTGGATTTCCTTTGCGTGTCAAATCAGTTAACGGTGCACATATGGAATTAAAGTTTTTGATATACTTTTGGTAGAAACCACATAATGAGACAAAGGATCTCACGTCTTTCTTGGTTTGTGGCCTCGGGGCTTTCTTTAGTTTCTCTAAATTCTTGGGGTCAGGGGTCATGTTTCCCTGATGGACTGTGTGTGTCCCAAGAATTCTAATTCTTTACATCCAACGCAACATTTGGTTGGTCGGGCTGTTAAATTCGCTTCTCTAAGTCGATTAAACAGCATGTTCAGAGAGTCAATGTGTTCCTCAAATGTTTCTGTTGCTATAAGGATATCATCCATGAAGTTTGTGATGCATGGATTATTCAGAGGATCCAACAATTTTTTTCATCATTCTAGAGAAGACACTAGGCGCATTCTTCAATCCAAATGGCAATCTGTTAAACTCATAGTGTCCCTCTGAGGTACTAAAAGCTAGGTACGGTCTAACCTCAGGCTTTACTGGAATCTGATAGTATCCTTTACTCAGATCCACTTTTGAGAAATATTTAGCTTTATTTAGCCTGGCAAACAACTGATTTGTATCCGGCAATGGATCCACCTGTCCTTCTGTGATAGCATTCAGTCTCCTGTAATCTATACAGAGTCTATGTTCTCCAGGGGTTTCCTTAAGAGCACCACACTGGAACTATACGAAGATTCACTGTGTGAAATTATTCCTTCCTTCAACAAATAGTCTATCTCTTCCTTCAAGGCTTTCTCCTTAGCAAAAGGAATCGAATAGGCTTTCATACAGACAGGTGTGGGGTCTATCAGTTTCATATCATATTCCAATAAGTTTTTATGCCCCGGTCGGTCCGTTAACACCTCTGTATGATCATCTAGAACCTGTTGCACTCTCTCCTTCTGATTTTTCGTTAAATGTGTACTGATTTTCACCTGTGCCGCTGTCTCACAGGGGTGTAATGGATATTCAAATGATGAAAGTGGTTCCTTTTTCATCTCCATTGCAATAGACAAGGTCAACAAGTGTGTCTCTTCCTGATTTTCTCTTTCCAAATATTTCTTCAGGAGATTCACATGATAGATTTTTTCTTTCCCCTTCTTATCTATCTTATAATTGGTTCTAGACACCTTCTCTAGAACTGTATATGGACCTTGCCATCCAATTTGTAACTTATTCTGACTACCGGGTAGAAGAAGCAGTACCTTCTCTCCCACAGCCAAATCTCTGTCTTTAGGGTTGTTGTTGTAATAGGCAGCATGTTTTTTTCCTGGCTTGTCTCAAATTTTCATTGGCAAGTTTCCAGCCAGTTTTTAAACGAGTGGTCAGCTCATTCACATATTGGTATGAGGATGTAATATTTTCCTCTGCCTTTTCATCAGTCCACGTTCTTAACAGAGCTTCGAGTGGACATTTTTTTGGCCTTCCAAATAATAATGTTGCCGGGGCCATACCGGTTGAACTATGGGGTACCTCCCGATAAGCAAAGAGGGCGGCGTGAAGGTACTGGTCCCATGTATCTGGTTTTTCATGTGCCAACTTTCTCAGGATCGACATCAACGTACCATTAAATCTTTCCACTTGGCCGTTCCCTTGGGGATGGTACAGACTACAATGGAAGTGTTTGGCCTGGAAGATCCTGAAAACTTCTTCTGTTAGTTTCCCCTTGAACTGAGAGCCATTATCAGTCAAGATTTGGTTGGGAAAGCCTAACCTTGTGAAAATTGTGAGTAATGCCTCTGCCACATGTTTAGAGTCAATGGATGACAGGGCTACCGCCTCTCCCCACATAGAACAAGTGTCCACCAGAGTCAGAATGTAGCTGTTCCTCCTCTTGGTTCGAGTGAGAGGTCCCACAATGTCCACGGCAACTCTCTCAAAGGGTGTTCCCACTATGGGCATTTCCCCTAGAGTTGCGGGTGCAGTCCAATGCTTAGGTGCTACTAGTTGGCACTCTGGACAGGATTTTACATATCGTTTGATATCTTCAGTTATCCCTGGCCAGAAATAGTGACAAGCTATACGCTGTCCTGTTGCGCTGATCCCCATATGACCACTGAAGGGAATCGCATGCCCTAGTTCCAACACTTTAGTCCTATATGAAGTGGGAAGGACCAGCTGTCCGTGACCATTGGATTCAGATCCAGCCTTCCTATAAATCAACTTGTTCTTCATATAAAATTCTCCCTTGCCTGGAGGTGTATGACATTTGGGCAACTTCTTGAAACACGGCTTGAGTGTTTTGTCCTCCGCCTGTGCCTTCCTCATCTCATCTGGATGAGTATTTATTGGATTTTCCTCCTCCTGTTTAGACTGTGATCTGGTCTGCACCGTTGCCAATATCACAGGTCTCTTGGGATTCCCCAGGAAGACATATCTACACCCCAATATCAGAGGGAAGATTGGTTCATTTATCACTGCTGCTTTGATTATTCCCTCCTCATATCGCGTTTTTACATGTATCTTAGCGATAGGGAGTGTCATGGTCGCTACTTCCTTGGTTGCAGCTTGAATCTCCACTGTTTCTGTGGTGTATTGATCTGCTTGCACCAGGTGAGAACTCACAACTGAATCATAATCTAAACCTGTATCATATACGCACCTTATGGTGACACCATTACAGATTACATCTTCACACACTGGGGGGTAGTACGGTTCCTGTAGTTCCTCAGGTTTGACCTTTGTTCCCTTCTTCCCAGATTTCATAGCAGCAAAACGAGGAGTTTTATTCCTACAACTTTCAGTGGTATGATTGTTCATCTTACACTTTGTACACCACTTCCTTCCTTGGTTGAAAGATTTTCTTTCATCAAATTTCCTTTCATCGAATTGTGGGGTTTTATTTTTATTGTCATACCGTGGCCTATCAAACTGGTGCTTACCTTTGTTCTGATCTCTAGGATCAAATTTATTAAAGTTCTGTGGTGCCTTAAAATTATCTACCTGTTTCTTTTTATTACCTGTTACCTCTGCCTGAGCTGCCTGATACCTTTCAGCGACAGATAGTAACTCACCCAGTCTCTCTGCACCTTGTTCCATGAGAAACTTTTTCAAATCTGGAGCCATGGACTCTCTTAATTATTCTATAAGGATCATTTCCTTAAGATCTTGGGTTTTCCCCAGAGCAGTCCATTTCTCCAAGTATGTCTCCAACCGTGCAGAGAACTGGTGATATGTCTCACCTGACAGTAGTTTAGCATTCCTAAATTTTTTTCTATAAAATTCTCCATTCTTTTCATATCTTAACAAAAGAGCCTGCTTTAGCATGTCATAATTTTCTTGATCATCTCTGCTCATTTTGGCAAAAACTTCATAAGCTGTACCACGAAGCCCTTGTGATAACTTTAAGCTCCACCTTTCTCTCTCTAATCCATACGTGGTAGCTAATAGTTCATATCTATTTAGATAGCTCTCGATATCATCTTCTTTCTCAACAAAATGATCTAAATGAAAGTTCATAGCTGAGGTTGAGGCTCCCTGACTAGCAGTGGCATCAGAGGTAAAGGGACTGGCACCATTTTCAGGAGCATGGCCTTGAAATTCCAACTCCCTTAGTCGTAACTCGTGCTCCCTTTGTAATCTCTTATCTTCTGCTTCCCTCTCTGCAGCCTGCCTTCTTTCTTCTGCTTCCCTTTCTGCAGTCAATCTTTTTCCTTCTGCTTCCCTTTCTGCAGCCAATCGCTTGTCTTCCCTTTCGGCAGTCAATCTTTTTTCTTCTGCCTCCAATGCCCTAGCCTCCTTGTCAGCCTCAATCTGCAACCTCTTAATTTCTTTTTCAGCCTCTAACTTTCTTTCAGCTTCTTTTTCTAATCTTTCCGATTCTAATTTTCTTTCTGCTTCAAATTTTCTTTCTTCACGTTCAATATATTTGTCACATTCAGTAGTGACATAAGCAATCATAACTTGCCCGTCCATTCCTAACTCTTTAGCAGCCTGCATAGCAGCAGATCGAAATTTTGCCAGGTCGACCATTTTCTAACAGGCAAATTTATACAATATCTAACTTAAACAAGTCAATCTATAACTAATTACACTGACTAACAAAAAAAAACTTTTTTTTTTCTTTCTCTAACATTTCTATGTTTTTCTGGTCAATTTTAATGCGCTGTTTTTAAATCTGCAAACCGTTTTTCTCTATCAGGTCGGGATCTCTAGAAATACGCAATTGAAGTTTTTTAACAACGCATACAGTAATACAACATCATTCGTACAAGAAGTATAACAGTTATGTAGGCTTGAATTTCTTTGTAGTCGACTTTCGTCGGTGAATGGCATGTGGTACATCGCGATGAAGCATCCAACAATAATCGGCAAGCATGGTCACACTCCACCGTCCTTGATAACGTGACTCCATTACGGCGATATCTTGATGGAATCGTTCTCCATGTTCATCGCTGACTTCGCCAAGGTTGTCAGGGAAAAAGTCAAGATGCGAATCGAGCAAATGGATTTTGAGGGACATGTTACAGCCCATAATTCTGTATGCATCTATGCACTGCTTAACAATATGCAACATAGTCGACAGATTTGTGATTTCCCAGAAAGTTATCGACGATCGATTTGAATGCCATCCATGCGCGAAGTTCACTACCATGTAACAAGTTCTCGAATTGTTTGTCTGCAATAACTTTCCTAATCTGAGGTCCTACAAAGATATCTTCCTTTATCTTTGCATCGCTAACTTGCGGAAACTTTTCTCGAAGATAAGTGAAAGCTTTGCTCGTTTTATCTAACGCTTTTACAAAACTCTTCATGAGCCCCAACTTTATATGTAACAGTGGTAAAATGAAGCTGTCTTTGTTAACTAATGGCTCGTGTATTACATTTTTATGCCCGAGCTGCATACGATTCCGGATAGGCCACACTTTTCTTGCATAATATTCCTGTCTGTTGCGGCTGTCCCATTCACATCGGAAGCAACAACATTTAGTATACCCAGTCTGCATGCCCGTGAGAATTGCAATGACCTTTAGGTCTCCACAAATCCGCCATTGGTAGTCATTGTACTTTATTTTTTCCAAACGTATAGCCATATTGTCATAAGTTTCTTTCATATGAACAGAGTAGGCGACTGGAATTGATGAAAATAAATTTCTGTTATGCAATAACACGGCTTTTAGACTAGTCTTGGAAGAATCGATGAAAAATCGCCATTCGTTGACTATGTGCTCATGACCGTTTACATCTTTGCAATAGCAAATGTCATCATCCATCTCAAAGTATTGAACAAGTTCTCTGTGTCTATGACGAAATTTAGATATCGGAGTATTGGGCGCTAAAAGATTCCATTCTTTGAGTCGCGAACCGAGTAATTCCGCTTGTCCTTTGGTAAGAGCGAGATCACGTATTAGATCTGAAAGTTCTGAATGGTTAATTAAGTAAACACCATCATTCACCGGTATGTAATCTGAGTCAGAATTAGTTTCTAAAGCAGGTAAACTATCACTTTCAGATGGTTCATTCACGTCCAACGGATATTGTTCTGGTGGTACTTGGATCGGACACGTGATTGGATCATGAGGCACTGATTTCGAAACCAATTCAATATTTGAATAAACCACAGACTTTCTAGTTTTAAAAGTGAAACCATGGATATTTGTCAAGCAGAAGTAACAATCAGTAGTGTGATTTGTATTTTCACGCCATATTACTGGCACTCCAAAAGGAATCGACTTATGCTTCGGCGATTTTCGTAACCAACCTGCCAATGTATTGAACAAACTGCATTTGGCTTCCAAGATTTATTTGCATCATCAACTTTCGAATCGAAATAAAGTTCATATGCTTTCTTTAGTAATGGTGTAAAGTTTTTCTGGTCAACACCATCGGTAAAATATCCGCACACGTAACAGAACAGATCAGCCGAATTTCTACAACTTCTAGAAGCCATATTTTGCTCAGAATTATTTCAAAATACAGTAACTATTCGAAAAATCGCGTAACATATGTCATGCATCTTTTAGCAGTATAAAAAGTAGAATTATGTTGCTTTTTATTAATTTTTAATAAGTTATATAGTAAAAATGAAACGGAGCAAATAACGGTTTCCCAAAAATATATTTATTCACAAATATCTTAAGAACCCGACGTGATAGAGATAAACGGATTTCAGATTTGAAATCAGCGCAAGAAACTGACCTAAGAACACTTATTCTTATATAAGAAAGAAAAATGTTGTTTGTCAGTGTTATCTAAGGACAACCACAAGCACTGAGAGCTCAACCTTATTTATTTTCCACCCAAGGATACCTTTTAATTTTTTATTATTCCCTGAAGTGAATTACCCCCAATATATATAATAGGAGACGATTCAAAATCCCGGACAGGACCCCAATATATGTGGTAAAGTGGGATGATATAAATATTTATAGGGGACTTAGTGTACTGACTGAGATCAGCTGTGAAGGTATCTGTATCTAATAAGTGTGGTGTGTTACAGATGACCTTACTTTGCTACCACATTTAGACCTCAGTCAGACTTATTCTGGAATATTGTGATGACTACGTTGAATGTCTAGGGTTATGATAGTGATGAAGTGTATGTTCACAACAACCAACAGACAGATAAACAATTTAATTTAATCCACAATACTTTACAACACTGTGACACTCACATACATAGAACACTCTATAAGACTATCTTAATAAGTCAAGTGTTAACTTTTAAAATATGTATTAATTCCTTTCAATAATCGATATCCTGATTCAACTACAGAGTGAATCAGAAATCACAATCAAATGTAATCACAAGTTGTATGTACACAATTTATACATAGGATCTTTGTATTGACATATAATATTATTATAATATGTGTGTAAGTGAGGTAGTACTATGAGGTAATACTGGCTTTTCAAGCTAGGTTGTTGTTTGTCATCATGACTTCATGTGTTTGTTACTGGTGGAAATAATATTGGAAAGGTTCACAGTTTCTTTTTATTTGAAAACAAATAACTGTCCCTCTTGATTTAATGTATAGTCAATTTTAGAGGGGGGTACACAAGATTGAGCTGCTCTGGCCAACGAAATCTTAACTTCTGTGTGGCGGCAGGAAAACTGAATCCTCTGCTCGCTTGCTTCACCGTTTTCTTGAGAAACAACACTGGTCGATATCGTGAACAAGGAGTATGCTACCAGCCTCTGGATTCAGCAAAACTCAGACCAGGTGCTGATCTAATACTTCAGTACCACGGTCCCTGAAATAAGAAGGTTGTACCTCCTACTTCAGAACTAATTTATAATCTATTTCCACACTGAAGCACAATACATAACAAACACCGAGTTCAGCGCGGTAGGCCATCTGCTAGCTTCTCATGTAACAATGTACACCAGTATTCCTCTCCCTAATGGTTACAACGCCTCTGCATTTCCAGCATTATTTCCTTCTATTCAATAAGATAGGTGTCATAGTACTATTTGGCAATCCCATATATGCCTATGCAGTTATACTCCTCTCCGACAAGTTTTTTTACATGGTGGAGCAATATCTAGGCTTTACCTCATGTTTGCTACTGAACCACACACATACAGACATAAATTATCAATTCACATTCAATTTTCATCTAAAAGATATCAAATATGTCTAGCTTACCACAATTCATGGAAATATTAAACAAGTACGTTGACTGGCGATGAGTTATGGCACAATTCCGATCTGCCTCTGTCCCAGGCTTTTATTAGAAAAATATGAGCTGGTTTTCAACGCACTTGCTTCTACAAAGTTTATTTTCAAAAAGTGGCCCTGAACTGACGCTCCTAATTGACTATATCAAATGGTCTAGCCAATGAGACCATGTTTACAAAAGCATTTGAAAAAATTTACCCTTCCTACCGTGTCCATTAACAACCAAAAATAGTATTTGCAGTCGACTAATCATGTTTCGCCTTACATATTATTCTAGCCAATCAAATCGGATCTAACGTGGTGGCCTCATTTCCTCTAAAGCAGTGTCCAAACACGCCATTATGAGCAAATATGATCCTGTGTTGTCAGACAACACCACTATAGTATTTTGGCTATAATTTGTTAATTATTAGACTATTTGCTTAACACCTAACATATTCTTTGTCAGCAAGTCCTAAGGCACCCAAATATATAAGTTTAATGGAACCAAGTGGCTTCGTTCAAAATATGTATTTTCTTCTACCACCCGTTCACTTCTATACGATGGGATGTCTTCTGTACTGTCAGGCTAATGTCAGGATTTCAGACGTAAAACAGTATTGTGTCATGTTTCCTAATAAGCATTAAACATGTTTTTTAAAACCTTACCTCGTATTGGTAGTGTTTTTTGTCACTGTTTATTTGAAAAAAAACAAGCCTGCATGCCTTTCGCGTGGGGTGGCATTAATTTTATATCGCGAGACGACGTGGTAGTATTGCATGCGTTCCTCCGTACATCTCTCTCTCTCTCTCTTCTAAGCCCGTCTGTCTTTTCGTTTACGTAGTGCATAAAATGACATTAATGTAATATTAAATCTAGGTCATTACGCAGTGAGTGTATGACAAGGTTTTCTAAGAAACACAGTACCAGTTTTATTTTTAGAAACGCGTGTAGTTGATGCAGTAGGCTTTACTAGCAAACGTGAAAGCGTTACAATTATGCAGACGAAGCATAAAAAGGGGTTTTCTTGTTTAGCTAGTATGACGTTCTATAACACAGGCGTACGCTATTGTGACCGCACTGTTCTTTTACCATTCTTCTTTCCTTTATTGAATTACTTCGTTAGGCTTTACATTTACTTTCTAATTTAGATATGTGGATTTAGAATTTCACGACAAATTCTCCCCACTTAAAACAGACATCATATGTCAGTCTATAATTCTATATACACATAGAGAAATTTAATATTAGTCCTGGTGCTTACGGTGATTCTCATCACACGGATGGCGGCTTAGAAAATCCGCACCCAGGTTAGTTTTTCCAGAAATATACTCTATGCTGAACTGGAATGGCTGCAAAAGTAAGGACCATCTGAGTAACCTCGAATTTTCATGCCTAGCCTGCGCTAGAAACGACAAGGGTTTGTGATCCGTTTGCAACTTAAATGCCTTCCCATACAGATAAATATTGAATTTCTTGATCGCCCATATTACTGCAAGACATTCTTTTTCGCTAGTTGAATAATTTTTTTTCAGCTTTATTCAACTTTCTGCTAGCATATGCCACTGGGGTTAATTCCCCATCCAGTGCATCTGATTTCTGTAACAGGGTCGCGCCCAACCCGATATTACTTGCATCCGTTCTCACAATGAATTCTTGACTTAAGTCAGGTAATTTCAAAATAGGTTTGCTTGTGAGCTTTTCCTTCAATTCCTGGTATGCCAATTCACACTGTGCTGTCCATGTAATTCGATCTGGATTTCCTTTGCGTGTCAAATCAGTTAACGGTGCACATATGGAATTAAAGTTTTTGATATACTTTTGGTAGAAACCACATAATGAGACAAAGGATCTCACGTCTTTCTTGGTTTGTGGCCTCGGGGCTTTCTTTAGTTTCTCTAAATTCTTGGGGTCAGGGGTCATGTTTCCCTGATGGACTGTGTGTCCCAAGAATTCTAATTCTTTACATCCAACACAACATTTCGTTGGTCGGGCTGTCAAATTCGCTTCTCTAAGTCGATTAAACAGCATGTTCAGAGAGTCAATGTGTTCCTCAAATGTTTCTGTTGCTATAAGGATATCATCCATGAAGTTTGTGATGCATGGATTATTCAGAGGATCCAACAATTTTCTCATCATTCTAGAGAAGACACTAGGCGCATTCTTCAATCCAAATGGCAATCTGTTAAACTCATAGTGTCCCTCTGAGGTACTAAAAGCTAGGTACGGTCTAACCTCAGGCTTTACTGGAATCTGATAGTATCCTTTACTCAGATCCACTTTTGAGAAATATTTAGCTTTATTTAGCCTGGCAAACAACTGATTTGTATCCGGCAATGGATCCACCTGACCTTCTGTGATAGCATTCAGTCTCCTGTAATCTATACAGAGTCTATGTTCTCCAGAGGGTTTCCTTAAGAGCACCACACTGGAACTATACGAAGATTCACTGTGTGAAATTATTCCTTCCTTCAACAAATAGTCTATCTCTTCCTTCAAGGCTTTCTCCTTAGCAAAAGGAATCGAATAGGCTTTCATACAGACAGGTGTGGGGTCTATCAGTTTCATATCATATTCCAATAAGTTTGTATGCCCCGGTCGGTCCGTTAACACCTCTGTATGATCATCTAGAACCTGTTGCACTCTCTCCTTCTGATTTTTTTCGTTAAATGTGTACTGATTTTCACCTGTGCCGCTGTCTCACAGGGATGTAATGGATATTCAAATGATGAAAGTGGTTCCTTTTTCATCTCCATTGCAATAGACAAGGTCAACAAGTGTGTCTCTTCCTGATTTTCTCTTTCCAAATATTTCTTCAGGAGATTCACATGATAGATTTTTTCTTTCCCCTTCTTATCTATCTTATAATTTGTTCTAGACACCTTCTCTAGAACTGTATATGGACCTTGCCATCCAATTTGTAACTTATTCTGACTACCGGGTAGAAGAAGCAGTACCTTCTCTCCCACAGCCAAATCTCTGTCTTTAGCTTTCTTGTTGTAATAGGCAGCATGTTTTTTCCTGGCTTGTCTCAAATTTTCATTGGCAAGTTTCCAGCCAGTTTTTAAACGAGTGGTCAGCTCATTCACATATTGGTATGAGGATGTAATATTTTCCTCTGCCTTTTCATCAGTCCACGTTCTTAACAGAGCTTCGAGTGGACCTTTTATTGGCCTTCCAAATAATAATGTTGCCGGGGCCATACCGGTTGAACTATGGGGTACCTCCCGATAAGCAAAGAGGGCGGCGTGAAGGTACTGGTCCCATGTATCTGGTTTTTCATGTGCCAACTTTCTCAGGATCGACATCAACGTACCATTAAATCTTTCCACTTGGCCGTTCCCTTGGGGATGGTACAGACTACAATGGAAGTGTTTGGCCTGGAAGATCCTGAAAACTTCTTCTGTTAGTTTCCCCTTGAACTGAGAGCCATTATCAGTCAAGATTTGGTTGGGAAAGCCTAACCTTGTGAAAATTGTGAGTAATGCCTCTGCCACATGTTTAGAGTCAATGGATGACAGGGCTACCGCCTCTCCCCACATAGAACAAGTGTCCACCAGAGTCAGAATGTAGCTGTTCCTCCTCTTGGTTCGAGTGAGAGGTCCCACAATGTCCACGGCAACTCTCTCAAAGGGTGTTCCCACTATGGGCATTTCCCCTAGAGTTGCTGGTGCAGTCCAATGCTTAGGTGCTACTCGTTGGCACTCTGGACAGGATTTTACATATCGTTTGATATCTTCAGTTATCCCTGGCCAGAAATAGTGACAAGCTATACGCTGTCCTGTTGCGCTGATCCCCATATGACCACTGAAGGGAATCGCATGCCCTAGTTCCAACACTTTAGTCCTATATGAAGTGGGAAGGACCAGCTGTCCGTGACCATTGGATTCAGATCCAGCCTTCCTATAAATCAACTTGTTCTTCATATAAAATTCTCCCTTGCCTGGAGGTGTATGACATTTGGGCAACTTCTTGAAACACGGCTTGAGTGTTTTGTCCTCCGCCTGTGCCTTCCTCATCTCATCTGGATGAGTATTTATTGGATTTTCCTCCTCCTTTTAGACTGTGATCTGGTCTGCACCGTTGCCAATATCACAGGTCTCTTGGGATTCCCCAGGAAGACATATCTACACCCCAATATCAGAGGGTAGATTGGTTCATTTATCACTGCTGCTTTGATTATTCCCTCCACATATCGCGTTTTTACATGTATCTTAGCGATAGGGAGTGTCATGGTCGCTACTTCCTTGGTTGCAGCTTGAATCTCCACTGTTTCTGTGGTGTATTGATCTGCTTGCACCAGGTGAGAACTCACAACTGAATCATAATCTAAACCTGTATCATATAAGCACCTTATGGTGACACCATTACAGATTACATCTTCACACACTGGGGGGTGGTACGGTTCCTGTAGTTCCTCAGGTTTGACCTTTGTTCCCTTCTTCCCAGATTTCATAGCAGCAAAACGAGGAGTTTTATTCCTACAATTTTCAGTGGTATGATTGTTCATCTTACACTTTGTACACCACTTCCTTCCTTGGTTGAAAGATTTTCTTTCATCAAATTTCCTTTCATCGAATTGTGGGGTTTTATTTTTATTGTCATACCGTGGCCTATCAAACTGGTGCTTACCTTTGTTCTGATCTCTAGGATCAAATTTATTAAAGTTCTGTGGTGCCTTAAAATTATCTACCTGTTTCTTTTTTATTACCTGTTACCTCTGCTTGAGCTGCCTGATACCTTTCAGCGACATTTAGTAACTCACCCAGTTCTCTGCACCTTGTTCCATGAGAAACTTTCTCAGGTCTGGAGCCATGGACTCTCTTAATTGTTCTATAAGGATCATTTCCTTAAGATCTTGGGTTTTCCCCAGAGAAGTCCATTTCTCCAAGTATGTCTCTAACCGTGCAGAGAACTGGTGATATGTCTCACCTGACAGTAGTTTAGCATTCCTAAATTTTTTTCTATAAAATTCTCCATTCTTTTCATATCTTAACAAAAGAGCCTGCTTTAGCATGTCATAATTTTCTTGATCATCTCTGCTCATTTTGGCAAAAACTTCATAAGCTGTACCACGAAGCCCTTGTGATAACTTTAAGCTCCACCTTTCTCTCTCTAACCCATACGTGGTAGCTAATAGTTCATATCTATTTAGATAGCTCTCGATATCATCTTCTTTCTCAACAAAATGATCTAAATGAAAGTTCATAGCTGAGGTTGAGGCTCCCTGACTAGCAGTGGCATCAGAGGTAAAGGGACTGGCATCATTTTCAGGAGCATGGCCTTGAAATTCCAACTCCCTTAGTCGTAACTCGTGCTCCCTTTGTAATCTCTTATCTTCTGCTTCCCTCTCTGCAGCCTGCCTTCTTTCTTCTGCTTCCCTTTCTGCAGTCAATCTTTTTCCTTCTGCTTCCCTTTCTGCAGCCAATCGCTTGTCTTCCCTTTCGGCAGTCAATCTTTTTTCTTCTGCCTCCAATGCCCTAGCCTCCTTGTCAGCCTCAATCTGCAACCTCTTAATTTCTTTTTCAGCCTCTAACTTTCTTTCAGCTTCTTTTTCTAATCTTTCCGATTCTAATTTTCTTTCTGCTTCAAATTTTCTTTCTTCACGTTCAATATATTTGTCACATTCAGTAGTGACATAAGCAATCATAACTTGCCCGTCCATTCCTAACTCTTTAGCAGCCTGCATAGCAGCAGATCGAAATTTTGCCAGGTCGACCATTTTCTAACAGGCAAATTTATACAATATCTAACTTAAACAAGTCAATCTATAACTAATTACACTGACTAACAAAAAAAAACTTTTTTTTTCTTTCTCTAACATTTCTATGTTTTTCTGGTCAATTTTAATGCGCTGTTTTTAAATCTGCAAACCGTTTTTCTCTATCAGGTCGGGATCTCTAGAAATACGCAATTGAAGTTTTTTTAACAACGCATACAGTAATACAACATCATTCGTACAAGAAGTATAACAGTTATGTAGGCTTGAATTTCTTTGCAGTCGACTTTCGTCGGTGAATGGCATGTGGTACATCGCGATGAAGCATCCAACAATAATCGGCAAGCATGGTCACACTCCACCGTCCTTGATAACGTGACTCCATTACGGCGATATCTTGATGGAATCGTTCTCCATGTTCATCGCTGACTTCGCCAAGGTTGTCAGGGAAAAAGTCAAGATGCGAATCGAGCAAATGGATTTTGAGGGACATGTTACAGCCCATAATTCTGTATGCATCTATGCACTGCTTAACAATATGCAACATAGTCGACAGATTTGTGATTTCCCAGAAAGTTATCGACGATCGATTTGAATGCCATCCATGCGCGAAGTTCACTACCATGTAACAAGTTCTCGAATTGTTTGTCTGCAATAACTTTCCTAATCTGAGGTCCTACAAAGATATCTTCCTTTATCTTTGCATCGCTAACTTGCGGAAACTTTTCTCGAAGATAAGTGAAAGCTTTGCTCGTTTTATCTAACGCTTTTACAAAACTCTTCATGAGCCCCAACTTTATATGTAACAGTGGTAAAATGAAGCTGTCTTTGTTAACTAATGGCTCGTGTATTACATTTTTATGCCCGAGCTGCATACGATTCCGGATAGGCCACACCTTTCTTGCATAATATTCCTGTCTGTTGCGGCTGTCCCATTCACATCGGAAGCAACAACATTTAGTATACCCAGTCTGCATGCCCGTGAGAATTGCAATGACCTTTAGGTCTCCACAAATCCGCCATTGGTAGTCATTGTACTTTATTTTTTTCCAAACGTATAGCCATATTGTCATAAGTTTCTTTCATATGAACAGAGTAGGCGACTGGAATTGATGAAAATAAATTTCTGTTATGCAATAACACGGCTTTTAGACTAGTCTTGGAAGAATCGATGAAAAATCGCCATTCGTTGACTATGTGCTCATGACCGTTTACATCTTTGCAATAGCAAATGTCATCATCCATCTCAAAGTATTGAACAAGTTCTCTGTGTCTATGACGAAATTTAGATATCGGAGTATTGGGCGCTAAAAGATTCCATTCTTTGAGTCGCGAACCGAGTAATTCCGCTTGTCCTTTGGTAAGAGCGAGATCACGTATTAGATCTGAAAGTTCTGAATGGTTAATTAAGTAAACACCATCATTCATTCACCGGTATGTAATCTGAGTCAGAATTAGTTTCTAAAGCAGGGTAAACTATCACTTTCAGATGGTTCATTCACGTCCAACGGATATTGTTCTGGTGGTACTTGGATCGGACACGTGATTGGATCATGAGGCACTGATTTCGAAACCAATTCAATATTTGAATAAACCACAGACTTTCTAGTTTTAAAAGTGAAACCATGGATATTTGTCAAGCAGAAGTAACAATCAGTAGTGTGATTTGTATTTTCACGCCATATTACTGGCACTCCGAAAGGAATCGACTTATGCTTCGGCGATTTTCGTATCCAACCTGCCACGCTATTTGCGCAAGTCGCACAAACTGCATTTGGCTTCCAAGATTTATTTGCATCATCAACTTTCGAATCGAAATAAAGTTCATATGCTTTCTTTAGTAATGGTGTAAAGTTTTTCTGGTCAACACCATCGGTAAAATATCCGCACACGTAACAGAACAGATCAGCCGAATTTCTACAACTTCTAGAAGCCATATTTTGCTCAGAATTATTTCAAAATACAGTAACTATTCGAAAAATCGCGTAACATATGTCATGCATCTTTTAGCAGGATAAAAAGTAGAATTATGTTGCTTTTTATTAATTTTTAATAAGTTATATAGTAAAAATGAAACGGAGCAAATAACGGTTTCCCAAAAATATATTTATTCACAAATATCTTAAGAACCCGACGTGATAGAGATAAACGGATTTCAGATTTGAAATCAGCGCAAGAAACTGACCTAAGAACACTTATTCTTATATAAGAAAGAAAAATGTTGTTTGTCAGTGTTATCTAAGGACAACCACAAGCACTGAGAGCTCAACCTTATTTATTTTCCACCCAAGGATACCTTTTAATTTTTTATTATTCCCTGAAGTGAATTACCCCCAATATATATAATAGGAGACGATTCAAAATCCCGGACAGGACCCCAATATATGTGGTAAAGTGGGATGATATAAATATTTATAGGGGACTTAGTGTACTGACTGAGATCAGCTGTGAAGGTATCTGTATCTAATAAGTGTGGTGTGTTACAGATGACCTTACTTTGCTACCACATTTAGACCTCAGTCAGACTTATTCTGGAATATTGTGATGACTACGTTGAATGTCTAGGGTTATGATAGTGATGAAGTGTATGTTCACAACAACCAACAGACAGATAAACAATTTAATTTAATCCACAATACTTTACAACACTGTGACACTCACATACATAGAACACTCTATAAGACTATCTTAATAAGTCAAGTGTTAACTTTTAAAATATGTATTAATTCCTTTCAATAATCGATATCCTGATTCAACTACAGAGTGAATCAGAAATCACAATCAAATGTAATCACAAGTTGTATGTACACAATTTATACATAGGATCTTTGTATTGACATATAATATTATTATAATATGTGTGTAAGTAGTGAGGTAGTACTATGAGGTAATACTGGCTTTTCAAGCTAGGTTGTTGTTTGTCATCATGACTTCATGTGTTTGTTACTGGTGGAAATAATATTGGAAAGGTTCACAGTTTCTTTTTATTTGAAAACAAATAACTGTCCCTCTTGATTTAATGTATAGTCAATTTTAGAGGGGGGTACACAAGATTGAGCTGCTCTGGCCAACGAAATCTTAACTTCTGTGTGGCGGCAGGAAAACTGAATCCTCTGCTCGCTTGCTTCACCGTTTTCTTGAGAAACAACACTGGTCGATATCGTGAACAAGGAGTATGCTACCAGCCTCTGGATTCAGCAAAACTCAGACCAGGTGCTGATCTAATACTTCAGTACCACGGTCCCTGAAATAAGAAGGTTGTACCTCCTACTTCAGAACTAATTTATAATCTATTTCCACACTGAAGCACAATACATAACAAACACCGAGTTCAGCGCGGTAGGCCATCTGCTAGCTTCTCATGTAACAATGTACACCAGTATTCCTCTCCCTAATGGTTACAACGCCTCTGCATTTCCAGCATTATTTCCTTCTATTCAATAAGATAGGTGTCATAGTACTATTTGGCAATCCCATATATGCCTATGCAGTTATACTCCTCTCCGACAAGTTTTTTTACATGGTGGAGCAATATCTAGGCTTTACCTCATGTTTGCTACTGAACCACACACATACAGACATAAATTATCAATTCACATTCAATTTTCATCTAAAAGATATCAAATATGTCTAGCTTACCACAATTCATGGAAATATTAAACAAGTACGTTGACTGGCGATGAGTTATGGCACAATTCCGATCTGCCTCTGTCCCAGGCTTTTATTAGAAAAATATGAGCTGGTTCTCAACGCACTTGCTTCTACAAAGTTTATTTTCAAAAAGTGGCCCTGAACTGACGCTCCTAATTGACTATATCAAATGGTCTAGCCAATGAGACCATGTTTACAAAAGCATTTGAAAAAATTTACCCTTCCTACCGTTTCCATTAACAACCAAAAATAGTATTTGCAGTCGACTAATCATGTTTCGCCTTACATATTATTCTAGCCAATCAAATCGGATCTAACGTGGTGGCCTCATTTCCTCTAAAGCAGTGTCCAAACACGCCATTATGAGCAAATATGATCCTGTGTTGTCAGACAACACCACTATAGTATTTTGGCTATAATTTGTTAATTATTAGACTATTTGCTTAACACCTAACATATTCTTTGTCAGCAAGTCCTAAGGCACCCAAATATATAAGTTTAATGGAGCCAAGTGGCTTCGTTCAAAATATGTATTTTCTTCTACCACCCGTTCACTTCTATACGATGGGATGTCTTCTGTACTGTCAGGCTAATGTCAGGATTTCAGACGTAAAACAGTATTGTGTCATGTTTCCTAATAAGCATTAAACATGTTTTTTAAAACCTTACCTCGTATTGGTAGTGTTTTTTGTCACTGTTTATTTGAAAAAAAGCAAGCCTGCATGCCTTTCGCGTGGGGTGGCATTAATTTTATATCGCGAGACGACGTGGTAGTATTGCATGCGTTCCTCCGTACATCTCTCTCTCTCTCTCTCTCTTCTAAGCCCGTCTGTCTTTTCGTTTACGTAGTGCATAAAATGACATTAATGTAATATTAATCTAGGTCATTACGCAGTGTGTCTATCACAAGGTTTTCTAAGAAACACAGTACCAGTTTTATTTTTAGAAACGCGTGTAGTTGATGCAGTAGGCTTTACTAGCAAACGTGAAAGCGTTACAATTATGCAGACGAAGCATAAAAAGGGGTTTTCTTGTTTAGCTAGTATGACGTTCTATAACACATGCGTACGCTATTGTGACCGCACTGTTCTTTTACCATTCTTCTTTCCTTTATTGAATTACTTCGTTAGGCTTTACATTTACTTTCTAATTTAGATATGTGTTTTTAGAATTTCACGACAAATTCTCCCCACTTAAAACAGACATCATATGTCAGTCTATAATTCTATATACACATAAAGAAATTTAATATTAGTCCTGGTGCTTACGGTGATTCTCATCACACGGATGGCGGCTTAGAAAATCCGCACCCAGGTTAGTGTTTCCAGAAATATACTCTATGCTGAACTGGAATGGCTGCAATAGTAAGGACCATCTGAGTAACCTCGAATTTTCATGCCTAGCCTGCGCTAGAAACGACAAGGGTTTGTGATCCGTTTGCAACTTAAATGCCTTCCCATACAGATAAATATTGAATTTCTTGATCGCCCATATTACTGCAAGACATTCTTTTTCGCTAGTTGAATAATTTTTTTCAGCTTTATTCAACTTTCTGCTAGCATATGCCACTGGGGTTAATTCCCCATCCAGTGCATCTGATTTCTGTAACAGGGTCGCGCCCAACCCGATATTACTTGCATCCGTTCTCACAATGAATTCTTGACTTAAGTCAGGTAATTTCAAAATAGGTTTGCTTGTGAGCTTTTCCTTCAATTCCTGGTATGCCAATTCACACTGTGCTGTCCATGTAATTCGATCTGGATTTCCTTTGCGTGTCAAATCAGTTAACGGTGCACATATGGAATTAAAGTTTTTGATATACTTTTGGTAGAAACCACATAATGAGACAAAGGATCTCACGTCTTTCTTGGTTTGTGGCCTCGGGGCTTTCTTTAGTTTCTCTAAATTCTTGGGGTCAGGGGTCATGTTTCCCTGATGGACTGTGTGTCCAAAGAATTCTAATTCTTTACATCCAACACAACATTTCGTTGGTCGGGCTGTCAAATTCGCTTCTCTAAGTCGATTAAACAGCATGTTCAGAGAGTCAATGTGTTCCTCAAATGTTTCTGTTGCTATAAGGATATCATCCATGAAGTTTGTGATGCATGGATTATTCAGAGGATCCAACAATTTTCTCATCATTCTAGAGAAGACACTAGGCGCATTCTTCAATCCAAATGGCAATCTGTTAAACTCATAGTGTCCCTCTGAGGTACTAAAAGCTAGGTACGGTCTAACCTCAGGCTTTACTGGAATCTGATAGTATCCTTTACTCAGATCCACTTTTGAGAAATATTTAGCTTTATTTAGCCTGGCAAACAACTGATTTGTATCCGGCAATGGATCCACCTGACCTTCTGTGATAGCATTCAGTCTCCTGTAATCTATACAGAGTCTATGTTCTCCAGAGGGTTTCCTTAAGAGCACCACACTGGAACTATACGAAGATTCACTGTGTGAAATTATTCCTTCCTTCAACAAATAGTCTATCTCTTCCTTCAAGGCTTTCTCCTTAGCAAAAGGAATCGAATAGGCTTTCATACAGACAGGTGTGGGGTCTATCAGTTTCATATCATATTCCAATAAGTTTGTATGCCCCGGTCGGTCCGTTAACACCTCTGTATGATCATCTAGAACCTGTTGCACTCTCTCCTTCTGATTTTTCGTTAAATGTGTACTGATTTTCACCTGTGCCGCTGTCTCACAGGGGTGTAATGGATATTCAAATGATGAAAGTGGTTCCTTTTTCATCTCCATTGCAATAGACAAGGTCAACAAGTGTGTCTCTTCCTGATTTTCTCTTTCCAAATATTTCTTCAGGAGATTCACATGATAGATTTTTTCTTTCCCCTTCTTATCTATCTTATAATTGGTTCTAGACACCTTCTCTAGAACTGTATATGGACCTTGCCATCCAATTTGTAACTTATTCTGACTACCGGGTAGAAGAAGCAGTACCTTCTCTCCCACAGCCAAATCTCTGTCTTTAGCTTTCTTGTTGTAATAGGCAGCATGTTTTTTTCCTGGCTTGTCTCAAATTTTCATTGGCAAGTTTCCAGCCAGTTTTTTAAACGAGTGGTCAGCTCATTCACATATTGGTATGAGGATGTAATATTTTCCTCTGCCTTTTCATCAGTCCACGTTCTTAACAGAGCTTCGAGTGGACCTTTTATTGGCCTTCCAAATAATAATGTTGCCGGGGCCATACCGGTTGAACTATGGGGTACCTCCCGATAAGCAAAGAGGGCGGCGTGAAGGTACTGGTCCCATGTATCTGGTTTTTCATGTGCCAACTTTCTCAGGATCGACATCAACGTACCATTAAATCTTTCCACTTGGCCGTTCCCTTGGGGATGGTACAGACTACAATGGAAGTGTTTGGCCTGGAAGATCCTGAAAACTTCTTCTGTTAGTTTCCCCTTGAACTGAGAGCCATTATCAGTCAAGATTTGGTTGGGAAAGCCTAACCTTGTGAAAATTGTGAGTAATGCCTCTGCCACATGTTTAGAGTCAATGGATGACAGGGCTACCGCCTCTCCCCACATAGAACAAGTGTCCACCAGAGTCAGAATGTAGCTGTTCCTCCTCTTGGTTCGAGTGAGAGGTCCCACAATGTCCACGGCAACTCTCTCAAAGGGTGTTCCCATTATGGGCATTTCCCCTAGAGTTGCGGGTGCAGTCCAATGCTTAGGTGCTACTCGTTGGCACTCTGGACAGGATTTTACATATCGTTTGATATCTTCAGTTATCCCTGGCCAGAAATAGTGACAAGCTATACGCTGTCCTGTTGCGCTGATCCCCATATGACCACTGAAGGGAATCGCATGCCCTAGTTCCAACACTTTAGTCCTATATGAAGTGGGAAGGACCAGCTGTCCGTGACCATTGGATTCAGATCCAGCCTTCCTATAAATCAACTTGTTCTTCATATAAAATTCTCCCTTGCCTGGAGGTGTATGACATTTGGGCAACTTCTTGAAACACGGCTTGAGTGTTTTGTCCTCCGCCTGTGCCTTCCTCATCTCATCTGGATGAGTATTTATTGGATTTTCCTCCTCCTGTTTAGACTGTGATCTGGTCTGCACCGTTGCCAATATCACAGGTCTCTTGGGATTCCCCAGGAAGACATATCTACACCCCAATATCAGAGGGTAGATTGGTTCATTTATCACTGCTGCTTTGATTATTCCCTCCACATATCGCGTTTTTACATGTATCTTAGCGATAGGGAGTGTCATGGTCGCTACTTCCTTGGTTGCAGCTTGAATCTCCACTGTTTCTGTGGTGTATTGATCTGCTTGCACCAGGTGAGAACTCACAACTGAATCATAATCTAAACCTGTATCATATAAGCACCTTATGGTGACACCATTACAGATTACATCTTCACACACTGGGGGGTGGTACGGTTCCTGTAGTTCCTCAGGTTTGACCTTTGTTCCCTTCTTCCCAGATTTCATAGCAGCAAAACGAGGAGTTTTATTCCTACAATTTTCAGTGGTATGATTGTTCATCTTACACTTTGTACACCACTTCCTTCCTTGGTTGAAAGATTTTCTTTCATCAAATTTCCTTTCATCGAATTGTGGGGTTTTATTTTTATTGTCATACCGTGGCCTATCAAACTGGTGCTTACCTTTGTTCTGATCTCTAGGATCAAATTTATTAAAGTTCTGTGGTGCCTTAAAATTATCTACCTGTTTCTTTTTATTACCTGTTACCTCTGCTTGAGCTGCTTGATACCTTTCAGCAACATTTAGCAACTCACCCAGCCTCTCTGCACCTTGTTCCATGAGAAACTTTCAGGTCTGGAGCCATGGACTCTCTTAATTGCTCTATAAGGACCATTTCCTTAAGATCTTGGGTTTTCCCCAGAGAAGTCCATTTCTCCAAGTATGTCTCTATTCGTGCAGAGAACTGGTGATAGGTTTCACCTGACAGTAGTTTAGCATTCCTAAATTTTTTTTCTATAAAATTCGCCATTCTTTTCATATCTTAACAAAAGAGCCTGCTTTAGCATGTCATAATTTTCTTGATCATCTCTGCTCATTTTGGCAAAAACTTCATAAGCTGTACCACGAAGCCCTTGTGATAACTTTAAGCTCCACCTTTCTCTCTCTAACCCATACGTGGTAGCTAATAGTTCATATCTATTTAGATAGCTCTCGATATCATCTTCTTTCTCAACAAAATGATCTAAATGAAAGTTCATAGCTGAGGTTGAGGCTCCCTGACTAGCAGTGGCATCAGAGGTAAAGGGACTGGCACCATTTTCAGGAGCATGGCCTTGAAATTCCAACTCCCTTAGTCGTAACTCGTGCTCCCTTTGTAATCTCTTATCTTCTGCTTCCCTCTCTGCAGCCTGCCTTCTTTCTTCTGCTTCCCTTTCTGCAGTCAATCTTTTTCCTTCTGCTTCCCTTTCTGCAGCCAATCGCTTGTCTTCCCTTTCGGCAGTCAATCTTTTTTCTTCTGCCTCCAATGCCCTAGCCTCCTTGTCAGCCTCAATCTGCAACCTCTTAATTTCTTTTTCAGCCTCTAACTTTCTTTCAGCTTCTTTTTCTAATCTTTCCGATTCTAATTTTCTTTCTGCTTCAAATTTTCTTTCTTCACGTTCAATATATTTGTCACATTCAGTAGTGACATAAGCAATCATAACTTGCCCGTCCATTCCTAACTCTTTAGCAGCCTGCATAGCAGCAGATCGAAATTTTGCCAGGTCGGCCATTTTCTAACAGGCAAATTTATACAATGTCTAACTTAAACAAGTCAATCTATAACTAATTATCTAAGGACAACCACAAGCACTGAGAGCTCAACCTTATTTATTTTCCACCCAAGGATACCTTTTAATTTTTTATTATTCCCTGAAGTGAATTACCCCCAATATATATAATAGGAGAAGATTCAAAATCCCGGACAGGACCCCAATATATGTGGTAAAGTGGGATGATATAAATATTTATAGGGGACTTAGTGTACTGACTGAGATCAGCTGTGAAGGTATCTGTATCTAATAAGTGTGGTGTGTTACAGATGACCTTACTTTGCTACCACATTTAGACCTCAGTCAGACTTATTCTGGAATATTGTGATGACTACGTTGAATGTCTAGGGTTATGATAGTGATGAAGTGTATGTTCACAACAACCAACAGACAGATAAACAATTTAATTTAATCCACAATACTTTACAACACTGTGACACTCACATACATAGAACACTCTATAAGACTATCTTAATAAGTCAAGTGTTAACTTTTAAAATATGTATTAATTCCTTTCAATAATCGATATCCTGATTCAACTACAGAGTGAATCAGGAATCACAATCAAATGTAATCACAAGTTGTATGTACACAATTTATACATAGGATCTTTGTATTGACATATAATATTATTATAATATGTGTGTAAGTAGTGATGTAGTACTATGAGGTAATACTGGCTTTTCAAGCTAGGTTGTTGTTTGTCATCATGACTTCATGTGTTTGTTACTGGTGGAAATAATATTGGAAAGGTTCACAGTTTCTTTTTATTTGAAAACAAATAACTGTCCCTCTTGATTTAATGTATAGTCAATTTTAGAGGGGGGTACACAAGATTGAGCTGCTCTGGCCAACGAAATCTTAACTTCTGTGTGGCGGCAGGAAAACTGAATCCTCTGCTCGCTTGCTTCACCGTTTTCTTGAGAAACAACACTGGTCGATATCGTGAACAAGGAGTATGCTACCAGCCTCTGGATTCAGCAAAACTCAGACCAGGTGCTGATCTAATACTTCAGTACCACGGTCCCTGAAATAAGAAGGTTGTACCTCCTACTTCAGAACTAATTTATAATCTATTTCCACACTGAAGCACAATACATAACAAACACCGAGTTCAGCGCGGTAGGCCATCTGCTAGCTTCTCATGTAACAATATACACCAGTATTCCTCTCCCTAATGGTTACAACGCCTCTGCAATTCCAGCATTATTTCCTTCTATTCAATAAGATAGGTGTCATAGTACTATTTGGCAATCCCATATATGCCTATGCAGTTATACTCCTCTCCGACAAGTTTTTTTTACATGGTGGAGCAATATCTAGGCTTTGCCTCATGTTTGCTACTGAACCACACACATACAGACATAAATTATCAATTCACATTCAATTTTCATCTAAAAGATATCAAATATGTCTAGCTTACCACAATTCATGGAAATATTAAACAAGTACGTTGACTGGCGATGAGTTATGGCACAATTCCGATCTGCCTCTGTCCCAGGCTTTTATTAGAAAAATATGAGCTGGTTCTCAACGCACTTGCTTCTACAAAGTTTATTTTCAAAAAGTGGCCCTGAACTGACGCTCCTAATTGACTATATCAAATGGTCTAGCCAATGAGACCATGTTTACAAAAGCATTTGAAAAAATTTACCCTTCCTACCGTGTCCATTAACAACCAAAAATAGTATTTGCAGTCGACTAATCATGTTTCGCCTTACATATTATTCTAGCCAATCAAATCGGATCTAACGTGGTGGCCTCATTTCCTCTAAAGCAGTGTCCAAACACGCCATTATGAGCAAATATGATCCTGTGTTGTCAGACAACACCACTATAGTACTAGCAAACGTGAAAGCGTTACAATTATGCAGACGAAGCATAAAAAGGGGTTTTCTTGTTTAGCTAGTATGACGTTCTATAACACAGGCGTACGCTATTGTGACCGCACTGTTCTTTTACCATTCTTCTTTCCTTTATTGAATTACTTCGTTAGGCTTTACATTTACTTTCTAATTTAGATATGTGGAGTTAGAATTTCACGACACTTGGCAACAATATAGACAAAGTTAGGGACAGACAAAAAGCCTCGGTATCATAGTGGTTAGTGCACTGGCTTCCTAGCGCAGCGGTCTATGGTTTGATTCCCAGATTAAGTGCGATTTCTGTAGGCCACAAACGGATCCTGGGTCGACCCAGCCCCAAATGGGTGCCAGAGCATCTCTGGGAAGGTTAATACGGCCGGCGTGATGCTGACCACATCACCCCTAGTGTGCCGACGGTCAAGAAAATATGGGCCTACACCATATTCACAATATGCCTCAATGGGCGTGTAACGGGATGCTTTCCTGGGGACAGACAGTGATATCAAAATAAGAATACAAAAAGCAATAGGAGCTTTCATTGCATTGGGAAATATATGGAGATCAAGAGAAATCGGATCCAACATGAAAATAAGAATCTTCAACTCAAATGTAAAATCAGTACTATTATATGGCTGTGAAACATGGAGAACAGCAAAGCCAACAACAAAAAAGCAACAGACTTTCATAAATGGGTGCTTGCGATGAATAGAAGGATTAAAATGGTATGACAAGGTTACCAACGTGGAACAGATGACAAGAACCAGACAAGTGCCAGTGGAACAGGCGATGAGAAGAAGACGATGGCGATGGATAGGACGCACACTGAGGAAACCTGTTGATTTCATTACAAGGGAGTCCTTTTCAGGAACACCCAGGGTAAAAGAGGCAGAGGCAGACCAAGAAGCACATGGAGAAGAGAGCTGGAAACAGAGGTGAAAATAATAAGGAGAACGCGGAAAGAACTTGAGATGATGGCACGTGACAGGATGACTTATCATGTGTTTGTTGAAGGCCAATGCTCCTTTGGGAGTGGAGGGTTATTAATGAAGAATGAACAGTTGAATAATGCAGATAATTCAGTACGCACTACAATAAATTAATATGAAACAAATATAAAGGTATGTTATCAGGCACTCGCAGGAAATAAAGAAGTAGAAAACCAGACAACAGAAAAACAACAGACATGAGTGGCTTACCCAGGATTTGAACACTGGACCTTCCGTGCGACAACCCCGCCTAGCCATGCAAGCGAATCACACTATCCGCTCTGCCATCTACGCATCATCAAAAATGATGTTTCAATGGCAGGTCAATAGTGCGAACCACAATACACGACACCAGAAGTCCTCCATGGGCAGTTCAGCCTATTAATGACGCAATCACTTCTGTTGTATTTCTATCAAGCAGTATAGGCCGAATCCAACAAGACCCTTAGGACCTTAATACTGTGTCCAGTGCCTGATAACATACCTTTATATTTGTTTCATATTAATTTACTGTTTACAGGCCTCAGGTTTCCCTCCCTTATTTGTAATAAACGCACTACAATGTAGTTCAATACTGCCGGAGAGGAGAAGAGAGCGCACAATTGATGTCACAAACACACAAATCTAAGAGCTATTGTCCATTTTCATTTATCTTGCCAATACCAAACCTGCCTAGACACGAAGGCCATGAAACATTATGAGTAGGAGCATTCACATTGACAAAGGTGATGGGACCTCCAATAGTTTGCAGGCGAGCGTTAACATGCATTCTGATCCATTCTCACCTGGGACAACATTTCAGCTAGCGATTTTTAACCGTAAAATCTACTCCGTGTTCTCTAGTTTCGTTAAGGTCTTTCTCTTGCCAATAAAATGTGTAATTGTTATGAGTAAAATTCATAACGATTATGTGTGAAGTGTCTTCAGCTCGACAGAGCTTCATTTCTTATATTTTATTACGGATTTACTCACAATAAACGGAAATTACGTCATGCAGGGAAAGAACTTTAGCAGACGCCAATTTGGGCAGAAGTGGGGTTTTATCGTCTGCAAGATAGACGCCGATTGTGTTTTAATGCGAGAGGTCGCACATGTGTTTGCTCCTGTAGTCTACAGTGTTTTACCTGAATTTTACTATCACTAGGGCACCAATATACTCTGTTGAGGTGTTCCCAGCTTCTTTGAACGTCAGGAAGTAATTTGCATTATTGTGTCGAATGTATCAAATATATTAAACTGTTGAGAATGCAAGGACAGCGTCTCGATAGCGGAACGGACTGCCTTACGACATTATGAAGATTGCATATTACTGCCTTTGCCATTGGGCGTGAAAATATTGATATAATTGATGGAGCTATGTAACTGTACATGAATAAATTGTATCCTGTGAACGTTGAAGAGGAGTTACACTTATATTATAATTTAAGTTGATACGTGTCTATCGACATACCCCTATGTGTGTTTTTTGGCCACGGACATTGTTCCGATTATTATATTACTACAAATGATGGACGGCACGCATCAATAATCCTTCTCTCTTACAATTCCAGAGCCTGCCAGGCGCGTTTCCTAAAGTGCAGCTATATCCACCTGAATAGGTTCATCATTGACTATCCATTCGTTCTGACATCGTACGTGTCCTGTAGGTTTTAGATTAGTCCACTCAACATAGTCTGGACGTTCCAGCATCCCAATCTGATAGTTTGTTTCCTTCTATTACTTCTTGTGTGTGATTATTGCTTGGTGAGAAATGTTCTGTCCACAGTTCCGGGTATGACCCTTATCCTCATGCACCCAATGGGGAAAGCACATAGTCGCTGAACAACACCTAATTGACAGGGAACTGCCCAGCTTGGAGCGGGCGGTAGCTGTCCAAAGAGATCCTATAACCTCTCTCACTGTCGGAAGTAGCCCTTGGCGCCATGCCCCATGCCAATTGGGCATGATGCCTATTAGCGGTAACTGCTACTTCCCATGTTGTACCGACGCCTATAGGGCAAAGCTGGAGTGTCCTCTCCAGGGCGCGAGCTTGGGCACAGTTATGTGGAGATCAAGCTGTTGCCCATGCAGCATATTGCCTCTCTCCATGCAGCCAGTAGATCCACTGTAGCCGATACGGTTTGGTACCAGCCACGCCGCAGGGGTTGCCAGAATAATGTCGATTCAACATTAGACTGCCTTAGGGACTCCGACTCCGGATTTATCCTTTTCATTTACTCCCGAAGCATTTATCTCAAACGGAAAATCCCGGCAGGCAGTGCGGCGTTGGGGGGGGGTTTAATTAAAGAATTTTACCTTTTCTTAAATAGGCTACAAACCAAGGATCACGAACGCTATGTGCCCGAAGTAGCTGGTTTTAATGCGCCAGTGACTCGCCTTCTCCCCTTCTCCAGTCAATGGAAACGGTTCCGCCAGGCTCAAATTGAGCCGCGCATGAAGGTCGGGAGCTAAGCTTGGTTGTCAGAGGCTATTTGAGGCGCGATCCAAAGAACCATTTATTTGCAGTGAGAGCTTATCTTCACTACAACTTCCAGCTATGACTACCTTTGGAATAGGAGTAGATAATAAAATAATAAATGGGCAAAAGTTGGGTCTCGTGTTGTGAAGTATATAAAGATATGCAATATTAATTATAATATAAATGCCCCTTCAGATAACGGCAGCTTTATCCTCCCATGTTGCTGGATCCATGTCCAGTGCCCTCATATCTCTCTTGCACACATCTTTGAACCTCAGCTGTGGTCGCCCAACTGTTCTCTTGCCCTCTGCTAATTGTCCGTAGAAGATATCTTTTGGGATGCGACCATCATCCATGCGGCGAACATGGCCAAGCCAGCGAAGCCTGCGCTGTCTAAGAAGCGCATACACACCCTGAAGGCCAGCACGTGACAACACCTCGACATCCGTCACTTTATCTTTCCACGAGATGCCGAGGATGCGGCGTAGACACCGCAAATGGAAGGTATTGAGACTTCATTCTTGCTTAGCATAGGTCGTCCAGGTCTCGCTGCCATATAGGAGTGTGCTGGTGACGCAGGCATTATATACCGCAGCTTTGGTCTTCATTGTGAGTTTAGAGTTTCCCCAAACACGCGATGTGAGGCGGGCAAAGGTAGCTGCAGCTTTGCCAATGCGGCTGTCGATTTCTGTATCCAGTGAGAGTTTGTCATTGATGGTAGACCCTAGGTATGTGAAGTGGTGCACCACTGCCAATTCATAGTTAACGATAGTGATAACTGGTGCAGCACCCACATCCTGACTCAGCACATTCGTTTTCTTTAGACTTATTGTGAGGCCAAAGTCCTTGCATGCTTTAGTGAAGCGATTCATCAAGCTCTGAAGCTCCTGTTGGCTTTGAGTGATGTCTGCAGCATCATCAGCGAACAACAAGTCTCTTATAGTGACCCTTCTGATTTTTGTTTTTGCCTTCAGCCTTGAAAGATTAAACAGACGGCCATCTGACCTAGTGTGAAGGCATATTCCTTCAGTTGCATCTCTGAATGCATGTTTCAAGAGTAAGGCAAAGAAGATTCCGAAGAAGGTCGGAGCCAGAACACAGCCTTGTTAAACGCCACTTCGTATATCAAAGGGCTGTGACGTGCTTCCAGCATATTGGACTGTTCCCTTCATGCCGTCATGGAATAACTTTATCATTTCCAGCATTTTAGAAGGGCAGCCTATTTTCAGGAGGATTTTAAAGAGTCTATCCCTACTAACCAGATCGAATGCTTATGTGAGGTCTATAAAGGCGATATGTAATGGTCTTTTCTGCTCTCTTGATTTTTCCTGAAGCTGGCGGAGAGAGAAGATCATGTCTGTTGTTGATCTGCCAGCTCGGAATCCACACTGTGACTCTGGATATATGCGCTCAGCTAACTTGTGTAGTCGCATTAAGATGACTTTGGCAAAAACCTTACCAACAATACTAAGAAGAGAGATGCCTCTGTAGTTATTGCGATCACTTCTGTCTCCTTTATTTTTATACAGTGTTACAATCTTGGCATCTCGCATGTCTTGAGGAATAGTTGTCTCTTCCCAGCACTGGCACAGCATCCTATGCAAGGGATGTAATAGCGTGCTCTTACAGCATTTGATTAAATCAGGAGGAATCCCATCACTGCCTGGTGCTTTGCCAGAGGCCAAGCTATCAATGGCCTTGCTGAGTTCCTCTAATGTTGGTTCGGCATCCAGCTCCTCCATAGTTGGCAGACTGTTGACACCATCAAGGGCTGCAGGCGTAACGGTATTGTCTCTAGCGTAAAGCTCAGAGTAGTGCTCGACCCACCTCTTATCGGTAAGCTTCTCTCCGCTGATGGTTTTTAGCGGTGCCGTCTTACTTTTATGGGGGCCAAGTGCTTTCTTTATACCGTCATACATTTGTCTAATGTTGCCTGTTTGCGCTGCAACTGCTACTTCCCGTGTTTTGCCGACACCTATAGGGTGAAGCTGGAGTGTCCTCTCCAGGGCGCGAGCTTGTTCACAGTTATATGGAGATCAAGCTGTTGCTCATGCAGCATGTTCCCCCTCTCCACACAGCCGGTAGATCCAAAGGAACGGCAGTAGCCGATACAGTTTGGTACCAGCCATGTCGCAGGAGTTGCCAGAATAATGTCGAATCGACATTAGACTGCCTTAGGGACTCCGACTCCGGATTTATCCTCAGGGTTTACTCCCGAAGCCAATTCCATAAATGGATATTCCCGCAAGGCAGCGGTGGTTTGAATTCAGAGTTCCTTCTCTTAGATAAGCTACCAACCAAGGATCACGAGCCCTATCTGCCCGAAGCTGCTGGTTTTAAGGCGCCAGTCGCTCGCCTTTGCCCCTTCTCCCGTCAGTGGAAACAGTTCCCCCGGGCTCAAATTGATGAAGGCCGGGAGCTCGTTTCGTGTCTTTATATACAGGCAATAACATGCCAACTTGTAGCAGGAATAATTCAAGAATTTTCTCAGTTATATTTGTAAGAATGTTATGTCTTTTTTTTTTTTTTTTTAGATCAGTACAAGGTCTCTTGGCATCTACAATTTCTTTCTCACAAAGAAAGAAATAATGCATCAGATGGTTGAGTTTAAGCCTCGCCATCACATAAATGTAGGGTGATAGAAATAAAATACTCGAGCTAATATTCTCGAGAAGAAAACTAAATGAAAAAGAGTAGCGAGAAAAATACAATAACCAAATTTTATCCAGTGATTGATTGTCATTGATTGGGTTGTCATCACTAAACTTTACATATAATTACAACATTCCACTTTCACATCACAAAGGAATGGCGGAAAGCAGGAAAGAGAAGGTCAATGAATGATGGAGGGGTTGAAGGGATGAAGGAACAAAACAGATAGCTATCAATAGGTTCAAGACCTCCGCAAGGGAGACCACAGACAAAGTGTGGAAGGCCATCTTGACATAGGTTATTTACGGGAAAATCTCTACATAAATGCTGGTCCTTGCAAAGAATGAATAGGAAAAATATAGGCCAACCAATTCCAAATATTCTGAGCTCGACAGGAATATGGCTAAAGCAGCTGTGTAATTATCACACGACAGAATGTCAACGGTATGTTATTTGAAAAGAAAATAGCAGAAAAGCAATGAACCACCTTGAAAACGCACACAACTTTCCTGATACCATGGACAGTTATAGACTTATGGAAGTAACATGGGGTAACGCTGGAACATTTGCGTGCAATGCAAACGAGAGATTCCAAGATAAACAAGAATCGGTGACTAAGGCTATAGACCTAGTGGATGCTTACAACAGTCTGAACTTTGCAGCCTTAATGAACTGTGTATGGTATGGGATATACCCTTGGCTAACAAGATGGAAAGCAGCTGTCTTAGCGGAGAGAAAATTTGCATTCTACTTAGGATCATGAACTTCAGAACCAATGTACATTTTCCCGAGACTACACCAAGGTTCTCCACTATCACCCCTGTGGTTTAACAAATATAGAGCAAAGTTAGCCACCATTCAACCAACGGGGCTGGGACAAACATTAACTTTCGGAAATTCGTTTGGTTTCGTTTCCCTCCATAAGAGCGCTGGCGGTCGCTGTCTCGAGAGACTATGCGTGGTGATCCCGGTATGACCGGGCCCTCCCTGTTCATCGGTTAGCGAGGCAGTAGTTTGGCTACTGTGTCCGTAAATCGCAGCCCTTGGTCGTGATGTTAGCAAGCCGTCGCATCTCCGTATCGGGGCTCGACAACAGTCTCGAAAACGGCCCCGCTCTCGCAATGAGTCGTGGGCCGGCAGTCAGTAAGCTGGTGTCGCTTTCGGCCCGTACTGTCCGACTAAGGGAACGTCTTGTCGGCACGCGGCCAGTGGTTCTCGCAAGAATAAAATCGCCGGGGCCGCCGGGATCCGCTCTGCACAGAGCGCTGTCTCCCTCCTCGCGCGAGCGACGAAATGGTCGAAGAAGACGCACGTCTATTCAGACAGTTATCTGGTTGATCCTGCCAGTAGTCATATGCTTGTCTCAAAGATTAAGCCATGCATGTCTAAGTTCACACTGTCTCACGGTGAAACCGCGAATGGCTCATTAAATCAGTCGACGTTCCTTAGATGACTCGATCCTACTTGCATAACTGCGGCAATTCTAGAGCTAATACATGCTTACCATGTCTCGAAATGTACGGCATTTCTGCAGACCCTCTGCTCTCGAGGCGTCTGCATTCCTTATATAGTCACAAATTACCAAATTCAAAAATGAATATGAGGGCAAGTTCCGTATCCTACTAGTGACAGGCGGTTGCTACTGGTGTCAGACTGTAACGGTTAGACCGTTCCTCTGACGTCCAGGCCGGGTCTTGCTGCATGGGCAACAGCTCCTATGGTCAGTTGACTGGAAGGGAATATATATATATACTGTATATCCATCCGCCCACATAGATAAAATACAAACATACATATAGATACATATAACATATATAAACAAATATATATTACGTGATGGACTGCCAACAAAATAACCTGGCAAAAAAAATATTCAAACCCAAATAGTAACTTATCTTAACCAGCCGAAAAAAATCCCCGATGCCGCTAGTATGCACCATAAGGCTACGCCAGGAGGCAGACTGGTGGCTTGAAACAGGCTTCAGGCATCATAACAGCAGTTCCCTTGATCAAGGTGAGGCCACGACAGACTTGAAATTCGACATTTTGATTGAAGGGTTCAGTTCGTGGCTGGGTCCACGGAACATGGCATGTTTAATAGTGTCGATACGAAAATTCTTCATGGTAATACATGCATAGGTAAAACTTCAGATAAGGCACAGAACATCTCAGTCAGTCAATTCATCTATACACATCTCGCCGCTGTACTATAGACGCCTTAACAAAGATTATCATGCAAGTAATGTGGACGGAAAGTTACGATGCTTAAAATCGATAGTAAACTTACTTCTACAATATCCACGGAACTTCTTCATAAGTCCGGAGTCATCATAAACAACGTGGCGGCCTCTAACATACATGCCACTTGACAAAAATACTTGAATTCTCAACCGAAAACGGGAGCTCATAAAACACGTCTGACTAGGACGGATGATTCTAACCGAAGGCCTCGACTAACGGTCTGCATAAATTAGCGCAGCACCTAAAACGTCATTATCACCAAGTGACCGAATGTCTATATCGCGTTCATTTACAATTCATATAAGTGCATAAATACATCATGTTGGCCCCAGATAGAATTGTTACCGCGTATATTAAACTGCTAACAAAACTAAATGTGGTCAACATGTAAAATACATTATAATCTTCTTTAACAGTAGTTCAGTCTAAGTAGCTAGATTTTATAATCCATGTTGCCACATAGCCGAAAGCAAAGAGCCGCACGAGATGGCTCAAAGAGCCGCATGCGGCTCGCGAGCCGCGGCTTCTCGAGCCCTGTACTAGGTTAATAATTAACAACTAATCTGGTTAATAATTAAAAACTAATCTGAAGTGTTCTTTTAATTTTTTAAGAGCCTCCCCCTTTAAAAAAAAAAAAAAACAAACAAATGGACCAAACGTGGACTGCCTTGTCTGTAGTCTCGTAGGAGTCAGGACGTTTTTTTACCGACTCCAATTCCACTAAAAATATTACCAATCCACGACTCCTACTTTTTGCTTCACGACTCAGACTGCACAGCCCTAGTTACAACAATTATCTGATATTTCATCTAAGATTATAATCCTAATATAAGTCTTCCAATATCCGTAGAAGCCTCGCATATTCAGCATTTGGTGTTGATCTACTGTCCTGATGATGCTGGGATACGAGGCAATGAGAACGCTGACAGACTAGCTTCGAGAGCTCCCAAAATAAAGACTTTGGATATAGATAAGGAGAAATTACTAAAGACAATTACTGATCCCCTGCCAGAGAAAGACACTGCAATCGATGAATCAACAAAGTTAAGATTGCTGGAATTTGGCATCAAACGTAAGACTAAATGAGATAGACAAATGAGAGGATGCATCAGGCGTGTGTACAAGCAGTGCGCAACAAGCAAAATTAGATTCATGCTCTTCGACATTTGCTGAGGGAGATTGTGCACACATGGGTTTACCTGGATTGCAATGTGGTCGATTCTGATCAACAATAAAAATAACAGTGATAGTAATTGTTTATGTTGTGAACCTTAAGATGACATACCATATTCCACATCTCCATCTCAAGCACCTCACGCTTCGTCTCCATAACATTTTATGTAAATATCTTTCTCCTCTTAGTCTTGTTCAGACTGGCAGATTCGCTAAAATATTTTTTCTTACATCTTTGCAGGTCTAGCTTATACAGGCTTTGCTTGTCAGACCGCTGGAAAAAGTGTATCTATATGTGAGGACATAAATTATTATAGGACACCCGAAGTAGCAGCTCATGAACTTGGTCACAGGTTGGTCCGGGGTGATTGCCGGCATTTGTCCCATTTCCTAGCTTTAAAAGAATATACATACACTATTGATAATGGGAAAAGGGGTAAAGGATCCCGTTACACGCCTATTGAGGCATAATGGGAATACGGTGTTAGGCCTGTATTTACTTGACCATCGGCACACTAGAGGTAATGTTGTCAGCATCCCGCCTGCGCCCTATTGATAATGCCACCACAATAGTTTTATTGACTAAATCCATCATCGTTCCAAAAAAACCTCTTTATTTTCATTTTTGCTTCTCCATATAACTTTGTGACGAAACAATCTCGATCGAAACATTTTTAATCCTTTAATTGTTTTTCTGAGCTCTTCCCTTTACTTTTTCTCACCTCCTACAGTATTTGTTGTTTACACTTCGTAGTTCAAGGTTTCTTGTCATTTCCAGGCCTAATTGACCATCCCTTTTAATTGTTTTGATAGCTGGCTTTCGTTTGAAACTAAATTGAGTGTAGATTTGAGGTGTCTGTGTACTATGATGTAAAACTTCCGACTAGACAATAAAGGCACGGATTAAGCGTAGGAGTGGAATGGCCACCTGGATCTATCGTTTATGCCTAATCTACTGTTGAAACAACACTGGTGTCACCATCTTGGGACACAATAGCACGTCACCACAAAGAACTCGTGACACGCATGTGGTAAATTAGAGGGTATGGTGTTACTAAACTAAGGGTACCCAAGGTGAGGTCAAGCTGTGTAAGTTCCCTGAATCTAATTGATGATGATGATGATGTAATTCTCAGGGTTCCTATCCGCCACCTCTAAGATCTCACCTGGTATAAATTTATCTCTGTAATGTTGTGTGGCTAGTGTCTAGGGTAATGTATGTTATGTGATGAAAGAAAAATGTCAAACAAAACTTTAACCCAATAAAATTAAAGTAAGTAAGACTTTTGATGAAGTTTAGGTAATTATTTTTTTACAATTTAATCTTCCTGTACCTCAATATTATGGGACAGAGATTGTCAAACTCAATCGAATTTTTATTTACACTATTTAAAATAAATAAATTGGAACTCTGTCCATGTCTCTTGTTTATACAAAAGAAAATCACTGAAGAAATCCCCCCACTGTTCTGTTTACCGGCTTATACTGATCACCGTTAATATGTTGGAAAGACTGTTGGGTTCATCACTTCAAGGTGATTATATTATTATTATGGTTATGGTTATTATGGTGGAACTTTATGATATCAATAATTTGTCAGTGCCTTTTCTGAAGTACTTAACTGGCATGGATTGAAGAAAACAGTTGGCTCATAGGTCCTCAGAATCAACAAATGTGGAGCTCCTGGTCGAAGGTGTGGGGCTAGCTACAACTTGAATGCTGAGCGATTACTCCCAAGATTTTCGTCCCTCACCAGGTTTCCTGCCACCAATAAGTATTCTGACATATAGCCTGAAATGAGAGGAACATTCTCTCCCATATAACTCTCATCTATAATACTTCCACACATAACCACTGTAACAACTCACCTTGATCAGCTATGTGTGCTGATCATTACACTAGTCTTTATTTTTCATTGTTTAACCTCACTGCTGTGTAAACATTCTTCTTCAGTGATAGTACAAAGCCCTGATCCCTTTCCTCCGATGTGTCGCTTCCAAATAATAGGCAGGAGTGTACCTACCCAGCCTGTGACCCTTTAATGATTCCCTTACAACATCTTATACAGGGTTTGTCGTTCATAAAATAGATAAGGTGTGCTTACTCTAGCACTGAAACTTGTGGATAAATTCGTCCTAACATTTTCTACATAATTATACATAACATTTAAACATTTATGGCACTATAAAAGCCAATATCCATTTTGGTCTACTGCTTTGGCATTCGCAAACGTTGTAAAGCCACTAGGAAATATTTTATGCATTTATTTCACACCGAAAGACTGCTTTCCTTCTTAGGCAATCGTAACACACATTGTGGCCTACATGTTAATTAAATCAATACAAATATTTATTTTGCCTTACCCTCAAGTAAGAATTTCACATAACATAAGCTTGACTTGGCAGTAAATGGGTTCTACCACTGCTTTAGTGTTCCAGACGGCGAAAGCTTTGGTCACACAGGCTCTCCCGCTGATGTCAGCTTAGTTTAAATTTCAAATGGCGACTTTGCAAGCAATTGTTAATTCTCATTGCCCCATCCTCAACTACGCCTAACCAATCAGAACGCGCATCAACAAATTTTAACTATTTCCCCAAGCTACCAAATTGAGCAGTTTATAAGTGTGTTCGCTCGTCTGTTTTATTTTATATATTATATATCTCATTTATTTATGGACAGATTTTTAATATCAAAATAGATTATCACCCGGCCAAATGCCCTCTATCTATCTATATAGGTTTCATTTAATTATTCTTCCACATTTTCATCTGTATAATTAAGTAATTAATTGTGCTTTTTCCGAACTGAAAATATTACTAAAATAAAGTTTTCTATGTAAAAATAATATTATTACGGGGAAATCCTTATGTCACTATATTAAGCAATATTAACCCTATATTTTAAGATATCTCTCTTCTTTTAATTCTCGTTAGTTTTTGAGAAATAAATTATTTAATTTTATTCCAAAGCACAGATTAGGCATATTGTCTCCTACAACCAAGATTTTATCGTCACTATAAAACGAGGTAACAATACGATTGGTTGTTAATTTTTACGACGTTTGTTAATAAATATTGGGAGGGGTAGTGCGTGTTAAAAGGGGATAGTAACCTATTTTTAACTTGTTATAGTAGAAAAAAATTCAAATTCTTTAGTTAAATGTTGGCGGTTTGATTTGACAATGGCCTTGAGACCAAGGTCAAACATGGAAATTATTTATAGATTTTTAACGAGGTAGTAGAAAATTCAAATTATTTTGTCCAATTTTTAGCGGTAGGTTTGACCTTGCCCTTGACAAATTTCAAACATAGTAGTAGTGGGTTATAGGTTGGAAATTTACGATAACTAGATTTTTGAATCGGGGAAATTTGAGCGGGGTGTCACACAGAGTACTTTACTACAGAGCACAGGAAAATTTGTTACCAGACGGTAGACCGTGAAAGGGTCTGAGTCTACACATTACGTGTTTGGTGTGTATTCGGAAAGAATCTAGCAAAGCTTCACTACTATGAAGTCTGGATAGCAGATTTCACAAGATAGGACATCACACATCTTTGTTAGTCACAAGGAAGATCTCGCCACGTTTGTAAACGGTGGAGAGGCAGCATTTTATTCATTTGTTAATCAAGTGCTTACAAGTTGATTCTATATACATATATCAAGTTCAACTCACTCAGAAGCGTATTCCTTGAACCAAGAGTACATACTCACAAGATGATCACTCTAACTACCACGATCACTTAGTCACAAGTTGATTCACCAAGATATCAAGGTCAAATCGCCAAGTTCAGCTAGTCACTACGTCAGTGCATGAAGTGAATTCATCTACTTTCATTGTATATTGCCCAAGGTATATTCACTCAGACCCGCTTCATTGCACGAAAATCCCTCGTTACCATTGTCATGATTTGAATCTGAATTACCAAAACGATCATAATTTCCCCGCTCAAAAACTAGCTATAATATTTGAATCTAAGACTAACTATAGTATTTGAAATTTGTCTAAGAACCCAGTCAAATTTACCGTCAAAATTGTATCTAAGATATTTGACTTTGTCTAGGAGCCAAGTCAAATTTACCGCCCACCCAAAATTATCTAAGAGCGTAGTACAAATTTAACAACCAATCATAGTGCTGCTTTTTTTGGTAAGGATAAAGAAACCTTTTGACTTGGTAACAATGCCTCTTTTGTGTTTTTGACCGAAAGAAAATATTTTATGTCTTAGCAACTGAAGATAATTAAATTGAAACAGATATCTCAAATTATAGCGCTGATATTGCTTAACACATAAGCATAAAGATTCCCTCATAATAAAATTTTATTGACTTAGAAAAATTGAGTTTGGTGATATTTTCATATCAGGGTAATGCCAAAATTAATTACTTAAAAATTACCCAGATTGAAATGCAAAGGAATAACTACGGGAAACTGTATAGAACGATAGAGAGAAATTGGCCGGTTAATTATCATTTTGGATAATTAAAATCGGTCCAATAATAGCTGTAATATATAATATTAAAACTTAGTCGGATTATACAAACACGCTCTGATTCGCCTCAGTCACTAGTCTCTAAAATTAATTTTGACTGTATTTCCGATTGGGCGGATGTAGTTCTATAAATAGTAACAAAGTCGTACAATCTGGGCCATTCGATTCAAAAATCTGCACCAAGCTGACAGAATTGGAAAGACAGAACGACCAAGTCTTTGCCTCCTGATCTGAGAATAGTTCTAGTTCTATTAGAAGGCCAGTTCAGCTTGTGTGTGTGAAAATATTTACCTGAGGGTAAGGAAAATATATTTATTTGCATATTTTGTTAATTATTAACATGCGTATAACCAGACTATGTGTTCGAATGCTAAGTAGAAAGTGAAACTACCGTGTTCTGCCATACTGATCCAGTTATGAATGTGTGTAGTTCTGCAGCCATGTTCGAAATGAAAACAAGGTGTAAAATATTTGCAAATATGGCACAAATTACGACTTTCAGTATTAGTAGTGGTTTAAATTGGTATTTTCTTCTGGAGTGACACACTGTTCAAAGATCATGTGAAAAACGTACAGGAAAGGTTAGAATGAAGAAATCAGTAGGTCACATGCTGTTTTGTATTTAACATGATTATTGTACGGAAGCCAAGCATGGACTAAGGACAATAACATTGAACCAATACAGAGAAAGAATGAACACATGGAACTGATTGTAGGAAAAGAAATTCTAGGTCTTGTGCAACTTGTTAGCACAATAACTGAAAAAAGGTAAGACTTAATATTGTTTGTGGGTGAGTGAATTGAGGCAGAATACTACATGGAATGGGTTGTCCTTTTATTCCAGGTTATATCACGAAATTACCTCGTGGCTGCATTCACTTGAGAGAAAGTTTGTGGGTGATGATAGCTCCTCATATAATTGGAGTCAGATCCCATCTTCTCAGTTAGGAGCTACACAGTATATGGTCCTGCAGTGGTGTAGGAAAAGCAGCAGCAACTTTCCAAGATAAGTCCTTTAAAAAGGTCAATGTCAGTTTATCGAATCATTCACCCAAGAGTAATCAAACTAGGATTACAACCCTTTTTAGGATGAATATATAAGACCACCAAAGTAATAAGGAGAACTTACAGCATAGTAATAGCAGAAGTTATCACTCATATGAACAGAAACTGTGTGTGTAGTTATTCCAGTGAACTCTACAAAATGGAACGGATTTTCCAATATATTTATTTTGATATGTCATTAACCTTTTATTGCTTTTGAGTATTCCTGACCTGTAAAGATGGAGGTCAGGACAATTAAATTGTATATATAAATTTCATACAGTCTTGCTTAATAATTTTATTAAAGTTAAGTTATGTTTCTTCTTCTTCTTCGTTCGTCCTGAAAAGGACGGTGGTTGCGTTGTGTCTATTTATGCCTAAGCTGTGATATCTGCACCTTTCGGTCGACACATCCGACTTCTGCACGGCATTTTTTAGGACCGGGTTTGCCTTCCCATTTCGATCCACACTCGCTCAGCCAGACTGCACAGCTGCAGACTGTTTCCAGGACCACCACGTGGAGGTAGAGTGCGGTCTTGACCAGCTCTGGTTCGCTGGTCCTGACGCAGGCAGTCAAGCTATGAGTTATGTTTGAATTTAATAACAAATTATCATAAATAAATTAACCTAGACAATTAGCCAAATAAAACTAATCAGTTGATTATTTATCATAGTGGGATCACAAGAGGTAGCAGTTAGGGACCCAGAACATCATCATCATTCTCTGAGACCTTACTTACATAGCTTGACCCTACCTTGATGTCTATACACCCGTGATCTTTTCAGAGAAGGGGGTATTGCTTATAAGACCAGTCTCTTATCTGGCACTATCCTGGTATCCTCTGATACACCTATTTGTCCAGGATAGACTACATTTTAGTAACATCTAAACCTCTTATGACAACCAGAAGATCATTTCGTGAAGAGTCTAAGTCTATTCAGTGCTTTTCCGAGACCAGACAGCAGACATTTTCCTGAGACAAACAGTCAACGGTTTGTCAACGCTAGATAGATTTCCAAACCTGGAAGTACAGTATATTTTCCAAGTTTTCATTACTACGAAGGTTTTCATCAGTAGGTGCTCGTCTTGGAGATAACCTACACGACATACCATACACCTACATTCGACATCCTATACATACCTGTGTATAATCATATAGGGGAGGAAAGTTGAGAGACACATAAACAGTGTAGATAGGGCATCAGTGAGGAAACACTTAATATATCACATTATAATTTCACTATTCACATAGGTTCACTCTCATATTTAATTAACTACATTATTTACATCTCATCTGTGTGTGTGTGAATGGTCATGTCTTTCACCATCATCACTTTTTGTTTTCTACTAATACTATCTGTATATATATTTTACGAAGAAACTATGTAGCCACGTTGATCATTACCTAGTTCTTTAATGTATCAATTGTGCTGTCTGTGTTCGGTATATATATATATATATATATATATATATTAGGCAACCTCGGAGATATTGCGGATTCGGTTCCAGACCACCGCAATAAAGCGAATACGGCAATAAAGCGCGTCACACCAAATTTTTGGCTTCCCAGTGGGTATAAAAGCCTAATATCATGTTCACAATATGTCTTTTAAGTGCGCAACAGCACTAGGTCTAAAAAAAAAATAACAAGGTACTGTAAAATTAAAAATACCTCATTGATAAAAAAAACGCTAATCTCCATCATCGGAGCCTTTAGCAAATCGTAATATTGTTGCTGGTGGAGAGTCAAAATCTACCGAAGGAAGAAGGCAAGTTCTAATAAATAAACATGAATAATTTGAAAAAAAGCGCAATATCTGCGAAACGCAATAAAGCGAAACGCAATAAAGCGAAACGCAGTAAATCGAGGTACCGTATGCCTGTATAATCCTTCATTTAGATGAGGTTGGGGCTCTTTCTTTATCGATTTTTGAGGACAGATACTGAGGTCATATGGAAATACAACACTTTGCATAAATTATTAGAAAATACTATCTTGTGGAGACCTTTCGCCTTCTCTTCTTCTTGTCCTTTTCTCGAATAAGATTTATTCTTTCTTAACGAGCAAAGTTCTGGAGACATTCTTGATCAAATTCCATAGGCCATCCCCAGCGGCAACTATTGTTGTAGTTGCACCAGTATACAAGTTATGACAATGATCTAGGCTTTGCGGACAGTCTGGCTCTTCTGTCCCTTAACCATAATCAGATGCAAGGCAAAAAGTGCGTGATGAGAGGCCACAGCAAGTGGGTCTAAAATACACAGGGAGAAAACAAAGATAACGAGAGTAAATGTAGGAAACTAAAACAGTATTGTACCTAAAGAAACACTACTACAAGATGTAAAATCAAACATATATCTTGACACTGTTGGAGAGATATACAAGGTATATCAAAATAAGAAAAAGTTAGATGAGCTTTTATTGCATTGGGAAATTTGTGGATATTACAGAACAAAAAAATTATGTCCAGCACAAAAATCAAAATCTTTAATTGAATTGTCTATTACTTACTCGAAACTCAATACCAAGTAGCGAAGTATCCGTGAACTGCAACGACCAGTCGGAAATTTTAGAGGTTGACATTAAAATAAATGACACGAACATGCGCATCTACAATTTGTATGGCCCACCGAGCAAAAACCTGTTACTTGCAAGTATGGAAATAAAGAGCTCAAACTGCATAGTGGTCGGAGACTTCAACAGCCACTCGGAAAGATGGGGATATCCGGTTACAGACAGTAGAGGAGAGGAAGTGGAGGACTGGGAGATAGACAAAAACCTTCACCTTATCAACAGGCCAGATGATAAACCCAGTTTCTACTCTAGAAGATGGCTCACTACTTCCACTCCAGACCTAGCTTTTGCCACTGGGGACATCCTTCACAAAATTGGCCGACCAGGTACATGGCCAGCTAGCAGGCAGCGACCACAGACCAATAAAGCTAGTTGTTAATATGGAGCATGTTCCCCACGAAGTGAAACCATTGCCCCGATGGAATTACAAAAGAGCTGACTGGGACAGTTTTGCAGTGCTGACTGACAGCCTTTGCGAGACCATCAACACACGAAACAACAGCATGAAAAATATGGCTGAAAGCTTAAATAGAGCAATACTTCAAGCAGCTATTGAGACTATTCCGAAAGGTGCAAGAAAAAAAAAACTATAAACCATACTGGAATGAAGAACTGAAAAAAAAACTTGAAGATGAGGTAACAGAAGCCAGAGACACGGCAGAAACAGAACAAACGACTGAGGCAAACATCTTGCTCAAAGCAACCACTGCAAAATACAAAAGAACATTAAATCAAACAACAAGAGACTGCGGGAAGCAAACAACAGAAAATCTCAACCTAGATAAAGAAGGGAACAAACTTTGGAAACTAGTTAGAGCTTTGAACAACGAAGAACCTTACAAAAATCACATCACAATCAAACAAGGTGAAAATATGCTCTCGGGGGAAAAAAAGCTGCAAATGCACTCATGGAACACTATGCTGGTGCAAACCACATTGATGTCCCTATAGACAGAAGAAAGGCCATCACTGATGAACAAAGGAGTCATGACAACACAAACCTTGCATCAGAAGAACACATGATGGCAAAGTTAACAATGCAAGAAATGGAAGAGGCAATGAGGGCGCTAAAGAAAAAGAAGTCACCTGGAAAAGATGGGATAACCAATGAAATGCTAATAGTCCTAGGAACAAAGGCAAAAAAGAAGCTTCTGACCATCCTAAACTGTAGCTGGAAAAGAGGAATAGTACCACAGGCATGGAAAGACGCCATACTGATTCCAATACCTAAGAAAGACAAAGTTCGGACAGAACCAAATGGCTACAGACCTATCACTCTACTTAGTTGTGTTGGAAAATTGATGGAGCGCATAATTTCTACTCGACTAATGTGGCATCAAGAGGAAAAACATCTCTTAGCCCCACAGCAAGCAGGATTCAGAAAACACAGATCCACTGAAGACCAGATCACTTATATAACTCAGAAAATTGAGGACGCTTTCCAAGAAAAAAAGCACACAATGGTGGTTTGGGTGGACTTAGAAAAAGCATTTGACAAAGTGTGGAAAGATGGACTGAAAGTCAAGCTTCAAAGAAAGGAAGTGTGTGGGAGAATGTTAAATGGATCAGCCACTATCTTGAGAATAGAATGGCCAGAGTGCAACTACAAGGACAGACCAGTAGGAAGATGGTATTGGAGCAGGGTGTTCCCCAAGGGGTAGTCCTGTCACTCACGTTGTTCCTCACATATATAAATGACATATCAGAGAATATTCCAAGAAGAACCCACAATGCCTCCTTTGCAGATGACTTAGCCCTGTGGATCTCAGAGAAATATATCACTACGGCAAGCATACGGATGCAGCAAGCTTTAACATCATTGGAGGAATGGGCCAAGGTATGGCTAGTAAAGATAAATGAAGGGAAAACATCATTCACAGTGTTTTCTGTCTCAAACAAACCAAAGATCTCCAAATTGGTGCTAAATGGGAAAAATCTACATCTGGATGACAACCCACACTATCTAGGCATTACCTTTGATCGCCGCTTGACTTGGAAAACCCAGATTGAGAAAAACAGGACAAGAGCAAGGCAGAGAATGGCAATCATAAAAAAACTTGCTGGAACGGGTTGGGGAGCAGACGAGAGAGTACTAAAGAAGCTATATACTGGGCGAGTGAGACCAGTCTTAAAATATGGCATTGCATCATGGTCAACGGCAGCTAAGACGAACTTTGACAAAATAAACAGAACCCAAAACCAAGCAATGAGAATCATAACAGGGGGCATGAACTCAACACCCATAAAAGAGTTGGAAAAGATTACTCACCTCCAGCTCATGGAGGATAGAAGAGATAGCAGAGCCCAGCAACAAGCCGAGAAATTCAGAAGGCTGATAGACCACCCAATGCACTAGAGAATAAATAGACTTGGAAGGGGAAGACTGAAGCGAAGCAACTTTGTAGAGACAGTCAAAACAAAGATGTGAGCAGACCCCATTAACACAATGTCAACAGCTACACCAATATGTACTGCACACAAGCTACCAATTTGGAAACAACAGTGCTTCCCTGAGATGATAGAAAACGTTCCTGGTATTAAGGGAAAGAACAGCCAAAATGAAACAGAAAGGAGAGTCCTAACCACAAAATATATTGAGAAACATTACCCAAGCAACACCTGGATCCATGCATACACAGATGGATCAGCAACTAATGCAACAGAAGATAGGGGTGGAAAAGTCTTCCTGAGCTTAAGCAATGGCACACAAACAAAGATAGCAGTCGCAACAGGGACATTTTCAACTAACTTCAGAGCAAAGGCAGAGGCCTTAAAAACTGCATCAGAAATTCTAATGACAGAAGAAAGATCAGAGAGACCAGTAGCTATCTTCTCAGATGCGCTGTCAGTGATTACAATGCAGAAAATTCAAAGTAATGTTGAACTGGATGACCTAAGATTAACACTTCATAGACTATGTCAACAAAACAAAAGAGTCGTGATACAGTGCATCCCTTCTCACTGCAACATCTCTGGAAATGAAGAGGCTGACAAATTGGCAAAGGAAGGTGGAAAACTTCCTAAACTTGACACAAATATAACCTCTGAGGAGTCCAAGAGTTTTATCAATCGCAGGTACCGGCACAAGTGGGAAGAAGAGCATCCAGGCCACACAAAAATGATCCGTATTACCAGCTCAACAGAAATGGTATTTTAGTGCTAATCTTCAGACTTCGCACAGGTCATAACAGATTGAGATACCATCTATTCAACAAATTAAAGATAAAAACTACTGATGAGTGTGACTGTGGCACAGAAAAAATGACTGCTGAACATCTGCATCAAAGGTGCACAACATATGAGGAACAGAGAAAACGCATATGGCCTTCGCCAGTACCATTCCTGGAGAAAATCTATGGAGATATCAACAGCCTCAGGCTAACCACTGCTTTCTTTGAACTTATTTAAGTTGACATCTGAGGGTGAACGAAGAAGACGAAGAAGAATTGAACTGTCAAGTCAGTTGTATTGTATGTATGTAAAACATGGAGAACAACAAAGTAACAACTAAAAAGCTAAACATTTTCATAAATTAGTGCTTGCGTAGAATAGAAAAACTTAAGTATTGTGACAAAATCACCAATGTGGAACTGATCTTAAGAACCAGACAAATGCAAAAGATAGGAAGACGTTGGAGATGGATATGACACACATCGAGGATACCTTTTGATATCATTACTAGCTAGTCCTTGTTCTGGAATACCCAGGTTAACACAGGTAGGGGGAGACCAAAAGCACAGGAACAAGAGAATTGGAGTCAGGCTTCCAGGGCATGAAGAAGACATGGCATGACCTTGAGCTGATGGCAAAGAAAGAAAGACTTGGAATATATTTGTTGATGGTTATCCTTCTTGAGAGCCGTGGTAGCACAGTGGTTAGTGCATTGGCTTCCTAGCTCAGTGGTCCATGGTTCGATTCGCAGTTGAGGTGAGATTTTTTAGACCGCAAACGGCTCCGGTGTCGACCCAGCCTCATAAATTGGCTATCAGAGGAACTCTGGGAAGGTTAAAGGCGGCCGGCGTGATGCTGACCACATTACACCTAGTGTGCCGATGGTCGAGAAAATATAGGCCTAACACCATATTACCAAGATGCCTCAATGGGGGTGTAATGGGATCCTTTATCCTTCTTGGCAAGTTGAAAGGGGTATGATGAAAAATCCTAAACAAAATGTCGGCAATCATATCTTTTCACACGTTCGTACTCCTGAAGGTGTTTATTAATTTTGTTTACGGTCTTTCTTTCACGCCATCTTGTTGAACTTTTCAGTATTTTGTCATAGTGATCTCAAACTTTGCGAATACACGTGAGCAGTAAAAGTGGAATTTTTTTTCCTGTTGTGTGTTGTGAGTTTAAGCTCATTTGACTGTAAATACCGGTGTCTAATGTATAAAGAGTGCTCACAGTTCAATATACAAACAGAGACGTTACCCAGCAGTAAGGCTGAAAAAAAAAATATATATACACGAGTACAGTTGACATTCAAAAATCCGGCCATCGATAATCCGGTTCCTTCAGATTTCCGGCATGGATTTCGGAGAGCATTTTTAAATTTACCGCGTTGGCGCGCCACTGTTTTCTGGAGCAGTTTATGTTTTGATGCAGCTGTTGGGTCTTGCTTGCACGTGTTAACAGGCATTCCTGCTCATTTTATCATTTATTTGCTGCTGTTTAGCCCCATTATGGATTCAGCAAATAAAAGAAGTGGCGTAAAACGTAAACATCGTGCATTGTCGATCGCAGATAAAGTGTACAGGTAGTCATTTTCTGTTAAATATATACGGAATATATCATAAAAAATCCGGCATTTTAAAAAATCCGGCACTCCTCAGGTCTGGAGGTATATATATATATATATACAGTACTTTGCAAAAAAAAATGGCAGTCATATTTTCGCAACGCAGCACACTCATAGAAGCAAATAATAATAAAAACTGTATGTCCAGAGGAAGATTGGTATCTCCCCTATCTATTAACAGTGGTTTCAGTACAATATAATGTTGCCTTCTCCAGCAAGGCAAGCCTGGATGCGGCGAGGCATACTTCCCACAAATGTTTGTAGGTAATTGAGAGTCAGACTGTCCCAGTATTTTTCAGCTACCTTCTTCAATTGTTCAACGTCTCTGAGTCCACTCTTTTTTAAATGATTCTTGAGTAGTGCCCAAACGTTTTCAATTGGGTTTTGATCGGGACTGTTGCTGGGCCACTTCAGCACTATCACATTCTTCTCTTGCAGCCATGCTTTGGGGGTATGAGCTGTATGATTTGGGTCATTGTCATGTTAAAATGTGCACCCATCGGGGTACATGACCTGCATAAATGGCAGAAGGTGTCCCTCTAGTATGTCGATGTACCTTTCTTTCGTGAGAATTCCTGTGAAAACCCCTCCCCAAAGATGGAATTTCTAGGTATGTTTCGGTCGCTGGTACACAGGCGTTACAGAGCCTTTCGTCCAAATATTTATTTGAGCAGGATAAGACCAAAGAGAACATTCATCTGAAAAAATCACATTGTCCCATGACAAATTTTGGTGTTCGTGGCACCAGTTCAAGCGCATCTGTTTGTGAGTCTCTGTGAGCAATGGTGACGAAATTACCCGCTTTTTTGTGTAATTCATCCTGTGTAGCTCCCGGTTGACAATAGCATTAGATACCTCTGGGCTTCCCAACTCGATCATGCGCTGCCGTATGTTTTCTACACTCTTCATTGGCCCAGCCCGAACGATTTGGGCGAGACACCGATGGTCCTTTGTGACCAAAATTCTTGGCCTCCCACTACCTTCTTTTCGCTCGATTCCATTACCTGCTTTTAATTTACTCACAACTCTGTAGACAGTCCGCTCAGGAATGTTCAAGGTTTTAGAAATGTTGGAACATGTTTGATTTCCTTCATTCCAAAGCTGTGAAATTAACATACACTTTGACTTTGTATCCATTTTCTGCCACTAGCATTAGAAATTGTCGTCTGCTCTTATATCAAGGGACGTTACTCTACGCTAATTTTTTTTTTAAATTTTGGTAGTGTTTGCTCACTTAAGTGGAGTGCAAATTTGGGGCAGAACATGCATATTTAATTAGATTTCAGCTTATTTAGCTGAGCAATATGACTGCCATTTTTTTTGCAAAGTACTGTATATGAAATTTTGTGTAACATCCTTTACCTAAACAGATCAATGAATAACCTTTTGTTAAAATTACTAATTTTCTCTTTCTTTCAACAAGTGCACTTTCCGCTTCTGTTACTATAACTGTCGCTCTTCTGTACTCATAGCCTTTCGGCCAAACATGATGGTGAAAATAACAATTGTAAGGCGAAGGATAATTACATTATGTCTCCCGGAAATGTAGGAGGAAAAACTGCAGACGTCCTGAAAAACCCCTGGCTATTTTCTTCATGCAGCGTTGACTACTTCACCAGCCAGTTCAACAAATTACTTAAAACCGAGTAAGTATATTTCGTTCATTGCAACTTTGTTCACGGCAGTACAATTAAAGTTCAGTTATGTAGCTACATTTATTAATTCCGCCTTGGTCGGTTGCAAGCCCGGCTGAAAAAAATGAGGGAGGCGGCATGCATGCAGTCTGTAAGGAGGCAGCCCTTCCGCCTTACAAAGGCACAACAGGCCAATCACCTGTTTGCCTTAAAACATGATTACAAGTAAAGCAAGAGAGTAAACCGAACTAGGGACTATGACTAATGGATCATGGATTATTAGAAGTGTTAACGGGAAAGAAGAGGAGCTAGTGGAGGAAAGCAAAATTAGAAATCTTGGTTGGTTCTGACGGAAACTAAGATAAAAGGAACATGGAGTTATGGATCTCGATGAAGACACGCAGCTCTATAGTAGAGTCCTCACAACCGAAACAGCTAAAGGGGCTGTAGATTGTATTGTGGCTAAAAGCCAGAAGGATAGCATCAAGGGATGGAACTTTGTCTCGGAGTACATTATGCTGCATAAGCTAAAAGAAAGAAGAGCCATAGTCAACCTTGTCATTGAGTATGGGCCAAATGAAGATGTGCGAGCAGAATTAAAAGAAGAATTCTTCGAGCTGCTACAAAAAAATTGTGGATGACTGCCTGGATGAAATTATCCTCCTCAGAGATTTAAATGCCTGAGTTGGAAATGGCCATGCTAGATGGTGTAGTTGTATTAAATGTATGGAGAAGATGAACTAAATGCTAATGGAAAGCGACTCCTTAGATTTTGCACTGAGTAAAACATGTTCAATGCGAACGCAAAGTTCCCCCATAAGCGCATATATGCATACTGTTATGATTAAAATTCATAACGATTGTGCCTATTATATGGTTAGATCAACAGGGCTCTTTGTTTGTTTATTTTATACGAATTGCTGATAAAGACGGGTGAGTGACGTTAAGCCGATATGCTTGGCTGGCTCACGTGATACTAGAGGAGCAAAAGTGCGGGGCCTTATACGATTGTGTGTCATGGCGAGTAGACGTATGTGTTTGAGCTCCTTATTGTTGAAGTGTTGATAATGGAGTTTTGTTATCACTAATACATCAAGATCTTCGGTGAGATATATCTAGTTATCTAGCTATCTGTATGGATAAGAAGTATAACTGCTCAGTGTCGCGTGTTTACAGAAATAAATCATTTTGAGAACTAAAAGACATCCTTCCTGACATAGACTGCCTGCCTACGGTATTTCGTCTACTGCATATTTTCTTCCCTTATATGTTGGCATGAACTGTATTCTATGTGGAGCTGCGTGCAGTCCTAAATAAAGTGTATATCGTCAATTGTGGCTCAATTAATTCAAGTTTATATTGGCTTGTTGCGGTGTCTACCTGCCTACTACCTTAGGAGTGATCTTGGCCACAGGAACCATCCTGTTACTGCATATTAACATTCACAATATATAAAAGACACATAACACATACACAAGATATGAACCAACAAAGAATGACAAATCGGTGATCGACTATGCATTGTTAGGAATAGCACATTCAAGTGTATGCGGGTGTTACGGGCTGCTAATTATGACTCCTAGTATGTTGAGGATGACCAAGATGTTGGATGCGTATTCTGTTCCTAGAGTCAAAGTCCCTCGGGTTCTTATATCACTTTTATAGGATTCCGTAATACTCTTCGTTGGTATCGATATTGTCTGTATTAACCCGTGTGATGCATTGATAGCTGAACATGTCTCATATTAAAGATATGAATATTGACTGACCTGTATTAGTCTCTTGTCTTATTAATAATATTAGCAGTGTGAGATGCAGCGTGTTCAGGCATTAAGTGTCACTGGTCATTATAGTTGAATATAAACAGTATTTAACTCAACTCAGAATACGTCAGTTGATAAGACCAGGATTCGACGACTCAAAACATTTTAATTAAATAATATCATTCCATGAGCGGACACAACTACATGGAGACATAGTTCACATCACATTCATGTACGTATTGCAAGAGTCCTTGTTCTTTCATTAAAAGCACATGTTCATTAATGTCTATCTAGACTTCTGGTTAGCGGTCAGTTCCTTTTACCGGCCAATGTCTTTTGGCATAAATTCAGAGGCTAACTAGACTTACTCCCGTCGCTAGTTTAGCAATCTACTTCTTACGCTAGGCTTACGTCTACTGCTAGCTATATAATATTCATCTGTACTAGTAAGGTGACCAGACGTCCCGGTTTTTCCGGGACAGTCCCGGTTTTCAACCATTTTTGATAATTTGTCCCGACTTTTTTTCGATGCAATCCGGGACGCCAATTTGTCCCGGTTTTGGACGAATTTGCCAATTTGGCATAAATCTCACAGATTAAAAAAAAATTATTATTCCGTGGCTGACTTGACGGAATTTTTAATTATTAGTGAACTGGCGCCGAAACAGCACAAGAGGTTGTCAGGACCGCGAATTAGTTTTGTAGTTCCAATGTGATATTCGCAGTTATTTGAAATTTTAGGTAGTGGTAAAGTACCAAGATTTTGCGTACACACGTATACACGTTTATTTAATTTAAACGGTGAACTATTTGTGCATATTTTGTTATTGTAGTAAGAAAATGGTACCAAAACGTAAATGCAGTTTCAATGAAGATTTACAAAAAGAATATCCGTTTATTAAAAAGAGTACATCAAACTTCAATGTACGATGCAATTTATGTGCCTCCGGGTTTTCGATAAGCCATAGTGGACGTGGTGATATTAAGAACCACATAAGCAGTGAGAAACATAAGAGAGCCATCGTTACAGCTGCATCAAGCTCGTCGTTAACCACTTTCTTCAGAGCTGATAAAATTGTGACCAAGAAGAGCAGTTAGCTGCTATAGAAGGCGCCTTTGCATACCATACAGTGCTACACAATCATACTTTCAGGTCTATGGATTGCACATCAAAATTACTTCAGCTTACTTTAGAGCCAAAATTTGCACGTGCACGTACGAAAACAGAAGCCATTATTCGAAATGTCTTGGCACCCCATATTCTAAATGAGTTAAGGTGTGACCTAGAAAAGTCTACATTTATTTCTGTACTGACAGATGCATCCAACCACAAAGAATTCAAGATTTTTCCTTTGCTTGTCAGATACTTTGATCACAGTAATGGAGTGAAAATTAAAATATTAGAGTTAAAGTCATTGCCAGGTGAAACATCTGATATTGTAAGTAGTTTTCTTAATGACTGCATAACTGAAAATGGTTTAGACAGGAAAGTTGTTGGATTATGCGCAGACAACACAAATTCCAATTTTGGAGGTGCTGAAAGGAAAGGACAGAACAATGTTTTAAAAAAACTGCAAGAAAACCTTGGACATGGTCTTTTAGGAGTTGGGTATGCAGGTCATATTTTCCACAACACTGTTTGAACAGCTGCAGATGTACTGCCTGTTGATTTCGAGCTGATTATTGCTAAAATTTATCTACTCTTCAAATCATACACAGTACGAGTTGAAAGACTCAAGGAGTTTTGCCAGTTTGTGGAAACAGACTTCCAGATGATCTTAGGTTATGCTCAGACTAGGTGGCTTTCTCTGCTGCCTGCTGTTGAAAGGGTTCTTCAGATGTTCCTGCCTCTAAAATCATATTTTCAATCTCAAGACAGATGCCCAGTTTTTATACAGACATTCTTTAAAAAATCCTCTATCTGAGACATGGCTTGTTTTTGTTCACAGTCAGGCCTCTCCATTCCACGAAGCAGTGCAAAAAATAGAGGGACAGACGGTCACTGTGTTTGAAGTCACAGCATCAACAGGTTGAAAACTATTTTGAAGTCCAAACTGGAAGATTGTTTCTTGCCATCAAGAGTTAAGCTAATCCTTGAAAAGCTGGAAATGGAAGGACTTCCAAAGGAGGATGTGAAAAAGTTTCATGCTAGCGTTTCTTCGTTCTACGAAACAGCTTTCAATAATTTGAATAAGTGGGCTGCAAACAATTTTCTAGACCTAGAATCCTACAGCTGAGTAACGCTGAACAGAATACCAATTTGGGCAGATATTGAGATATCATCATCACTAGTGATTCAAACATTACCTTCAGCCCACTTTACAGAAACTGAAATTTATGACGAATATGTCTATATGAAGCAGTTTGTTACTTCTCAGAAAATTAGTGAATGGAGTGCCAAAAAGACATTGCCACCACAACGTTGGATTGAAATGGTTTTCCACTTCAAAAACAATAGTGTGACATTTTCAAATATTTTGAAGTTGGCAGAGTTTTTTTTTCTATCTACCTGGAACAAATGCTGCCATAGAAAGAGTGTTTTCTTTGATGAACAGCTTATGGGCAAGTGATAAAACACAGCTAGGTGTTGAAACTTTGAAAGCTATGTTGACAACCAAAGTGAACTGTAAGGAAACATGTGTCGAGTTTTTTTAAGATGCTGCTTGCAAAGAAGGACCTATTGATAAAAATCCACTCATCTGAAAAGTACAGTAACTCAGCTTCACCTTAAGTAAGGATTATTGATGTTTTTCTCTCTTATTAGTTTAAGTAGTTAAACTTATACAGTAAAATGTATGTTATTCAATGTTATTCAAATGTATATATAAAATGTATATTATTTTAAATTGACATCAACTTGATTTTTCCGGGACATGTCCCGGCTTTTGACCTTTTCTTTACCCTTTTGTCCCGATTTTTTGCATTGAAATAGGTCAAATCTACTATTTTGTCCCGGATTAGGCTTTTGAAATTATGGTCACCTTAGTACTAGTCTTACTACTGTTGCTAGTAATACAATGTTCCTTTGGCATACCACGCCAGGCTAATCTGCCATAAATATACAAACTGCGTTAGTAACGAGGCGACTTACGTTTGATCCACGAAATACACTGCTCAATTGGCTTCCCAGCCACAAACATCCCTTAAGTGGACAATGCCACACATTTTGAAGTGGTTATACCACACATATCATAGTGGCTATGCCACACTTCTAAAACACACTGCCGTTAGGGTCAAAACCCACAAGTCGAATGACGTTACCAAGACATACGCGTCATGCATAGAGATATTCATACTATGTCGTTAATATATATTCAATTGCGATGTTCCATGGTGCAGCAATTCGAGTCGGCCAAACTCAAATGCCTGCACACATGCAACAATCATCGACATCGGTCGATGAGATATCTCTATTCGTTTGAAGTGTTCCATGATACAGTCATTCGGATCGTCGACAAATCCAAATGCCTGTAAACATGAAACAATCCTCAACATCATCCCCCTCACTTCCAAACGTGACACTTGTGGCACGGATGATAGTGCACGTGAGATAGTGGTGGAGAAGATGTACATCTGTAGAATATATTAGTATTAGTACTACCCACTTATAACTATCATACTCATTAAGTACACACAATAAATTTTATAACAATAGTAATAGCACTTCTCAAAATGGTAACTAAAGAGTTAATTCATTTTCTTATCAGAGAAGTTGCGCGATAGAAGATCCGCCAAGTTATTGTCTTTTCCGGCAATAGGCAGAATCGTAAACGAAAATTCTTGAATCAACAAGTACCATCGGTGTATTCTAGAGTTACGCATTGTTCTAGATGTTATGTATGTAAGAGGGCTGTGGTCTGTCATGATAAAAAAGTGCGTGCCGATGAGGTATCTCGACAGCTTCTCCAGGCACCAGACCATCGACAGGAGTTCACGTTCACCTGTCGCATACTTCTGTTCAGCTGAAGTCAGTTTTCTTGACACATAGAAACATGGATGGAGTGTTTCCTTATAACATTGCATCAAACCTCCACCCATTGAGTAACTTGAGGCATCTGATTGAAGTATGAATGGAATACGTATATTCGGTAATAACAAAATAGGTGCATTACTAAATAATTTCTTAATTGTTACCAAAGCGCTTTCGCAATCTGGTTCCCAACATACCTTATTAGGACTACCTTTGGCCAACAGTGCGGAAAAAGGAGTAGATATTTGTGCGAAATGCGGGATGAACTTATGGTAATAGTTAATCAAGCCCAAAATGCTTCTAACCTGCTTCTTAGTTGAAGGGGTAGAAATCTCTAGAATTCTTTTGACTGTATTGTCGTCAGGATATAGTTTGTGGTTACCTATTCGGTGACTAAGAAAAGAAATTTCCTGACAACTTATTTGGACCTTTGAAAGTCGCACAGTCAAACCGTGTATACGTAAAGTATGGAGAAGAGAAGTTAAACCATCAATGTGGTCTTCCCACGAGTCATGAAATAAGCAGATGTCATCGATGTATGTGATGACATCTTTACGATCGCCAAGAAGACGGCGCATCATGCGCACAAACGTCGCTGGTGCATTTACTAAACCAAAGCACATGTAATTCCATTGGAATAGACCAAATGGAGTTGTGAAGGCTGTGTATGGCTTAGCATGTTCGGCAAGAGGAATTTGCCAGTAGCCTTTAGAAAGATCTAATTTGCTAAAGAAAGTAGCGTTAGATAATTCTGATAGAAGATCATCTAAAAGAGGCATAGGCTCGCCGTCTGTGATTGTAATTTTGTTCAGTCTCCTAAAATCAATACATATACGCAAAGAATCATCCTTCTTCTTAACAATCACCATTGGGAATGCATATGGTGATTCCGAAGGAGATATTACACCTAAGCGTATCATCTCTTTTAACTCTTTCTCTACCCTATTTTTGTGGTGTAAAGATATAGGATAGGGTCTAAGTTTGATAGGTTGATAGTCAGTAAGAATAATGTCATGGGATATAAGTGATGTCTGACCTGGAAGATCGGTGAGAACATCATCGAAAGACATAAGAATATCCCGAACCTAACATTGTTGTGAAGAAGATAATGAAGAAGAAATAGTCACGTCCTTCCAAGATTCCAATGATTGCAAAGAAGGCAATTGGAAGTGTAAAGGAATAGATGACGTGGTATCTTCCTCATGAACAACTGAAAAAGAAGCAGCTTGATGTGAAGAATCACTAATAGAGTTAATGACAGGCATTAATTCCTGTGGTATTTCAACTGCTAATTTTAGCATGTTGATATGAAAGGTTTTGATTTTACCTCTAACGTTCACAGAATAGTCAACATCTGTGACTAGTTTGATAATGTCAAATGGACCATGCCATGATATTAGTAATTTATTATCGTTATGAGGCAATAATAACCAAACTTCTTCACCTGGTTTAAAGAATCTTAATGTTCTCTTTTGATTATGTAATAATCTTGATCTTTGAGTAGCCGATTTTATACTCTTGGATGCATAAGTGCACGCATCTATGATTCGCTGTCTGAGATCAATAACCAAATCGTAGCTGTTTCGAGTGGGTGTATCAATTGATGCTCCAACCAACAAATCCTTGAGTATCATCATTGGTCCGCGAGGATTCGAACCATAAACCAATTCGAACGGGGACCATCCAGTGCTTTCATGAGGCACCTCGCGAAAAGCAAACAGGGCAGGCAGAAGGAGCCGGTCCCATTCACGAGGGCATTCCTCAGTTATATTAGATAGCATCTGTTTTAGAGTACCATTATAGCGCTCGCACACACCGTTTGATTGGGGCTTATAGGCACTACAAAACGAGTGGTGAACAGATAACATGGATTCTAAATCCCTCATAATATTGGACGTAAATTGTGATCCTTGATCTGACAAAATGTCCTCCGGAAAACCGATCCGACAGAATATTGAAAATAATGCATCAGACACAGATGCAGTCGTGATGGTTTTCAACGGTATGGCTTCTGGCCAACGCGTGCAAAGATCTACGCAAGTTAAAATATAACGAAATCCATTATTTGAAGTAATTGATAAAGGACCCACTATATCTACTGCAATCTTTTTGAAAGGTCTTTCAGGCACGTCTGTAATTTGTAAGGGTGCCGTATGGAACCTGCCCTTACGTGTTATACCTTGGCATGTTGTACAAGATCTGCAGTACAACTTTGTATCTTTGTTAACCCCAGGCCAATAAAATTGTGACGTAATACGCAACAATGTTCTTTTGATCCCCATATGACCTGCCATAGGGGAATCATGACCTGTTTGTAGGACCAATGGTCTGTATTCCTTAGGAACTACTACTTGATGTATGATTGTTTTGCCATTATCGAAGTATCTAGTGAGTATAGATTTCTTTATCTTAAACCACTGTTTAGCCACTCCTGTGTGTTTAATGGTTTTTTGATCTGCTCGAGTAAACAAACCTTGTAATGTTGGATCACTTTTCTGTTTTTCTGCATAAACAGATGGTGTAACAGTGCCAACTTGAGACATAATGTTATCTATTATTGGAGTAGGTGGTGTAGCCATGTCTGTAGCTAACTGTTGTGCTCTCGTTACAACAGCATTCCCCACCTGTGGGTGAGATTCAACCCACATTGCAATCTCCTCAGGAGTGCAATCTTTAACTCCTGGTATGTTTCCAATAATAATCTCAGTAATGGGCGCTCTCAGGCCGCAGGCATAAACAGTGCCTGTGTAAAAAGGAGTATCAATGTATACTCGTGCCACAGGGAAATTTTCTATATTCCCTCCAAATGTGACACACTTAACTGATTTGCCTGTAAAAGCAGAGGGCTCGATAAGCGAGTGCTTTATGCCTATCGTGGAACAGCCCGTGTCACGTAAAACTTTCACTATCTTCCCATCCAATATTCTTGGATGAAATGTAAGATAACCCATTGTTGCGTTGGTGGTTTTACTGGTATTGGAGGGTCCTTCGTTCGATTATTATCTTGGAACAAGGGTCAACGTTATATTGATTCATCATTTGTTGAATGTCCAAGAATACACTCGTTCCCTTCGGAGCTCATCAATATATATACATATTTTTCTTATCAGAAGAGTTCTTCATTTGCATAATCAACAATATTGGCAAATGCAGCAAATAGCTGTAACGTACCGATGTGATAAAGTCCTCAATTCAGAGTCCATGAATTTATTTACAGTTCACACACAAGACATTCACGTAGGTATAGATTCATATATAGTCATTAGAAATTACATGCATAGTATTCATGTCCGTCCGTGTCAAAACAATATGTCAGAAGAACATCGTGGCTATATACGTGCGCTGTTGTAGTCAACAGCCAGAAATGAGCACATGAGTTCTTGACAGCTACAATTTGAATCATAATGCGATTCTCCTTCCATCATTAGTTTAATTTAATTAATCTCATACTTATATTAATAACCGAACTGACCCTGAGTTCTACATCGATTTATATATATAATATAGGCTATATACTCAGCCTTTTTTCCTTGGAAGAAATACAAGACACGACCTTCTTGCTTGACGGATAGCGTAACAAGGGCCATGTAACCAAGTCACCCAGCGTGACCTTCCCAACGCGAATGCGTCATAATCTCCGCATATATTTCGCGTTCAGTATACCGTAAAATATCGACATATTCTATAAATGTTAATGACCCCTAACGTTGCGCATGGCTAAACCCCAGCAGACGCCGTCATTTAAAATAACACCGTAACAGATTTCCTGTCAGACGGGGAAAAAAAATCTATTAGATAGATTTTTTTTTTTTGAATAATATTAATCAAATTATCAAAAATTTAACAAAACCCGACGTATGACCTACGATGTTCTATCTAGAACAGTGTCGTGGTCATGTCAGTAATATCTTATAATAAAATCAACGTCATATCATACATATACCTTATATTAAACAAGGAAATGTCACTGTCACTAACTAATTAACTAATTAATTTGTTGTATGTATCGACTAACTAATAATGTGAGGTGTTATTAAAATTATTCTAACTAACTAAAATTAAAATAATTAATTATAGTATGTACGTATGGTACTAACTAATTACTATTTAATTGAAGAGAATGAGAAATAATATAAGAGAGTAAAAGAAATAAAAATTGAGAAGTACGGACAATTAAAACCAAATATTAAAGTATACATTAAATTAGAATGCGTGTGAAAATGAAGTGTAAGGATAGATACCTAATTAAATTAACGCAATCAGAAGAAAAGAACAGAAAAAATTCATACATTTTAACTATAAATATGAAATGTCATAATGTAATATCTATTACCTTGATAATTACACTAATTAAAATATTAATTGGTGTGATATTATTTTGTTTCATCATTTCTTAGTATATTTTATTTATTTTTTTTTTATTTCATCACACTTTAACTTTATTTTATTATATATTAATTTAATAACTAGAAAATTTAACAATATCGGACATGAAGATCCAATCGTTGTTATATCCTGTTGACTTGTATGAAAGTTCATTAAGACACAAGGTTCATATTATCGAATTATGATATGATTATCCAATCATCGTTAGTTCCTTTATTAAAACTTTGAATGTAATTGAATCAGTCATCACAGTATATGTCCATTCTACATCAGAGATTGTTCCTTTTTAACGGTTTTCAATCGAAATGAGTGATACGCAAAGTGGAAGTGAAGTCCAAATTTTCAAACGATCCGTAAAACTTGATATTTTGATCACGATAGTTTATTTCGAAATGTCCTTATTTAAGTAGGAAGTCCAAATGAAGTGTTGTATATTCTGACGTGGCATTGATACAGTTCATTGCAAATGTAATGCTTGATTAGTCAGAAAATTTGAAATAGTAATATTCATTCAGAATCCGTAGGATGTCTGGACAACGTATCGGCTATGACGTTCTCAGTTCCTGGTATTGACTGTATTTCGAATTCGTAAGGTTGCAACGTAATAGCAAAGCGTGCAAGTTTAGCACTTTTATGGTTTGAACGACGTAATGCTGCTACAGATTTCTGATCAGTCTGGATCAAAAATGGAGATCCCAGCAGAAATTTTTCTAACTTGGTAATTGCCCAGATTACGGAGAGCAATTCTCGGTCTACAGTCGAGTATCTAGTCTCCGGAGGTTTCAGCTTGCGTGAGATGTAAAGTACAGGGTGAAGGACTTCATCATGATATTGGAGTAGACAAGCCCCGAGTCCGTAATTACTCGCATCTGTACGTAGAACAAACTTTTTAGAAGCATCTGGTAATCTTAAAACAGGTGGGCATGAAAATATGTTTAAGATAGTGCGAAAAGTTTTGTCACATTCGTCTGTCCAATTTATCCTTACTGGCATGTTCTTCTTTAGTAACGATGACAGGACAGCCGTGATGGATGATAGGTAAATCTATGCTGTATGGGGCTGAGCATAGTTGACACATTTAAACAACTTACTGTCTCTTGTAGGCATGGTAAAAAAAAAAAACAAATAAGACAGAAAACATGTGTACAAATTTAAAGATGTGAAGAATCAAAAATGTTTTGTAAAAAAAAAAAAAAAATAAAAAAAACTATAAATCAATCTATATTAGGATAGATGATTAAGAAAGTCAAGAAATGATGACTGACAATGCTGAGTCATCAAAGATGTGACGAATATGGTTACAGTACCCTGTTATCTGCGTGACGCAGAATCAGGTACTAATTTCAATCTCAAAGAATGGTGGTGAAAATAAACACCATTATCACGCTCGATCACCATCCGAGCATCTTTGTTGTTACGAAATGTAACCATAGCTTCACCATACCTGTCATTGGTAGGTGACAACAACTGTACAAACATAACGTCTGCCGTGTTATTAAAGAAATTACTAAGTGCCTGCCATCTGGTACCTTGTGGCAGATTGCGCACTAACACGGTGCGAGAATATGCAACCTTCCCAATGTAAGTGGGATCAGTGTCACTAACGTGATAAATAGTTCTTCTATTTAATCTTTTGGATCTGGTAGTCTTTTGAGATGATGTCTCATAGTGATTGACATATTTATTTGTCCTAATTTTATTAGTTAAGTTCATAAGAACTCCACCATCATTACCCTTGTTCGGGGCATCTTTTCTTTTCCCATTTTCAACAATTTTATTCAGATCACTGTTAATATGATCCTGTCGCCAACATCTATCTTCCGACTTGGCGGCACTCTTTCGAGAAAAGGCATATCTGCCTCGAAATGATTTTCTAATCTTCTTAGGATGGGCTGGTATTTTAGTATCCTTTTTATCCTGTAGGAGAGTCTTATCCTTTTCCTCATCGATTTCCAGAATCGTACTGAGACTGAAATTGGAGAAAACTGTGCCACGTGTATTCATTTTGTTGGCCCGTAATGTAGCCATTGCAATGACAGCGTTAGCATTGCAATAAGATTGCACATTATTTAATTCCCATTCCTCAATTTCCTGTGGGGAACAATCCTTACTACCATGGATGCGTCCCAACATCAGATCTGCAATTGGATTCTGAAGCATGCATACCTTCACGTTACCTGTGAAAAAAGGTGTTTTAACATGGATAATAGCTGTGGGGTAAAACTCAATAGTTCCCCCAAAAGTCATGCAACGGACATATTCCCCCGTTGCACAGCTAGGATGTACAAGCGACTGTCGCACTCCAATGGTTGTGGACCCCGAGTCTCTCAATACAGAAACTATAGAACCGTTCACTATCCCTCTGTTAAAAATCAGAGAGCCTGTTCCATCATTGGCTGCAAGACCTACTTCTGGTGGAATGTGTCCGCAGTTTAGCACTGTCTCCTTTGCCTTCTGAAAAATAAGATTGCATTGTGGGCAACTATTCGCCACGTTATAATTAATAGCAAAGCATGCAGCAGAAGAATTCATTGTATTATCGTTAGGTGGAACCTGAACCTTAGGGGTGATATCATTTGTAACTGCTGCCCCGGTATTATGGTTATAATGTGAAGATCCACGAGAATGAGAACGATTACGAGAATAATTAGTTGAATTATCCCGTTGTCGTCTATTGTAATTGTTATCTCGATGTCTCGAGTTATAATTATCGCTATTCTTCCAATTGTTACCATTATTATATTGATATGACCGATTATAACTTGAGTTACGTGGATTACTGTTGTATCTTGACTGAGGTGAATAATTTCTGTTTTGTTGTCTTCCTCTATTAAAGTTATTGTTAAAGTTATTCTGTCCCTTATGAAAATTAATGTCATAGTTTCCTTTGAATCTACCTCTGTCTACACTGTGTGTTCTTGGTTTGTTATTACTATGATATGCCATATTGGAGGCTACAGGAAGTGGTTCTCTTATCAACGAGCCAGAAATATTAGCATTCGGATGAGCTGTGCAGTAATTTAAAGAAATTTTTTCTAACTCATCAATAGATTCTGGTTTTCTTTCTTGCAGATAAGCAAAGAATGGTGGGCTGACAGAAGATAACACTTTATCCCTCAATAACAAATCGACTAACTTGTCGTAAGATTTGTTGACACCTGCCAGTTCAACCCATCAGTTAAAAGTATTGCGTATGTTAGCAATAAATCCCGTAAAATCTTTATTATTATCTGGCAATAAACTTTTGAAACGTAATCTACATGCCTCTTCGTTCAAATGGAACCGACGTAATAACAAATTCTTAATGGCCTCATAGTCTGTGGCTAATGTAGGATCAATATTTTGTGCTGCACTTGCAGGTTCGCCATCCAGAAATTCCTTAAGTTTAAGTGCCCATGCAGTTTTGTCAAGGTTATTGACCTTACATATATCCTCAAAGCGCGCCAGCCATGATGATAGGTCATCCACGTGTAATTTGAACGGTGGTAGCTTAAAGTAATAATTGCCCTTAAGTCGGTTGGAAGAAGATCCCGATTGAGCATTATCATTTTGGCTTGCTGCAGCACCCTGCGAATTAAGTTTTGCTGTTTCCAATTTAAGCCGTTGCAATTCCATTTCTTGCTGCAATATGATTTCTTGTCGTTTCAATTTATTCTCTTCTTCAATCCGTAGGATTTCATCTCTTGCTATCTTTCTTTCTTCTTCTTGTCTTAATTCTTCTCTCTCTGCTTTAGCAATAGCTTTTCTTTCCTCCTCTTCTGCCTTAGCAATAGCTTTCTTTTCCTCCTCTTCTGCCTTATATTTTGTAAATTCAGCCAATGCATAAGCCTCGAGAAGTTCTCCTTTTTTTCCAAAATCCTTACCATTTTTAATAAAATAGTCTAAGTTAAGCATCTTGAAGTTAATTTATTTAAGTATTCAATTACTTATGTCTTGTAATCACCACTAGAATCTATGTCGATAATTATAATTACTCAACGAATGAATAATTAATATAAGAAATTGCAATATTCCTGTATTGTTATGTATAAGTTCCACAAATCTATAATATTTTGTAAAAATATTATATATATATATATATATATATATACCCGCTAATATCTATCATAAATAGTTATGATAGTTATATAAGGTGCTGAAATTATATCATGCACTTACTATTAATATTTAATAATTATGGGTATTGTTCCTAAATAATTAGGTTATTTAATCTTAATTGTCACCAAGTTCCCAATGTAGTACTGAGAAAGTGTACTAATTTATATTTAATATGTCTTAATTTGTTATAAAGTTATAATAATTAATCATTATATATTATGCCATAATCATGAGCTAGAAAGTGCATTGCCCATTTCTAGGACCACCACTGCAAATTGGTGCAAAGTCCCTAATTCCTCCTTAAACTCAAAAAAAATTTAATAATATTCATCTACACTATTATTAATGAAGAAATTATAGCATTAATATTAAATTATAAATGGATGAAATGAATACAAACAATACAATGGGTTAACCAAGGATTACAGAACAGTAGCACAATACAAAAGTGACATTTTCACAAAAATAAATGATATTATAAAACCAAGTGTACTAACCGGAAATGTAGAAGGGTGAAGGTTAACTGAGGAAACGAACATATTTGGTACTATGAATGATGACGTCACAGGACTCATTTGACGTTAATACAATACATTTAAATAAAATTAAAGATAGCCAGATTAGAATAAACAGGATAGATTACGAACATATGACTGTAACTGAATAAAAATTAGAACTAAATACACTAGAATACACCAGTTATAACATGACTATACACCTAACATGCAAGGTGAATTAATGCAGGTCCGAACGAAACAATCACCGATATCCGACGCGTTCTTCGCGAAATGCGATTAATTCACGGCCTTAAGGAACGATCGGAATTGAGCTTGACGTTCGAAAAGCCATAAGTTCAATTCCGATTCCCATCCTACCTCCCACTACATGTAAAAGACAGAAACAATATTTAACATGGCTACGAAAATGAAGAACATGGCATTATCGGACAAATAGGATTAACTTATTGTAACCTTCAAATAAGTTACTTATCTTTTTGCCTCGATAGATTCATACAATGCTTGCTTCGCCAACGGACAGTAGGACCTATATTTCATGCTCATGTTGATTGAATCTATTTTCCAATGTTCGATTAAGCGTTTATAGATAATCTTCTTCAAAGACCTTGAAAGGCGGCTGCCATCACTACAGCTGATTCATCCTGTTGTCAAGGGGGTGTGACGTCATCGGTGTAGATACAAAAAGTGTTCATTTCGCTCGAAGGAAAATTATTTCTTTCAACTCGATAATCTTTGAGTATTTTTTTTTTACAATGAAATTCCAGTTCCCCACCACATCGGCCACCACTGTTGCGTGGGGTGGTTTTCACTGGTATTGGAGGGTCCTTCGTTCGATTATTATCTTGGAACAAGGGTCAACGTTATATTGATTCATCATTTGTTGAATGTCCAAGAATACACTCGTTCCCTTCGGAGCTCATCAATATATATACATATTTTTCTTATCAGAAGAGTTCTTCATTTGCATAATCAACAACATTGGCAAATGCAGCAAATAGCTGTAACGTATCGATGTGATAAAGTCCTCAATTCAGAGTCCATGAATTTATTTACAGTTCACACACAAGACATTCACGTAGGTATAGATTCATATATAGTCATTAGAAATTACATGCATAGTATTCATGTCCGTCCGTGTCAAAACAATATGTCAGAAGAACATCGTGGCTATATACGTGCGCTGTTGTAGTCAACAGCCAGAAATGAGCACATGAGTTCTTGACAGCTACAATTTGAGTCATAATGCGATTCTCCTTCCATCATTAGTTTAATTTAATTAATCTCATACTTATATTAATAACCGAACTGACCCTGAGTTCTACATCGATTTATATATATAATATAGGCTATATACTCAGCCTTTTTTCCTTGGAAGAAATACAAGACACGACCTTCTTGCTTGACGGATAGCGTAACAAGGGCCATGTAACCAAGTCACCCAGCGTGACCTTCCCAACGCGAATGCGTCATAATCTCCGCATATATTTCGCGTTCAGTATACCGTAAAATATCGACATATTCTATAAATGTTAATGACCCCTAACGTTGCGCATGGCTAAACCCCACCAGACGCCGTCATTTAAAATAACACCGTAACACCCATATTTACACACGCCGACATTGTAGGCATACAATGACCACAATCAAGTGTAATTTTAGACTTCAATCTGGTTTTTTTTATTGACACTCATAACATGTATCATTCATTACCATACATGCATTCGCATGATCATTATCATCATTACCTTTCTCCTTTTTGACACTGCAATTATTTGCATGTCTATGTTTACTTTTGTCTCTCGACGGAGATCTGCCATTACCTTTGTTATTATTGACTGACTTTTTATTGCTATAATAAAAATCAGTAGAGTCATCCTTCCTGGCATCTCTACCATATGATGATCTCTGTTTATAGTATCCTTTCTGATGTGAATCATCATAATCCCTGCCTCTGTGATACCCACGATCATGAGGTGAATATCCTCTTTAACCTCGTCGATATGAATTCGAAGGAGAGCGATGACGACGAAAGTTATAAAAACCTCTGTCGGATTTATAACAATCTGAACGATAACGTCCATCAAAGCTCTTCGATCGAGGTCTGTGATTATGGTGTGCCGCGCTTACAGGCAAAGGATCTTGAATAGATGATCTATGAACATCTTTATTCTGATGTGCGGTCTGATATTGTCTTCCGAGTTTTTCATACTCATCGATAGAATTAGGATGTCTTTCTTGTAAAAATGCTTCTAATTCGGTACTGCATGCGGATAAAACTTTATCTCGCAGCATGAGATCTATGCTACCTTCATAAGTTTTATTAATACCAGAGAGCTCAATCCATCTGCTAAAAAAATGCTTAATAGATGCAATGAATTCGCCAAAATCTGCATCCTTACTTGGCTTAGCCGCATGAAAACGATCTCTGAATCCAGACTCAGTTAACTGGAAACGTCTTAGTAATACCTCTTTTACTACATCGAAATCGTTTCTACTCTTTTCATCCAGACTCATGAAACATTTAAGTGAGTCACCAGTCAAAAAATCAAGTAAAAGACTGCTCCATCTTTCCTTGGGTATGTTCAAGGCGGTAACTTTCATGATGAACCTAGATAAAAAAAAGAGTCAATGCAATCACGAGATTGATCAAAATTAGGCATTTTTAACTTCGGGTAGAAAACATTCGTACCCGCTGAGGTCTTAGCCTGCTCTGACTGCACTTTAGCCAATTCCAACACTTTTTCCTTTTCTGCATGAAGTCTTAATGACTCAAGCTCCATGGCATTTTTATGTGCCTGGTCTAGTAGAAGAAGTTCCATTCTTCTTAACTCCATTTCTTTTTCCTTTTGAGCCATTTCTTTTTCCATTTTCTCCTTTTCATGGGCCAATTCTTTATCTTTTTGAGCCAATTCCAACTTCCTAAGTTCTTCTGCTCGTTTAGTAGCGTCGCGTTGTTCTATTCTTTCAAGACGCGATAAATGTTCTTCAAATTTGGTCTCCGCATAAATTTGAAGTTCAGATCCTGATTTCGCATAATTCTTTCCAATGTTGATGAAATCCTCTAGTGTAGACATGATAATAGGTTTCTGAGTCCCTTCAATAGTCTCTAATATACACTAGGATAAAGAACTCAATATGTTATGTACATGAATATATTAATCAATAACAAACAAGTTATAAGAACAGGTAACAAAGGACAATGAAAACAATCAAATGAATTACATTGAAATGATTTCTCAGTTATGCGACAAAAATTTACAATTATAAAGTAAATAAGCGAGACTTGTACAGAGTAATCAGTAAAAGAAGTGAAGAATTGACATCACAAAAATATAACGAGACAGGTCGTCTTAAACTAACGTGTAGACAAAGAAATTTTAGAAAACACACGAAAATAATTGTTAACAGTACTGAAATGAGGTTATGCAAATAATGATGACGTAATCTACATGACGAAACTACTAAATACACCAAAAATATGGTTATACTGCGAACTGAAGAAACATTTATTTCCTGACTCAAAAGAAAAAATGTAATCAGTCAGATCCTCAGCCAGCTAATATAAGCATGAAAACCTAATAGACGTTAACATTCACTGAAGTTTTCCTGGGAAAATTCCAGCCAATATTAAGCCCTTTCCTTCCTACACGACGAATATACAAATATACGGATAAACATGAATGGGGAACACAGATGATAAGTAGAAAAGTAAGCAAAGTGATGATGAACTGTAGACCAAAGCTAATTCAAGGACAGTATGATAATGTTCAAGCGCCTAAGTAAAATTAAGAACTTATCTGTTTATCTGTCCCTCTGAGAAATAAATGAGTGCATGTAAATCTAATCCTAGTTCCACACAAGTGTAATCAACAGCTGAAGTCCATTGATAGCAGACCTTGACCTTCGTAGTAGAGCCGTTTGAAAGTATTGCAGGTCTTCGAACGTAGCTTCTTCAATCGATCTGCGTTACAGCTTTAGATGGTTTTGATGAAGAAATACATGTCCACTGGTTCAGGTTCTAGAGTGGAAGACTTCTGTTCTATCAGTATGGTTCAGTCTCTTGTGGTGGATGAAAAACAGGATATTCTCAGGCGATGTTGTCTGCTAGCGGTGACGGCATCGATACAGTGACGTCACTTACTGACATGCGCATTACAGTTGCCAGTTTGGATAGCATGAATGATCTTACTTTCAAACGTTCATCGTCAATTCAACTTTCTTCGATACTTGATGGGGGGTCTTAGTATTCACGAAATCCAGACGCTTCTGACACCAGTATGTTACGGACTGCTAATTATGACTCCTAGTATGTTGAGGATGACCAAGATGTCGGATGCGTATTCTGTTCCTAGAGTCAAAGTCCCTCGGGTTCTTATATCACTTTTATAGGATTCCGTAATACTCTTCGTTGGTATCGATATTGTCTGTATTAACCCGTGTGATGCATTGATAGCTGAACATGTCTCATATTAAAGATATGAATATTGACTGACCTGTATTAGTCTCTTGTCTTATTAATAATATTAGCAGTGTGAGATGCAGCGTGTTCAGGCATTAAGTGTCACTGGTCATTATAGTTGAATATAAACAGTATTTAACTCAACTCAGAATACGTCAGTTGATAAGACCAGGATTCGACGACTCAAAACATTTTAATTAAATAATATCATTCCATGAGCGGACACAACTACATGGAGACATAGTTCACATCACATTCATGTACGTATTGCAAGAGTCCTTGTTTTTTCATTAAAAGCACATGTTCATTAATGTCTATCTAGACTTCTGGTTAGCGGTCAGTTCCTTTTACCGGCCAATGTCTTTTGGCATAAATTCAGAGGCTAACTAGACTTACTCCCGTCGCTAGTTTAGCAATCTACTTCTTACGCTAGGCTTACGTCTACTGCTAGCTATATAATATTCATCTGTACTAGTCTTACTACTGTTGCTAGTAATACAATGTTTTTTTGGCATACCACGCCAGGCTAATCTGCCATAAATATACAAACTGCGTTAGTAACGAGGCGACTTACGTTTGATCCACGAAATACACTGCTCAATTGGCTTCCCAGCAACACACATCCCTTAAGTGGACAATGCCACACATTTTGAAGTGGTTATACCATACATATCATAGTGGCTATGCCACACTTCTGAAACACACTGCCGTTAGGGTCAAAACCCACAAGTCGAATGACGTTACCAAGACATACGCGTCATGCATAGAGATATGCATACTATGTCGTTAATATATATTCAATTGCGATGTTCCATGGTGCAGCAATTCGAGTCGGCCAAACTCAAATGCCTGCACACATGCAACAATCATCGACATCGGTCGATGAGATATATCTCTATTCGTTTGAGGTGTTCCATGATACAGTCATTCGGATCGTTGACAAATCCAAATGTCTGTAAACATGAAACAATCCTCAATAGCGGGATGCTAGCGTCTAGAGATGGCCAGACATTGAAAGTGATCACTAGCTGCTGACAATTAAAAGAACAACTGAAACAGTTGCTCGGTCTAGGCATTGCCCACTTTCATGCCAAAAAATATGTAAACCAACAGGAGAGATGAGTAAGTACATAAAAGCAAAGCGAGCCAGAGGTTAAGATCAAGTATAATGGGCTTATAGCTACAGCAGTGAAAAACATAGACAAACTACCTGATGATCTGGAAACCCTCTGGCTTAAAATCAAGGACACCATAAAGACAGCTGCAGAAGAAGCATGTGGTGTAGTCCAATTTTAGTAGGACAGTGGACACTTTGGTTGACAGAGGACGTTAAAGAGAAAAAAGAGAGAAGAAATAGGCATGGAAAGAATACTTAGAGCAGCATGAAAAACAGAGAAATATAGAAAATATGTGATACTCAGAACAGAAACAAAGAACAAAGTTGCTAACAGCAAAATAGAAATACTGGGAAGAATTTGGAGAGAATTTAGAAAACGATGCTCAAGACAACCAGATATTGTTCTACAAGACCCTATAGACTATACTTACTTAATCGTTCCTCTTTCTGGTTTCAATTTACTCCGTCCTTCTGGGTTGTTTAATGTTTTCTTCCCAGCGAACTCTGCATAATCTTATCTTCTTCCATTCAGCATACATGGTCAAACCATCGTAGTTGGGATTGTTCTGCTTGGATCTGCAGAGGCTGAGTTTTGAGTCCTTGCCTGGTTGCGAACCACGTCTTTTCTTGATACTTCAATCACCTTCCTCAGATACCTCATTTCTGAGGTTTCGGGCCGGCGGTTGGGGGTTGTAGTCATTGCACATGATTCGCATCCATATGTCAAGACTGGAACATTAAAACTCATAACATATCTGTCGATATCAAATACAAGGGTAAAGCTCGATTAAAGACCATGTTGTTGACGCATCCCCCCATCTGTGAAGAAGTAAAGTATAATGGCAATAAGGTGATGTGCCTTTACGATTCAGGATTGGAATATGACTCAGTTGTGAGTGCAACCCTGGTGCACACTGAGCAGTATACCACAGACAAAGTGGAGATACAAGGGGCATTAAAGGATACAGCCACCATGACACTTCCCGTAGCCAGGATAAATGTCAAAACTAGGTACGTGGAAGGAGTGATTAGAGCAGCAGTGTGTAAGGATCCTAATTACCTGCTGGTGTTAGGAAGTAGATATGTGGTTCTAGGGAGCCCTATAAAACCTGTGATCATGGCCACGCTCCAGGTTAGGTCGACCCCTAGTAAGGAGGAGGAACCACCACTTACTATTCATCCTAAACAGATGAGGAAGGCCCAGGCAAAAGACAAACCATTGAAACTTTGCTTTGGCAAATTGCCAAACAGCCATAACATCCCTAGAAAAGGACAATTCTATTTGAAGGAGGGACTGCTCTACAGGACAGCTGGAGCAGGACCCAAAGGATATGTACAGTTAGTACTGGCATTGAGGTATAGGGCACACGTTATGGCACATGCACATGTTGTACCAGACGGTGGACATATGAAGATTGGTACCACACGTCAAAGGACATCAGTGAGATTTTTCTGGCCAGGTGTAGCTGACGACATTTATCAGTTTATTAATTCCTGTGACCAGTGTAGCAAGGTACACTCCACATGTTGGAAAAATAATACTCAGATGCTAGAAAAGCATTGTGGAGATTATGGGCCTAAAAATAAAAAAAGGAAATAAACATGATAAGGTAGACCTAGTGAATAGGCATGCTCCTTCTCACACCCAGTCTTCCTATAGACCAGTAACACTGGCAACATTACATATGGTACGAAGAGAACATACAAACCAGTCCATCCCTACCCAAATTGGATCAGGATTTTTGGAACTGTCTAAAAATAGAGTGGATAGTCCGCCACATTTGAAACCGAAACTGAGGGATTCCCCCAGTAGAGTTGGGAGCGAGCGTTTGGGCAGTTTGCCTAATGTCAAGCTCACTTCAGCATATGGCTATTAACTTAGCATTATAAGGGCATCGGTGACAGTGGTAGTTGACCGACCCTATACAGTCCAATTGGAAGTATTGTACGTACATTGGATTGCGATCACACATATTATAGCAAATATAAAAGGGAGAATTGATTCTTGATGCAGGAATTCATTTCCCCACATTATATATTATATCGCCAATGGCCGTTGGGCGGAGAAGACAGCTGGTGAATATGGCCTTTATCTGAATGGCGGATTAAAGAGTCATATATGAATATTAGTAAAAGGGATTTTCCAAATTCAAATTAAGCCTGAGCTCAGACCAATGGATGGCTGTGATCATTTCGGAGGGGCACATTGAATTCATATGTTGCTTTTTGGGATTGAAAATGCTCCGAGTGTTTTATCCAGGCTGATAAGGAAATTACTGGATCCCCTACATAACTCTGCTATCACCAATTATATAGATTTTCTCATCATAAATATTGAAACCTTGAGGAACATCTTAAAACCTCTGGACATGTCATTGGACAGACTCAGAGAAGATTAATGGTGAATATTGATTGATAATCAGCATGTGACAGACAGTAGCACCTGCAGCTGTTTATTAACACCCCATGCAATAGATACCTGAATTGCAGAGGTCTGAGGCAGATTTATGGAGTAGTGCCTACTTTGAATGACCCACCTGCAGTAATCCAGGATCACACTAAAGCAGAGTTGAGTCAATTTGATCGAGATTGTAACACAGATAATAAAGCTGCACTAGAGGTTCACGCTTTTTAATGGGGGAGATATGTTAATACCATAAAGATTTCCCATAATAAAACTATTTTGACGTAGAAACATTTATTTTATTAATATTTTCAGTTGGGAAAAAGCACAATTAATTACTTAAAAATTACACAGATGAAAACGGGGAGAAATAAATAAAGGAAACCTATAGGGGTAGATAGAGGACAGCTGGCCGTTTAATAATAAATTTTGATATTAAAAATCGGTCTATAAATAACTGAGATATATAATTGTAAAGGTCAAAGGGGAATGATACGTACTATACTGATTATACAGTGTGAATTCAGGGTTGTCGCACTTGTTAGCTGGTTTAATTGTGAGTTGTTTAAAACATTTATATGTTAAAAAAAAAAACAGAGTGTACAGAAAGCGTGTGAGCGCTGGTCATTTAGTTATTCTGTACTGGTTTCGGCCGGCTGTGTATAGCTCACGGCTAGTCCGTGAACAGCCGGGTCCGGTGACTGTTTTTGTGCGGGAGATGTGTCATCCCGTGACAGTCTAAGTTTGGGCGGGTGACTGGAGAGTCAGCCCTGTATCTTGTGTGTGTTCCCAGGGTAGTGTTCGGGAACGATATTTGGCCATTTTTCGAGGTGTACTAGTACTTGCCTATTTAGGTGTGTTTATCTGCAGATAAGATGTGATAAATCTGCAGATAAGATGTGATAAGGGAAGAATAAGGTGTCCTTTATGTTAAGGACATGTTCTGAGGCCTTGGTGTCTACAGGCCGATGTTTTGGATCATATTTACCTCCCTGATAGATTTCTATTGTGCAGGAACGGCGCTAGGAGATAGTAAGGCCATTGTTCCTTTTGGAGGGAGAGTTTCTGGAGATTATAAGGCCAGGAGTTGTGTAGGCCAGATTACTTATAGACTACAGAGCGGACAGTCTTTTGAGTATATATAGATTTAAGGATCCATGAACAGATATCAGAGTTATTAAAGAGATTATAAGGCCAGGAGTTGTGTAGGCCAGATTACTTATAGACTACATATACTTTACCAAATAGACATCAACAGAACTTTATCAATTAATTACCCGGTGATAGACTTTATCACCATTTGTATGTTATCAAGGTTTTCGACATTAACAATAATATATAAATAAAATCAGATGAGCGAACACACTGAACAACGCTTAATGTTTATGGTCCAAAATTAGTTGTTGTTTTTTTTTTTTGACGCGTCTTTTGATTGGCTGGTTGGAATTGATAACCTTTAACCCTGCTTGAATAAGTCCGCCATTTGAGAAAAACTTAAACACTGACAGGTTGAGAGCAGATGCAAAGCGTGGGTGACAAATGCCTTTGCTGTCTGGACGACACAGCGGTCTGAAATTGAGCCATTGACTGCTAGTCAATCCTGTGATTGTGTAATTATTCTTTACTTGCGGTAAGATAAATAAGTATTAGTATTTCATTAACATGTAACTGGCCACAGATTGTGCGCCATAATTTGATTCGATACTGCCTATTGGGAGATAAATTTGGGTCACGACAACCTAAGTTGGAATTTGCCTAAAGCAGATTTATATGGAAAGTGAAATAAAATGTGTAAAAATGTTTGAATATTGCCATAAAATCTTACGACTGTAAGTCCAGAGGCCACTAGCAATCTTCTGCAGTGCCACGGTGTTCTAATGACACACGAAAACATACCTAGGATGTTTGAACAAAAGATTTAACAGGTCACAAGAAGAAAATTGTATACCTCAGCTGATTTTAGGGAAGACATTCAATGCATAAGGTGACAGGGGCGTTGCAGCCATATGGGAAGAAGAATGTAAACACAGGACGGAGTGATGTCAAAGAAAATAGGATCTGGTGCAAATGCTTTGCACACGTGACTGAGCACAGGTAATCTTAGTATTGATTAGGTGTGGAATTATTATAGCCAGCATATAAAAGGGAGGGAATATCCTTCTTTTTCAGGGTTATATTGCCTAGTACTTAGTGGTAGCAGGAAACTTGGGGCAGGCAGACCCTGTGTATATTGAAGCCTCAGAAGAGCTGCCTGCTGCATCTGTGTTCAGAAGACAACTATTGTGTGGACCTTGAAGAGTCTACAGGCATCCACTTCAGACAGTCTGTCAGGTCAAGTCTCTTTACATGGGCATATGATATCTCATTTAAAAATTTCCACAACCAAAAAAGAAATCCCTGTGGCCATGATGATACTAACAGACCCTCGCATAATTGACTATTTGGTATAGAAAGTATTAAATCAGACTGTGGGATACAGTGACACTTTAATATACCAGTTATGGACAGTTATGGACAAAGGGTCCTCTTTATTTATTTATATGTTGTAAATAAAAAAATTTATTGATTTGAAAACATTCCTGTCCCAAAAGAATTGAGGTACAGGAAAATAAAAATTGTAATATATTAATATAAATTTACGAACAGTCTTACTTACTTCACTTTTATTGAGTTAAAGTTATGTTTGACATTGTTCATACATCACAATAGATACATTACCCTAGACACTTGCCACACAACATCACAGAGATTTTACACAGAGTGAGATCTTAGAGAGGTACCGGATAGGGACCCTGACATCATCATCATCAATTAGACTCGGGGAACTTACACAGCTGGACCTCACTTTGTTTACCCTTAGTGTAGTAACATCAATAACCTCTCACATACCACACAAACCCAAGCAAAATTGTCCCAACTACGAAGGTTTAGTCATATCTGCAGAATGGGATATATTTCGGCTTTCATGACAAGTATAGACAACTAAGAACCAGGGATCCAGACCTCAAAAGTCCGCCGCTGATAGAATAACTTTGACTTTGATTTCACTAGTCAACAAATTTTCAAAAGTTTTTTGTACCAGAAATTAAATATACCATTTCTTATTGATTTTGACATGCTGATTTCAAATATCATAATGAAGTTCACCAATTGGCTCTGGTTTTTTTAAAAATGATGAATTTACATTACAGTAATACAAATAATGTATGCTTGTTTAATTCTCTGGGGTGAACAGCTAGTCTTTCTACTTTAGCATTATAAAAATTGTTTATTACATTCTCAATTAATTGATATTTCAACATAAAATGATAGAAAAAATAAAAACATTATTTAAAGTTCACATATCATGTTTTAAAAAGGCACATTTGAACCCGTCTTCTTTGATCCTTAGCCGCCGACCGTCAAAGCAGTCAGTGACCATCACGCCTAGTGGCGTCCTGTAGGCAAAGCAACTTCAAAGGAGATTTTCTATTTATGAACTGCGTGACCAGAAAGGTCACCCTCTTTGAAAAAAGAATGTAATAAGCGGCTTCTGGCGGTTCCTATACACAGAAATTGTAACATCTTCTGCCAGGAGATTCCACTGTTGCAATCTGCAACCCAAAAGCTCCGCCTTGTTCTTCGGTAAATTCAGATCTCTTACAAGATCATTCAATTCACCTTTGGTTATTAAGTGTGGTTTAGTGGATGTAGTTTGCTCAAAATCTGGGTCGCTTGAGGTTGATGGTTCAGGACCACCAATGTCCTCTTCTTCATCAGTGGAAGCAGCTGAAAATGATTCTGGCACTTTGGGAACTGGTAGGTCATCGCCATGTGGTACCGGACGTATTGCAGAGGGGATGTTTGGATATTCCAGAGTCCATTTTTTCTTCTTTGATATGCCTTTCCCAATTGGAGGGACCATGCAAAAGTAACAGTTGTTGAGATGATCAGTGGGCTCTCTCCAAATCATTGGGACTGCAAAAGGCATAGCTTGCCTTTTGCCAGTCACCACAGTTTAAGATGTGCTGCACATGTATTGCAGCATATGTGTGGCGCCCAGCTCTTATCTTGATCTCCTATTCTGCAGCCAAAATACAAACTGTACGCCTTCTTAATCACTTTAGTTATATTTCGTTTTTGTGATAGAAATGTCACCTCACCACATATGTCACAGAAATTATTAGCACTGTTCACACATGTCCTAGGCATTTCTAACTTCGATACTTTTGATAAGGACAAATGCACTAACTAATGGCAAAATTTTATCAGAGATCAGATATTTATACACAAAGGTGATGTAATCATAGGTAGGATTGCATCATCAACTTCTAGTTACATTTTTATTGGTCATTAGAAAAAATTATGCAATCGCCCACAACAGTTGCGTCATATATATAAATTGACCGTAATTAAATAAACTAGTAGCATATATCTTGAAAACTAGAGCCAATCAACATTTTTTAATGTCATTTTCGTTTTCAGCACACCAAAATTAGTTAAGATCAGCTATTTTCATTTCTGGTACATTTTGGTTGTTGACTAGTGTTTGACATGACTTTGATCCACTGTCACTGAGCGTAAGCTCTTGGTAACCTTGATGCCATTGTGTGGTAATGACAGTTAGTATAAGCTGTTTGGGCTGCCATAAGTGTATTGTCTATGAATGGGTTGTATGGTTGGACATGTTGTCTCATTCCCTGGAATGCAGTGCACTCTAGTAGATGGTGTTATACTTTCTCCAACGGGTTTATGCAGTGTCTATATTTTTCTATATTTTGTGAAAACATTGTGTTTCTGTGGCCATTTAGTGCAGAGTGATCTGTTCTCAGTCTGAAGACTTGTCTTTGATTTTTTTCGTTCAATATCGTTGATACCATCATCGTTATTTGGAGATGTTAGATGTTTGAAGAATCTTCTATTGTTGTAGCTTGTGCTTACGTGTTCAGCCAACCTTATTTACAGTTTTCTTATTTCCTTATTTTATTGTTAGCATGCTCAATAGTTGGTCAATTTGTGGCAGTTTTGCTCCCTTCTTTGCTTGTTTATTAGCTGCTTCATTCAATGGGATGTCTATGTGGCCAGGAATCCAGAGCATGTACATTTATGTTCATAATTATATGTTATATTTCCTGGACATTTCTGAATAGTATTGAATTAGTTCGTTTTCTAGTTTTATATTGCCAAGAGAGCAATATGCGAGTCTGAAAAGACTGCAACATCATTTGATTCTATTTCATTTGATTTTAAGGAGCTAACAGATTCTTGTTAAAGTTTTCTGAATGGCGACTACTTCGGCTTCGTGGTTTGTGCACCAGGTACCATAGGGTACCTGCAATTTTGATGGGTTCTTCTGTATTTGGCTAGGTGATTATAGCCCTATTTCCAGAATTTATGGCTCATTTAAAAGCTGATCCATTTTTAAATTCGGTACTTGAAGTTGTGGTCGCTGATACTATTTTTGCAAGGGACATCCTTGTCAGCTCGCCAGAACATTTCTGCCGCTAGGATAACTGATTTCTTTCCTCTACTTAGTTCTCATCATCATCAGCTGCCATCTCCACGACGAAGGTTGGCTGTAATGGATCTACAACGTCTTCTGTCTCCGGTCTTGGTGGTGCACTCTGATAGACTCTTTCCTGTCCATCTCTTGATGTTATGTTCCCACGTATAGAACTGTCTTCCCCTTGGACGTTTGCCTTCACCTCTCCCTTGTATTATGGTCTTCTGCAGGGTGTTATGCCTTTTTATGTGGCCAAAGTATTTTAGCTGCCGAACTTTGATCTCTCTCATCAGTTCTCTTTTCATACCTAGATTTTCTAGGACCTTCTTATTTGTTTTCTTCTCTATCCATTAGATACGCCCCATTCTTCTATATATCCACATTTCAAGAGCCTCAATTCTTTCTTCCAAATGCTTATTCATCGTCCATGTTTCTGCACCATACAGAAATGCAGAATATATATAACACTTTATGATTCTTAGTTTTAATTTGTGAGATAACTGTTTAGATGTCAGTATATGTTTCATGTTGTTGAATGTAGCTTTGGCCACTCCTATTCTCTTCTTGATTTCTGTTTCACATCTGCCATCTTCTGTTATTATATGACCAAGATATACGTAGCTCTTGACTTGTTCCAGGATTTTTCCATTTACGCTTATCTTTAATGTGGGTTTATCGTCTGTTTTGCTAATTATCATAGTTTTTGTTTTCTCAGTATTAATGTCGAGTCCATATTCATGACTTATACTGTTCACTTGCTTCACCAGTTCTTGTAACTCCTGTTCGCTTTCAGCTAACAACACGGTATCATCTGCATATCTAAGGTTATTTATTGACTTAGTTCTAGGGGTTCCTTATTGACGGAAATCTCATAAGCGCTGGTCGGGGGGTAGTAGATATACCTCAGACCTAAGGGTCTTTTATATTTGGACATGCGCCCTAATATAACCTACTAGGTTGAACGGGACGCGCTTCGCCAAAACGAGGCAAAACTTTTTAAAAAAAAAAGTTTGCAAGCCTCCGCAGCTGAATCTGAGTGTCTAGTTTTGCATGCGATCCAGTTTCAGCCGAAGTGTTGAGCTAGCAATTGCTTGCAAGAGTAGAGAGCAATTCATAACTGAGCGCACGTATCCAAAGCTCAGTTGTCGAAGAGTGCACTGGTTGGTTCCCCAATTAGTGCATGTCAGTCGCTTTATGAGGTTCAGTCTTCTAGAGGCCTTTGCAATTAGAGACTCAACATGTGTTTTTATGTGAGTCGGGTATTTAACTGTATTTCCAGATAAGTTGGATTACTCTCTTTAGTTAACTTTGTATTATCAAGTTTTAAAACCTCAGAAATGAGGTATCTGAGGAAGGTGGTTGAAGTAACAAGAAGAGACATGGTACGCAACCAGACGATACGTCAAGGCCTTAAATCCCACCCCCTGCAGACCCAAGTTGAACAGTCCCAACTAAGATGGTTTGGCCATGTCTGCAGAATGGGAGAAGATCGGCTACCACGACAAGCATGGGAAACAAAGAGCCAAGGATCCAGACCCCCAGGACGACCCAGAGTCAGCTGGGAGGACAACATTAGACAATATTTGAAGGACCAAGGACTAGAATGGAACCAGGCCAGGAGGAAGACAGCCGATAGGATAGTCTGGCGCTCTCTCTTCCAAACCTCTACACCTCACGGTAGAAGGGGAACGACTAAGTAAGTAAGTAAGTAAGTAAGTTATCAAGTTTTAAATCCAGTTGTATTCTTACTTTTGTTGTTGCTGAGTGTGAATATAGCGTAGACTGTCTTTCTTGTGCTGACAACCAAGTTCCACAACCTTCAGTAGGTTATTAGAGCAGACAGTGCATGGTTTAGTTTCTTTTGCAGTTGCAAAGGGTCTTCCATTCTGCCCAAAAGACTAGAACTTCAGCAAACAGGACGCTGTCTATTTCAAGGTGATCTGCCAAGTCGTTTATGTATATGAGGAAAAATGTGCAGCTTAAGACAAAGCCTTGTGGTAGGCCTTCTTGGATTGTTTTTGTTTACCTGAGGTTGTTAGCCGAACGTTGTAAAGATGGTTCGATGTGTGAGGTAATCTTATATCCAACGAAACACTCATGCTTTCTTCCCTTCTTTATTGAGGTCGAGGTTTCCGCTTTTGTCTTTCCAGGTTTCTGTTTTCACTTTTTACTCGTAAGCTAACCTGCGCAGTGAGTCTGTTGCATGCGGTTTTGTTTTCATGGTTTGGAATTATCTGATCTGTTTTCCGTGCCTTGCGTCTCAGTTATATAACGTGTTCCAATCCCTCATTCTAGAACAGGGGTCGGCAAACTACGGCACGCGTGCCAAGCGTGGCACGTGAAACGATTTTCAATGGCACGCCGATTGAATTAAAATACTGTACTGTATATGATCTCATGGGAGCCGCGCTGGTGTAATGGCTTCGGCGTTGTACTGGCGACCAGGTGTTCATGGTTCAAACCCGGGCGTCGGCGTTTGAAGAAATGTTTACGGCCGGAAATTTGACTGAATAGCCTGAACGGCTCCTGTGATAAACCCTCTGTGGATGGGAAGGAGCGAAGCTCCTGACCGGGTTGGAAGGAAAGTCCTCAGGTTCCCCAGCCTCGCAATGACATGTCATTGGGCCGAAGGGCTGAAAGCCTAAGTGCCGCTGGTTAAGAAAAAAAAAAAAAAAAATATGATCTCATTTTTAAAAAAATTGAATTTTTAATTGAATAGAAGACTATAATTCTTTTAAAGCTATACCTGTTTTTACAACCCTTCGAAACGAAAGTTTTTAGACATTGGAGGTAAGAATGTGCGATCTGATGCAAACTAAAGGCCTGATCAGACTATACTGCACGTAAGTCTTCGTTTTTACGGACCGTTTCCGAGAACAAACATTCTTCAACGAATTTCAAGGGGAGTGGTTATACTTTGCGGCACCCGCTAGTCTGGCGTCTATATCATAATTACTCAACAGTGTCTGGCTAGCGCCTGGACGAGCGTATTTATTTCGTTTTCTCTTGCAGTTTTTGACTCCCAGTGTGAGTTTGGAGAAACAGTGACTAACCTCGACGAAGTTATATTTCCGTCCTATCCTTCCCCTCTCTCGCGACCACCACCACCTCTACAGTTCTCTCGGCTGTCGCATACTCATGCCCGTACAGTCCGTTGACCGCAGCACAAAAGTTGGTGTTATTAAGTAATACGGTGCCGTTAAAATGACTCAAAAAAGACAAAAACTTGATATACGCTCGTTTCAAGACTTTTGGACAAACGAATATGGATTCATACAACAAAAGGATCGCGCTGTTTGTGCTTTATGTTATGAAAGTGTCGTGTGCCGTACGTCAAGTGTACAAAGACACTATCAAACCAAACATCATCAGTCCATGTTTAAAAACTCTGAGGAGAAAAACAAAGCCATAAAAATAGCTGTTTCTGGCTACAAAAAACAAAGTAGTATTTTTAATCAAGTAATTGGAACCAAAAATAAAGCTATCGAGTGTAGTTACAAAATTGCACAGTGTGTGGTTTCGAAGGGAGAATACATCAAGGAAACTTTTTTGAGCAGTGCTTAACTTTTGATTAGTGATTTACCAAATAAAGAAACAATACTGTCGTGGATTCGAGAAATACTGGCTTCTGCGAGATCAATCGAGAGGCGCATAACTGATATGGCTGAAAATGTAACAGTAAAACAAACAACCGGGTTACAACAAGCTGTTGTATTTAGTGTCGCTCTTGACGAAAGTGTCGTTGTGAATGACGTGGCGCGCCTAGCTATAGTTGCACGATATTGTGACAACGACCGTATTTATGAAGAACTGTGCTGCTTGATACCTTTTGATGGTACAGCCAAGGGAGAGGACATTATATCTGCTTTTGTAAGCTATTTCGAAAATCAGAACATTAACATGAATAAAATATTCTGTGTTACTACTGATGCCGCCCCTGCATTTGTCGGAAAGAACAAAGGATTTGTTAAACTTTTTGCGTTTACAAGGGCAGGGTCAAACAGTACTTGATCTTTTTGAGCACTGGACAGGATTTACGTCAAAATTAGACCTATTTTGCAGAGATATTACCAATAACACATACAAGTACTTTCCAAACGTTAAGGCTCATTCAAATCGATTTACTGTCAACAGAGATGAGCTTCAGAAGTACGTTGAAGCGCTCAAAGGAGAGTTTGCTAAACGAGGTCAAGACTTCAAAATTCACGGGCCCATGTTTTCTTACCTCATCAAGCCCGACTTAATTGATCATACTAACATCCCATTTGCCCTATCTCTTTTCGAGTGGATGGATGTTGACAATTTTGAAATGCAACACATCGAATTCAAGGCATCAGAGTTACGGACGATAAAATTTGTAGAATTGCGAAAAACTCTTGAAGGAAGCTGCTTGGAAAAGTCAGCTGCCATCCTCAACTGCTGGACATCCCTGCCTAAAGCGTTCACCTGTTTGAAGAAAGTTGCATTTGCTCTACTTTCGGCTTTTGGGTCAACTTATACATGTGAACAAATTTTCTCACACATGAAAGATTTTTTAAGTCCACAGAGAAGTCGCCTAACAACTGTGCATTCAGAAGCCTCTGTGAAGCTAAAATTGACAAAATACACACCTGGTATTGAACAATTAACCAAGGAGAAGCAAGGACACGGGTCCCATGAATTGATTAATGACTCAGATCAATAATAATCAATGATAACTCATATTAATATTTTAATAACGTGTTTTATGTTTGGTTTATTTAATTGTTTTGTTCTTCAAACTATTGGACTTTCTGTCTTAACAAAATATACAAATGGCAATTTTATTATAAAATTTCAAACTAATGTGTTCAGAACTTAAATTTTGCAAAACATAATATTTGTATTGATTTTTGTTCCTATTTAGAATAAAATATTGAATAATCTACAAAGAATAGAATAGTTATTTGATGTATCGGAAACATGTTAATACAAGATCATTTTTAAATTGTTTCAATAATTGTTGTATATAAAAATATGGTGGACTTAGGTTGGCACGCTGAGTGACTTTGCAACATTACTTCGGCACGACACTACTAAAAGTTTGCCGACCCCTGTTCTAGAAGATTCTCTATTTGGTTCGACTGTCTTTGGGTATTGACTGTTTTCCTGCTTGCAGTTTGGTTGTGAAGATCTGTTCGTTCAATGTATTAATGTCTTGGTTCATGTCTATTTCAGTGAGGAGCAGGTAATATATGAGTTTGTAGTGTTCCCAGTTTGCTCGAGCTAGTTACACTTCGGTTGTCTTTTGGCTTTCGTTTTAGTTTTACCCTGTTAGATGCTGGTGAGGATGGGTAGGTGGTCGCTTCCGATATCCTTCAATATCCTCCACTTATATTGAATGGTGATGTCTGCGGACACTAATGCTAGACCTGGTCGGCTACTGGTTCCGCTAGTTTTATGGTAGAGGATTGGAAGGGGGGGGGGAGGTCTTTCGGTTTTGGGGAACGATAAGGATGGAACTGTTACATAGCCCTCCCACTGCATGGCCTGAGGTGTTGGTGTCCTGGATCACCAGAGTGGGAAATGAGCATTCATACCTTCTGCTATGATTGTTCTCTTAAATTAGATATTATCAAAGTAGATTCTATTAGTTTCTTTGGGGAATCTGTAGACATTAAAGATTTGGAAATGTCTGTCATTTTCCCAGACTGTCGCTCGCTAGATTGGAACCAGGCCAGGAGGAAGATAGCCGATAGGATAGTATGGCGTTCTCTCTCTGGCAAACCTCTACACCTCACGCTAGAAGAGGAACGACTAAGTAAGTAAGTAACGAGAACATGGCATATCTTGAATTCTGAGAAAAAATATTTGTTAGCCTCGCAGTCACAAATGATACGTAACTAATGAATCAATGCGCTAATAAGCCAGTGTCATAATAAGACTGGCAGGACAAATGTTAATGTAACGCAGCCAAGATCACTTATACATGACATTTGCTATTTTAAAAAAGACATTTAAGACCATACACAGGGCAGCCTATGGTAAATACTGAGGGTTTACGAAGTTCTCAGTTGCACTGTTTCCTTCATCAAAACCCTTTATCATAACTTTCCTAGTAGTGTTTGGCAGAGCAGCCTAGCTTTTGAGATAAAGACAGGGATGCCCTTTATCAATAATTCTATTTTTAACAGTGAAGTACTGGGTGATGTGCCTTCTGCTACGTTCACCCTCATACATCAACTTGAATATGTTTAAAGAAAGCTTGAGGCTGTTGATATCTCTATAAAGCATTTCTGCGAATGGTACTGGTGATGGCCATATGCGCTTTCTGAGTTTCTCTTATTGTGGTCATCTTTGAAGCAGATGTTCACTGGACACTTTATCAGTGCCGCCGTTACACTCATCAGTAATATTCATCATTGTTTTGGTGACCTGGATGCTCTACTTCCCACTTTCTCCTGTATCTGTGCTTGAGAAGACTCATGGCCTCTTCACAAATTATGCTTGTGTCAAGTTGAGGTAGCTTTCCCACTTCCTTTGCCAATCTGTCAGTATCTTTGTTTCCGGGCTGTTGCAGTGAGAAGGGATCCACTGTATCGCAACTATTTTGAATTGCTGACTGTCACGAGTTGGGTATTTTAGAAGTATTTTGTTGAGTAAGACAATTTCAGTGAACTGCAAGAACTATAGAGAAAACACAGATAATGTACGAAGTTAGGGAGGAACTTAAGACAGCGTGGAAGAAGATCTATTAAAGATATCTCTTTTAAGTGCCTACAGTCTGGTTCACGTAGTGGGTCTATTCTATTTAAATGTTTATTGACAGGGGCATGGCCTGTTCTCAGCTGGAAAATTAGACTGATCTCTTCTTTTCAGTTGTTTAACTGGATCTTGAGTGTTTGGTTTAGCTTGATGTTTGAATAATGGACGCCCTGTCTGGGAGGTAGCCCACTGGTTTAGCCATTCTTGCCTATAATTGGTTCTCAGGATCTGTTGGCAGGTTTGCAGTGTGGTACTTGATGGAAACTGGGGCAGTGCTGCTCCTCTTTTGGATAGTTTATCGGCTTTTTCATTTCCTGGGACTCCGACATACCCAGCGATCCACTGGAGTGTAACTTCGACGCAATAGGAAGTGAACAGTTGGTCAATTAATCTGCAAATGTTATTAATATTAGGAGACATTTTGCTTCCTAGGGCTTGGAGTGCTGATTTTGAGTCTGAGAATATAACAATATCCTCAGGTGGAGTGATGCCACTTTCAAAGTCTGAGATTATCCGGAATACTTTTTCTAGTGCTGTTATTTCTGCATCATAGCTGGAACAAATGTCTCCGCAAGGGCCAAAGATGCGAGGGTGGTCTTCTGGGTGCAGGTTGGGGTATTTTATCACTGCACCATATCCAGCATTGGTGGTAGCTTTAAATGCAGATCCATCTGTGTAGACATGGATGATGTCTTGTGGATATGAGTCTATAGTTTCTAGAGCAATGGTTTACAGTAGTGGTCCTAGAGTGTTCTTGTCTGCTGAGGAGTCAGAGAGTTCAGTTCTTACTATGGGAGTAGTTGCCTGTCAGCAAGGTGGTTCATTATTGATAGTTACCATTGGCTTTCTAACTGCTGGTAGGTGGTGTTTGATGCTAGCTTCTTGTGCATTTTTAAGAAAAGATGTCTTTTGTATTCTGTTTTTGGTGCCACTGCTCTATCATTTTCCTATTCTTCTCCTTTGTGTCTGTTCTCAGATACCTTTCGTGTGTTTCCACAGCTGAACGTTCTCTTCTTAGGTTTAAGGGTTCAATATTGGTGTTGATTTCGCATGCATCTGTCAGCGTTGTCTTCATGGCACCAATTATAAACCGTTGAGCGTGATTTTGGACGTTGTCTAGCTTTTGTAGGTGGCTTTTACTTGCAATAGTTTGGACGGGGAGCGAGTAGTCAATTACTGGGCGCACATATCCAGTATAGAGTTGGCGTAATGAGTGCTGGTCTACACCCCACCCACAGGAGGAAAAAGACTCTCTTCTTTCTCAAAGCAGATAGAGAAATAGTAAGAACTTACACAGCTGCTTAATAATAGACATGGATGAAGGTCTTGAGCAGCGTATTAACAAAAGGTTAAAATGTATTAAAATTCTTTTAGGTTGTATAGAAACAAAGAATATAAAAAATCGAAGCACAATAATAATTGATCAAATATAAAAGTCAAAAATTACATAAATTCATACATCAAGGACAACAAAACCATCTCGTAGGACACCGAAAGGGAAAATAAACTGAATTTTACAATACTTCAGCTGCTTGTGAAAAATACCAACAAAATATTTTAAGTTGTGGGCAATGACTACAACCCACAAAAGTCAGATCCAAACCTCAGAAATGAGGTATCTGAGGAAAGTGGTTGAAGTAACAAGAAGAGACATGGTCCGCAACCAGACGATCCATCAAGGCCTAAAATCCCATCCGCTGCAGACCCAAATAGAACAGTCCCAACTAAGATGGTTTGGCCATGTCTGCAGAATGGGAGAAGATCGGCTACCACGACAAGCATGGGAAACAAAGAGCCAGGGATCCAGACCTCCAGGACGACCCAGAGTCCGCTGGGAGGACAACATTAGACAATCTTTGAAGGACCGAGGACTAGAATGGAACCAGGCCAGGAAGAAGACAGCTGATAGAATGGTCTGGCGCTCTCTCTTCCAAACCTCTACACCTCACGGTAGAAGGGGAACGACTAAGTAAGTAAGTAAGTAAGTCTTTATGTCTCTAAATCCACTAAAGACGCTATCCTTGCTTCATTTTTCACAAACGAACTAATCTCACCTAAACCAAGATAGGCTGTCAGTTAACACTGTTTTGCCTCTTACAGCTAATACACGCAGGTGTCGTACTGACCAGAAGGCATAACTAGTCGAGGTCAGTTCAGGGCAACTGTCCTTATTTGTGCTCCTCCTGGCGCTATGAATTAAAACAGGCATGCCCCGGAATCTAGTACTCGTCGCGTGATCCGGTTGGGTTTGTTTGAGACCTGTTATTGTGACTAAGCACTGTGTTTATGCACACAGTAAGATACTTTCAATTAGGCTGGCGATGCTGTGTTGATTGATATGATGGATGAAACTATGCTCTGGCCTTTACTAAATAGGCGAGTAGGAAACCACCACTGCAAATACGTGACGTATGCTGCGGTCGCTGGTTCTACACTGCAATGAAATCAATATTCATTTGACTTTCCACCCGTTTAGTGGGGTTATGCGAAGTGCGTATAGTTGACAGTCTATATGACACTCGTCTTGTTGAAAATACCAAAAATTAAGACACATGGGTCGTATCTTCCGCCTCAAGTGATATGTCTTATTCGGCTGCCGTCGGGCTCCGTTGCTGACAGGTGTGATGAAAGTAAGAATCTACCAGGTCTTAAAGTCTTGTAACTGACGCTGACCTGAACATCTGTGGTAGCGTAAATTTTGCAAGTGTTCGGCATTCTGTATTAATGTAACCACGAGTAACGTAAACTTTATTCAAGAATCTACATCAGAGACACTAAAGTTCCCTGTATTTTACATAACATTATACACGGCTTTCCCAGCGTTCGTCACCATGCCCGCTAGAAAGGCGCAGAACGAATGCAAGATCTGCCCCCCTAGACGGAGATGTGAGGAAGTTACCCAGCTGTCAAAGGTTGACCACTGTGTACCGCTCAACTGAAAAAAAAAACCCTTATCAATTTAGTGGCCAGCGCTAAGAGCAGGAAATCTTAAATGACGGGCCAAAACAAAATCCCGTGTTACACGCACCGGCAGGAACAGAAACAATTAAAGAGAAGTGCCAGGACCTCTCCTTGGGACGGATTGGAAAATTCAAACAGTCTGCCAATTTGCGACACTGACATAGTTTGTGAAGTGTTCTGTTAGGTCATAAAAGTCGGCACATTTTTTTATTCTTCATCATTGCAATTATTGACAGCACATCTGTGAAGAGAGCTTTTTTGTCTCTCTGAGATTTCTTCTTTCGGTAGAACGTCTGCTGGTGTATTTAAGGCCTCTGCCTCTGCTATGAAATTACTTGAACATGTTCCTGTTGCGACTGACATTTTTTGTGTTTGTTGTTGTTGTTGTAGCTTCTATAGTACTCTCTCGTCTGCTCCCCAACCCGTGATTGCTAGTTCTTTCGTGATGTGCCAGGTAAGTCAGAACGCCCTTAGAGCGACAACGTTCTCTATACTGAATGATCTGGAAAATACAGTCGGCATTTCACTACTTGCAAATTCACACCAATACATCCAAGAAAAACAGATTTAGCCAACAAGTGGGTCTAAACATCAGTCTGAAGAACTCACGACACTCGGTGTAAGAAATCCTAAGTCCAATGTAATAAGGAACAAATAGCTAGAACAGAAGTACACTTTCAGATACGTAGGATGCATATGTCACAGCATATAAGTCCGTTTCTTTTTCTTTGCTCTTTATGTTGTCTCTCATTGTGTACTTCTCGTTATGGTTTGTAGGCCGTTTCTATTTAGTTTATCTGAACGTTAGTGGTGTACAATTCGCTGGACAATGGGGTGGGAATGTATATTCATTTACGATAATGGCTCCTCAAAGTAGACTGTTCAGTTTGAAAGTTTATTTGCTATGTCTTTTCTTATCTCTTCTTATTTTAGATTCACTTCGTTTCTCATGATAAATGTTCTCCTAATTAGTTCTTTATTTGGAATTAATCATCAGTTCCTAACAATCCATTTATAAAGTATCTGAATCAGTCAACTCAACAACTAGGACACTCTGAATGTGAACGAACTCAACCTTTTCTCAACTATCACAATATAAGTCTTAGGCCAATTAAAACTGAATTAATTTAATGGATTTCTTGGTGGCTTGGACATCATTCTATTGTCACTATCTCATCTCAAGTGGACCCGAGATATTTAAAGGTGTTAACTTCTTCTAACGTTTGCCCAATTAACGTAATGTTGGTCGGAACATGTTTCTTATGGCTATTCACCAATATCTTGCTTTTTTCTATATTAATTTCCATCCCATACGTTCTTGTTACTTTTTCCAGTCTAGAGGTAAGGTCTTGAAGTTCTGATTCTGATCCAGCTATCAGATCAATATCATCAGCAAAACGTAGGTTGCACAGAGGTCGGCCTCCAATCGATATGGTTGATTTATAATCGTAGAGAGCCTCCTGCATAATATGTTCTAGATATATATTAAAGAGCACTGGTGACAGGATACATCCTTGGCGAACTCCTACAGTTGTTTTGAAAAATTCTCCAATGTCGTTGCTTACAAAAACAGCACTGCTTGCGTCCTTGTATAGTGCTTCAATGATATCTATGATGTTGGTATCAAAATTGAATTTTCTCATTACTTGCCATAAGCCTTCATGCCAGACTCGATCGAAGGCTTTTGTGAAATCGATGAAGTTATGGTATAAATCGTGTTGATGTTGGAGATGTTTTTCGATAAGTAATCTAATATTGAAGATTTGTTCTGAGGTACTTCTTTTTGGTCTAAAGCCAGCCTGTTCCTCTGACAAGATTTCTTCTGATTTCTGTTTTATTCTGTTCAAAAGTATCCTTAACATTACCTTACTTGGATGACTAATAAGGCTAATGGTTCTGTAGTTCTTGCACATTTTTAGATTTCCTTTCTTTGGAAGCGGTATTACTAATGACTGCGTCCATTCTTTTGGCCATTTTTTTGTACTCCATATCTTCTGGCAAATTGTTGTCATGATTTTTACTATATCTGGTCCTCCATATTTCAAGAGCTCTGCTGGTATATTATCCACACCCGGTGACTTCCCTCCTTTCATCGAACATATAGCCTCTTCCACTTCTTCCCGTAATATTGCTGCATTTCCGAGTTCCCTGTTTTCGCACTTAATGTTGTTTAATATGCCTAAGTCAGTGTCAAGTTTACAGTTATATAATTCTTTATAATATTCTGTCCACCTTCTCATTACAGCTGTTTTTTCATTGAGCAGAGCCCCATTGCTATCTTCTATGACAGTTACCCTGGGCTGTTGAGGTTTTGATAGTTTTCTTAATGTGTCAAAAGCTGCCTTGCTGTTACCTTTTGTTAGCCCCGTATTAATCGACTCACTTTGATCAGCTACCCATTTTTCTTTGGCCTGTTTCATTTTCTTCCTAATATTTTTGTTCACCATACTGTATTGCCATGCTGCTTCAGGAACCTCTTTCTTAACCTTTTTCATTTCCCGCCGTGTATCACATAACTTTAGAACGTCATCTGTAACCCATGGTTTGTTTATTTTCTTTCTTTTACCAAGTATTTCTGTTGCTGATTCAATGAGCACGTCTTTCATGTTCTCTGTGATTGAGTTGATATCATCCTCCAAAAAGTTGAGAGCTGCGAATTTTCCTCCAACAGTTGCCTCAAAGATTCCCGCGATTTCTGGATCTTTCAGTTTGTCTAAATTGAATCTTAACTGAGAACATCTGTTTTGATTATAGTTCTTTTTAAGTTTAAGCTTGAGCGTCATCAATACCATGTCGTGATCACTACCAATGTCGGCGCCAGGAAAAGTCCTAGTCTTGGCTTTATTAATACTGGACTTGAATCTTTTGGATACAAGAATAAAATCAATTTGGCCATGTATCTCAGTCACTATAACATTTCAATTCCCATAGTTTCGAACTACAGATGTTACTTACAATAGAGAGGGCAACTTAAGTAATGAACCTATGACCTTATGTTCAAGTTCAACCGTTACTAAATCTCCATCCTCAGATTCTCCGATAATCCCATGATCCCTTCCTCGACGTAATCTCTTAACAACGTCTTTTCCTTCTACCAAGGAATGAAATAAAAGAGGTCTAATAACTCGACCAACCTTGAAGGATTCTTCTGTCCTTTGTTGTACACTGATCGGTGGGGCTCTCATCCTTGACGACCTTCATTATTTCGCTGTCTTCCTTTTCGTTTGGTCTGCTTGTTGTGGGGACGTAACCCTTTTGGTGCTCACTTCACCTTTCAGGAATCTGTCTTGCATTACTGGGAGCTAACATCTCCCTTTCAATCGTTTATCATTCATTGAACCAGAAAGACATTCTCAGTCCGTGGGTTGGGTCTTCTTCTCCGTTGCATCTTGATGGATTCCGTCTCTGCTTGTTACGTCTACGTGGTTGTAATATGACGTAGCGGTCTCTCGAATTCCTTTCCTTTTTTCCGTAACTCGCATCGAGAGTATTTATTTACTTCTTACAGTCGGTTCATTATTCTCTACTTTACGTCATATTAACTTGTATGTCACTGCTCCTGTGACATATTCACCCCAGGGCCCCTCAAAAATAAATGATGCTCCAAAGCATCATTCCTCTCCAGCCCTATCTCTCCCGGGTCCATAAAACGATCCCCTTCCAACTAACTCATAACTAACTAAAATACTGAACTAATTTCTTAAAAATTCCTAATACTTATGAGTAACAACATGTTAACTTCTAATATTTCATTTACATATATGTGATTACAACAATATCTAACCTTAAAATTTATAATACAACATTTAACACTCTCCCACGGCTCAGCCCTCAGCTTACTCTCGTCTCTCCATATAACCGTGGCTCAGTCTTTCAACTTATACTCGTTTCCCCCCAATGACTGGTATTGCTACTAATAACAAGACCTTCGCAGGTCTTCTCTCTCGTCTTGCTTCTTAATTCCATTGTACCTGTCGTTCCTCCACTGCATCCATGACACACCCCTTGTTCTGCCGTAATGCATTATAGTTTTCCCCAACTACAGCATCACGCGTAAGTCCGTTTGGACTCTATTTACCCCCTTATACAAGAATTAGCTATCGCTTCCATCTTGTACTTACAACTGCTATAAGCAGCCTTCACGGATTCTCCCGTTTTCCTCTTTTCTTTCTTGCTCCTGTCTGCTATCTCATTACATTATCTGTGTCTCTTCCACAATTTTACTTTACTTCCTGGGTTCGGAGAAGCCTTCGCCTCACAAGTCTCAACAAGACTCTATCACCCTCCGCAGCATCTCGGTGCCCCTACACTACTTCTTAAACTCGTTCCCTTTTTGAACTATCTCTCACAATTTCTTCCTTACCTTCTGGTTTTAGGAGAAACCTATCTCCTAACAAGTCTCCACCAGACTTTAATAATCATCGCATCATCTCTGCACTCTGCACTACCTCTTAATCTTGTTCCCTCTCTGGAGCTATTTCTTTCTCATGATCCTCTCAGCCATTCCTTTATGCTCACCATCTCTCATGGCTCTTACTACCTCACCGTCTAATCTCTCAATTTCTTACTCTTGATTTCGCCAATTCTTATGGCTCTTCTTCTTCTCACATAATAATCCTCGCCAATCTTCCATGGCTTTAACCTACCTTTTTATCATTATCTCCTATATTTTCATCATCTCCGCCTCTCTACTTCACCTACTCATGACTCCACTATTTCGCTATAGTGACCTCTTTGTTCCTATGTCCTTCCCACGAAATCTGTTTAGCAATTTTTATATTTGCTTCTTCCTTTATTTCTCTGACCTCGATCACGATTTGCTTGCTCTATCCTTCTCTGTCGTCTCAACATCCTTTCTTCATCTAACATTTTTGTCAGAACCATATCAACTTCATCTCTTGTTCCAGGAAAGTGTGTATGATACTTCCCTTCCAGCATCCGCCATACTACGGATCTACAGAGGTTAAAATCAGGCCGTTTTATGATGGCCTGTATCACCCTCTCCAGCTCCATCATGCTTGGTTCATCCACTTTAATTATTTTCTCCCTCTTGGCATTTCCCTCTTCTCCCACTTCTTCTCTCAAGTTTTCCACCATTTCGCAATCTCCGTGGACCATACTTCCCTCATGTGACTCTCTTAATTTCTACCTCTTACATTTTCTTCCGTGTCCTCGTCCTCTGAAAATTCAAATTTATCTTCTTCCTCTGAATAACTTGACTCCGAATCAGAGAACACGTTTCTATCCACTATTTTGATTCCCCAGTAATTAAGTTCCTCCATTACTCTCATTACCAGCCTGCGAATTTCTTCTTTTCTTTCTGATAAGTCTGTATCAAATTTTCGCTCCAGAAATTTCTGTACATACTTTAGTACTACGGTGTCGGGTCTAGCTCCTCTCAATTCATCCTTTATCGCTTTCTTCATCTCCTCCATGCTTGGTTTAGCCACCTTGATGATTTTCTTCATCTTCTCTGAACCAATATTCGATCTCTGTACTCCCTTCTCTACTTCCCGCTCTCTAATTTTTGCGTCGTTATAGGCACAATGTACTGCTAACTCTTCCTCGTCCTCTCTTCTACTACCATTTTCTGAATTCCTCTCAACTTCTTCGTTCTTAATTCTATTGTTATATCGACTTCTGCTTGGTTCTCTAGTATCTTTAGTTACCTCCACCTTGTTCTTCCTGGCTTCTAAATCTTCAAACTCCTTCTCGATAACTGCACACAATGCAGTTACCTCTTCAACTTCTGTCATATAACCACGGCTAATCTTGTTCCCTTTTCTTTGCCTCAACTCCGACTGTTTTTCATTTCTTAGTCTTTTGAGACGTCTTTCATAATCTGATGAATCATCCGACGATACGTCAGAGTTGTTATTATCCTCTCTTATACCTGTAACGCCTAGCGCTTCCTGTGTCTCCGAGGTCCCTTCTGTCTGATTCACCAAGTCTTGAGGATATCCCTGTGGTTTCTGTTGAAGTGTGTTCCTCTCTGGTTCCGTGTCCTCATTCTTCTCTTCCTCATCCGTCAGAAATCTTCTCTTATATTCCATCAACGGAATATCATCTTCGCTCTCCCAATCATCTGTCAGCAATCTCCTCATATATTCGTTCAACGGAATATCATCCTCGCTTTCCCAATCATCGGTTCTTCCATCGATCTCCCTACCACTATTTTGGTGCTCCCTAGTTTCTTTTCTCTTTTCTAATTCTGAATTGGTTTTTGTCTTGTTCTTACCAGTTTCCATTTCTACTCTAGTATTTAGATTACAAAAAGGGTTTTCCGTCAACGACTAATCTTCTGGATTCCTTACTTCAATATCGATATCCGGTGTTGTTACAAGGGTGGCTCTCCTTCCTTGCTTTTCTCTCTCTCTCATGCCGGGCTCTCCAATCCAGGGTCTATAGTCATCTCTCCGTAGTTGTTGAACATGAGCCTTCGTTGTATGATCCAATTTCTCATTCCATATCCTATAATTAATTAATGTCGTTCTCTCTAGAACAACATAACCTTTTATCCATTGGTTATCAAGCTTAGTGGGGCGCACATGCTTCTTATAGTAAATTCTATCACCTGGCTGAAATTCTTGTAACTTAGCCTTTTTATCCGCATAACGCTTTTGCCTCTCAAACTCTCTCTTTAATCGGTTTGTTACAAATTTATAGGCTTTGTGCTTTTCTTGTAATATAATCTCAGTGAAATCCTCTCCATAATATTTTCTCCTGTCTTTAAGTATCCGTTCGATCGGAAAGATGGGATCTCGCCCGTACAACAGATAGAACGGCGACATTCCCCTACTCTCACTTACATTAAATCTACAGTAGAACTCCATTTATCCGAACCCCTTGGGACCGAGCATCGTTCGGATAATCAAATGTTCGGATAATTGGATTACATAATGTATCCGAGTACATGTACACATATTTCTAAAAATAATTAACCATCACAAGGAAAATACACTATAAAACATATTTACTTGTACTGTAATAATAATACCCACACTGTATTAGATCACTGTATCACCAAAATCTTTCATTACACAGCAGTGCATGTACTACTTGTATTAATTTTTTTTTAAGAAAGAGAAATGTTTTCAAAATAACATTACAAACGATTCAAAACCAGGCGCAACTTACGTATACATGTACTTGCACAGTTGTAGCCCACTATTTAAAATAATGAGGAATCCTCTTTTGCACCAAACTGGATAGTCTGCTTTTGGCTGCTAAAGTTCCGCATTCTCTTCAACAGCAGAAGCTGTGTAGGACAGCTGTTATCTTCTTGCTCGTACCAAGCCATCGCTGTTTTTAGTGCTATAAAGGCCTCTTCAGGACTTGGTCGACGTTTTGGGTTTTCTTCATAATCTACATCATGTACTTCTGAGGACTCTTCGTCATCGGTCACTACATGTATTTGGTTTTCTTCTTGCACAAAAGACAAAATTTCTTCGTCATTCAAAAACTGAAAACCAGAATCATTATCATCTTCTAGCCACATGTTTGCATCATCTTTGTCACAGTCCGAAAATCCGGGCATTGCTTGAAACAGTTCCACAACTTCATATCCATTGGTTGAATTAGTGCTGTTACATTGGGAGGTAGAAAAATTACTTTAAAATTTGCACTAACTGCATTCAATGTATCCGTCTCTGGTTGAGGTGGTGCATTGTCCAGTAGAAGAATTACTTTTCCAGTTTTCTTTTCTTGTTCTCTCAACCTCTTCACATTTGGGATGAACTGATTTGTATACCAATCAAGAAATATTTCACTATTCACCCAAGCACTCTTCTGTGCTTTGTAGCACAATGGGAGACATGTCACATTCTTTAAACAACGTGGTTTTTTGGCTTTGCCGATCATTAGCACCGGTAAACGATGACTTCCACTGGCATTCGCGGCTACCAAAATTGTTACTCTCTCTTTGCACTTTTTAAACCCAGGGGCAGCTTCTTCGCGCTGAGATGCAAGTGATTTTTGAGGCAATGATTTCCAGTATAAGCCAATCTCATCGGCATTATACACATCATCGAGTGAATAACCTTCTTCTTCCAAAAAAGCCAAGAATGTTTCTTTAAAATTTTCAGCGGCAGTTGCATCGCTAGATAAAGATTCCCCTTGAATCTCCAATTCTCGTATGCCATGACGAGATTTAAAGTTTCTTAACCATCCCTGGCTAGCCTTAAAGTCAGAAGGACCGTCCATTGATTGTTGAACTGAAGTGCCTTTTCACACAATAGAGAGCAAGAGATAGGTTCCCCTTTGCTTCTTCTTTGCACAAACCATATATGCAAAGCCTCTTCCAATTTCAAATCTTTCGCATTTCTCATGGTTTTACGTTTCTTCGACCCATTTTCACTATCCAATTTCGATGCAATACTCATAATTTTATCCTTGTTACATTTGATGTCAGAGACGGTAGCTTTCCCAACATTGAAAATCCTCGCAAGTGAAGACACAGTTTCACCTTTTCCTAGTCTCTTGATAATTTCTGTTTTCGTTTCAATTGACAAAACATTGCGGTTCCTTTTATATGCTTTAGGCCTACTGGAAGATGCCATATCGCACAGAGAAATACTTGTACACCAAAATCATTCTGCTGTAGTAGCAGACACAATTATTTTAAGTTGAACTGTCTGTTTAGCCAGTGTTCTGCCTAGAACGCACACGTACACTGGATTGGTAAACCAGACATTAACTGATTTTATGATCGAACTGACTTCCTGTGCGTAAGCGACCTACCATTAGCCCATCCCATCCTCTACAAATTGTTCGCACGCATTTGAAGCTTGCCGCATCAAAAGATTCAGAAATGTAGTCTAACGTGACTGGTGGCGCCTGATTTTTTTTTCTGGAAAAAGTGTTCGGATAATTGGATGTTCGGATAATTGGGGTTCGGATAAATGGAGTTCTACTGTAATTGCCTCCACGGCTTGTGTCAAGAATAAGTCCCAGTTCTCTATATTCCCTTGACTTATTTTGCTGATGACATCATTTATAGTGCCATGCATGCGCTCATTCATCCCATTTCCCTGAGGCCTATAGAAATTCGTGGTAATATGCTTTATCCCTAGTTTTTTTTAACGTTTCCTGAAATGTATTTCCCAAAAATGCTCTCCCATTATCGGTAAGAATAACCTCCGGACATCCATGTCTGGTAATGACTTCGGTAACTAAAATCCGAGTAATCGTAAGTGATGTCCCATCCCTAACAGCAAAACACTCTGGCCAACCGGTATACAAATCCAGGAAGTGTAGTATCATGGAGTTTCCTTCGGCTGTTCGAGGATACGGCCCAGATAGATCTATACTAATTTTCTGCATCGGAAAATGGGGTCTATCCATCTCCTGCAGTGGACATTTGATGGGTTTCATTTTCCTCAGTTTACATATCTCACAATTTCCCACATGTTCTGTTATTATTTTGTTCATGCCTGGCCAGAAATATCTCCTCTTAATAATGTCTAACGTTTTATCCCTACCAACATGTCCGTTGTCATCATGATATTGGATTAAAATCATTTTTATCAACTGTTCTGGAATGTATTTCCGCCACCCATTTTCTGAGTCCTTTCCCGCATAATACACCTGCCCGTCCTCTGGCCATATAAAAAAATCAGCTACTTCCTCAGGATTCCTTAACAATTTCGCCTTTATTTCCTTAAGTTTCTGGTCCTTCTCTTGCTCAGCTACCATGTTAAATCCTTCCTGTTCATGGTGTAGCTCCTCTCCTTCCCTTTTATTCTATTCCTTCGTCAACGTCTGTTTAGTTTTATCCCCCTTCTCTTCTACCGCACATATTTGAAAGAATTTATCGCTGATATCTTCAGTTATTTTCTCAGAATCTCCACCTACTTCTCCTTCACTTGGTGCATAATTAGTCCTAGACAACAGATCTGCATAAGTGTTCTTTTTCCCGGCTATGTGCTCTATCTTTAAATTGTATTCCTGTAAATTCAAAGCCCACGTCTGTAATTTCCTAGAGTTTTCCTTCTGTTTTGTCAACGAGGTCACTAATGGTTTGTGATCTGTGCGTACAGTAAATTCTATTCCATGTAGGTAATAATCTAATTTTTGTATTGAATAATATATAGCGTAGGCTTCTTTTTCCGTGGTTCCCCAATTCTTTTGTGATGGGCTTAACTTATGCGACAAGAATACAATAGGCTTTTCATCAATTATATACGGCAAGATTTTGTCTTCTCCTGGTTTATTCTCTTGTACCAGACACGATCCAATCGTTGTGTCGGATGCATCCGTATACAGAATCATCTTCCCTTTCAAGTCTGGGTGCACCAAGTATGGAATTTCTGTTAATGCTCTTTTTAATTTTTCCAGCGCCTCTTGACATTTATCCGTCCAATTAAAACGAATATTCTTCCTAGTTAGGTTGGTCAGGGGTTCGGCTATCTCCGAAAAATTCGCAATATGTTTTCTGAAATAGGCGAATGCTCCCAACACCCCACGCGTTTCTCTAACATTTTTGGGCGGAGGTATCTCCCGAATTGCCTGTACCTTCTCATCATCCGGTCTCGTCCCATTTTTATCAATGATAAAGCCTAGATAGCGTATCTCTTTCTTCAAAAAATCACACTTTTCTAATTTCAATTTAATATTATGTTGTCTCAACCTTTCTAACACTCGTTCCACATGTTCCAAGTGATCCTCTTTTGATCCCGCCGTGTGGATTAATATGTCATCAATGTAGGCCATAGCATATCCCTGCATCCCTTGCAACACTTCGTCTATCAATCCCATATAAGTGGCCGGGCTCCCTTGTAAGCCAAATGGTAGAACCCGCCAAGCAAAACTTTCCATGTGAGTACAAAAGGTACTCTTCTTTTTTGCGTCATTAGACATGGGTATACTCCAGAATCCAGATCTGGCATCCAGGGAAGTAAACCACTCCGAACCGCCTAGGGTACCCAATATGTCGTCTATTCTGGGTAGAGGATATGTTACCGCCTTTGTGACTCTATTCAAGGCCCGATAATGACAACAGAAACGAAATGTCCCATCCTTTTTTTTTACTAGCACTACTGGTGAGGACCACTCCGATCGGGACCTTTCTATAATTCCTGCCTTTAACATATCCTCAATAGCTCTTTCAATAACTGTCCTACTTCTGAGGGGTGTACGGTAGGGTCTGGAATGCACCGGAGGCTGCCGTTGATCTGTCTCAATCTCCATAACTACCGTCTGGGTTTGGGTCACTTCTGCATCAGACAACGCGAAGATATCTTGATGTTTTATCACAAATTTTTCCAGCAATGCCCTATGTTCTTCTTCGGCCTTTAATTTCTTCTGCAATTCTTCTACCCTAGCGCTAGACAAAACTTCCACCGATCGTTGTTCTTCCCCTGGCCTTCTCCAGGAAGTGCCTGTGTCGGTCATATCTCTTTTATTGTGTCTTTCTAACTGATTTAGTTTGAGCGGTCCATTACTCCCTTGATTCCATCTATGAGAGGTATCTCTCCCTCCATTTCGATTTCCGCAATTTCGTTGCTTATTTTTATCATCTATTATGGCAATTAATCTAGTGTTTCGTTTCTTCTCATCCTCTACTCTTCTTCTATCTCTCCTTGTGTCCACTTCATTCTCTAGTCTCCCCCACTGCTCAATTCTAGATCTTATACCAACTTTATTGTTAAGTTTCCCTATAATACTACCTCGGGAAATTTGCGTGGTTTTACCAGAGGCGTTCACCAGCAACAGAGACAATTCATTATATCTTCCCAACTTCTGCATACCTTCTGTTAATGATATTCCTGGCTCCTGTTCTATATCTCTGTCATTCATTTCTAATACCTCCACAGTGGTATGTGGTCTGAAATATGGATTCAATTTCACTCTTCCTTGTACATAACTTATAGTGTGAGGAGGCAACACTATTGGTTTACCCAACCTTATCAAGGTGGCGATTTGTATATCGTTATCGATAGGCACCAAACTTTTCCCTATCTCTAATAGATTATTTTGATAATCTAATCGTACTCCAAATTTTCTTAGAAACTCCCTGCCCAATATAACGTTTCTATAACGTTTAACTACCTGAAACGGATGCTCAATAACTTCGTCCCCTAATTTGAACTTCAAATCGATCTCCCCAATAACTGGTAACGCCTCCCTCGATACTGACTCTAATTTTACTCTACTGGGCCCTAGTTTCACTCTACCCCCAATTGTTTTGTAGAATTCTTCTCTTATAATAGAATAGCAAGCCCCACTATCTATAAGTGCACGGAACTTCTGTCTTCCTACTCTAATTAAACATGAACTTCGATCATCATTTAATCTTTTACCCCCCTGCCCAACTTTTCTTTTAAAACCTTTTGTTTTCTCCACCTGGTCAATACTGGTTCGTATACTTTTTCCGATTCCTGATCTCTTTGTATACCCGTTCTTATCTCTATTCCATTGGTTGTCTATATTTTTCTTTTCTCTCACTCAGTCCCGCCTCTCGCACTGAGTGGAACTTAAGTTTTCCTGTTGTCTCGCTCTACTCCTCTCGACAGGAGTATTATCTCTAATGGTTCTCGTTTGACCTAGGTTCCTTTGTCTGTATTGTCCTTCACCTTGTGGTGGAACATAGTTTCTTCGGTGAGCCTGTTGAAGTCCTCTCGAAGAAAATTCTCCCATTCCTTGTCTATCCAATCTTCTCCTCTCCTCATGTCTCCATCTATCTACTTTAGGTGGGACATTTTCTCTACTAAAATCCCATTCGGATTTTCTATCTCCATACGTGGACCTGTGGTAGTGCTCTTCCCCTACAACCCTTCCACGTCTACATTCCATACCTCTGGATACTTGTCTAAACTCCACAGGTGCATATCTCTCACTTATATTCCGATGATTTCTGTCTTCACTCATCCCATTTCGTGGTCCGGTATGACTCTCCATTCTACGCCTCTTGCACACAGCTGCTAGATGTCCTCTGGCATGACACAAATAACAGCGTTTTTCCTCCGCCATCTGTATAACTCCCCTCCTGGGTTCTCTGTTATAGCCTTCTCCATACTGCATGTGCGGATAGCCAATTAACTCCCTTCCTCCCTGTCTGTTGTTAACTGCCTGTCCAATCCTCGGGGCTCTGTTTTCCTTCCAATTCCCTTCTTCAGTGTTGTTCCCTGATCTTAACTGGAACCTCTGCATTAAATTTTCTTCTGCCAATGCTAACTGTATAGCATCATTCAAGGTCCTTGGATTCTTCCTTAGAAGAAGTAGCCTCATTCTGTCCTTACGTAGGGCATCTATGAACATCCCAACTAGCTGTCCCTCAATATCCGGACTCCGAATATCTTGTTCCCTAAAAACTTCTTCTGCTAGATTTTTCAATCTGTCGCTAAACAACTGGATGGATTCTCCTGTTTCCTGCTTCACTCTCCTAAGTAATCCCCATAGGTAATGTTGATCCGCCGACTCTCCGTAACTGTTTAACAAACTCTTCTTCAGTTCTTCCCAAGTTTCATGTGGCTCTTCTTCGAATCTTCTCCTCAAAAAATCATTTACCAGATCATCACTGGTTAAAAAGGCCAATCGCTTCTTTTCTTCCTCACCTGCCCCTATGGAGTAAGCGTACCTCTCTATTTTGGCGATCCACTTTTTACACTTGCCAGCTTCTCCTCTATATGTCTCGATATTTTGACGTAAACTACTTTGTCGGTTTTCGATGCTCCATCTTTCCAGGGCATTCGTAATATGTAGGAGGGCCACTGTATTTGGATCCATCCTAGGTTCCTCTGCCATTTTCTACCTGCTCTTCTTTGTACTCTAGTCGGTAGACTTGATGTTAATCATAATTTGACTTACCAAAACACAATTTACCCACCCAACCTTAATAATTTGTCATAAATTAATTTTAAATAATCACACAATAGTAATTATAATAATAGTTCTTCTCTGGCATGCAGCTGCCTGTAAGTTCACTGGTTCAATAACTGAAAGGTTCATGATCCCAAATATGATGAATAGGTTTGTCCGTCGGCAATGTCATGGTTTTAACATCTGGGGCCTTGAGTACGTTCAGCTGTCTGGCAATTTTCACGGTTTCGACATCTGCAATCTTGAGTGCGTTTGACTGTCTGGAAATTTTCACGGTTTCGACATCTGTAATCTTGAGTGCGTTTGACTGCTTGGCAATTTTCACGGTTTCGACATCCGTAATCTTGAGTACGTTCGGTTGTCTGGCAATTTCACGGTTTCGACATCCGCAATCTTGAGTGCGTTCGGCTGTCTGACAATTTTCACGGGTTCGACATCTGTAATCTTGAGTACGTTCGGTTGTCTGGCAATTTCACGGTTTCGACATCTGTAATCTTAAGTACGTTCGGTTGTCTGGCAATTTCAGGGTTTCGACATCAGTAATCTTGAGTACGTTCGGTTGTCTGACAATTTTCACGGGTTTGACATCTGTAATCTTGAGTACGTTCGGTTGTCTGGCAATTTCAGGGTTTCGACATCAGTAATCTTGAGTGCGTTTGACTGCTTGGCAATTCTCACGGTTTCGACATCCGTAATCTTGAGTACGTTCGGTTGTCTGGCAATTTCACGGTTTCGACATCCGCAATCTTGAGTACGTTCGGCTGTCTGACAATTTTCACGGGTTCGACATCTGTAATCTTGAGTACGTTCGGTTGTCTGGCAATTTCACGGTTTCGACATCTGTAATCTTGAGTACATTCGGTTGTCTGGAAATTTTCACGGTTTCGACATCTGTAATCTTGAGTGCGTTTGACTGCTTGGCAATTTTCACGGTTTCGACATCCGTAATCTTGAGTACGTTCGGTTGTCTAGCAATTTCACGGTTTCGACATCCGTAATCTTGAGTACGTTCGGCTGTCTGACAATTTTCACGGGTTCGACATCTGTAATCTTGAGTACGTTCGGTTGTCTGACAATTTTCACCGGTTTGACATCTGTAATCTTGAGTACGTTCGGTTGTCTGGCAATTTCAGGGTTTCGACATCAGTAATCTTGAGTGCGTTTGACTGCTTGGCAATTTTCACGGTTTCGACCTCTGGAAAGTTCATAAATCCTGAATATGTTATGACGAATATGTTTGTCTGTCGGCAATTTCACGGTTTCGACCTCTGGAAAGTTCATAAATCCTGGTCACGGGCAACACTTCACCTACCCCCTCTTGTCACAGCATATATCCGTTTCTTTTTCTTTGCTCTTTATGTTGTCTCTCATTGTGTACTTCTCGTTATGGTTTGTAGGCCGTTTCTATTTAGTTTATCTGAACGTTAGTGGTGTACAATTCGCTGGACAATGGGGTGGAAATGTATATTCATTTACGATAATGGCTCCTCAACGTAGACTGTTCAGTTTGAAAGTTTATTTGCTATGTATCTTCTTATCTCTTCTTATTTTAGATTCACTTCGTTTCTCATGATAAATGTTCTCCTAATTAGTTCTTTATTTGGAATTAATCATCAGTTCCTAACAATCCATTTATAAAGTATCTGAATCAGTCAACTCAACAACTAGGACACTCTGAATGTCAACGAACTCAACCTTTTCTCAACTATCACAATATAAGTCCTAGGCCAATTAAAACTGAATTAATTTAATGGATTTCTTGGTGGCTTGGACATCATTCTATTGTCACTATAACATTTCAATTCCCATAGTTTCGAACTACAGATGTTACTTACAATAGAGAGGGCAACTTAAGTAATGAACCTATGACCTTATGTTCAAGTTCAACCGTTACTAAATCTCCATCCTCAGATTCTCCGTTAATCCCATGATCCCTTCCTCGACGTAATCTCTTAACAACGTCTTTTCCTTCTACCAAGGAATGAAATAAAAGAGGTCTAATAACTCGACCAACCTTGAAGGATTCTTCTGTCCTTTGTTGTACACTGATCGGTGGGGCTCTCATCCTTGACGACCTTCATTATTTCGCTGTCTTCCTTTTCGTTTGGTCTGCTTGTTGTGGGGACGTAACCCTTTGGGTGCTCACTTCACCTTTCAGGAATCTGTCTTGCATTACTGGGAGCTAACATCTCCCTTTCAATCGTTTATCATTCATTGAACCAGAAAGACATTCTCAGTCCGTGGGTTGGGTCTTCTTCTCCGTTGCATCTTGATGGATTCCGTCTCTGCTTGTTACGTCTACGTGGTTGTAATATGACGTAGCGGTCTCTCGAATTCCTTTCCTTTTTTCCGTAACTCGCATCGAGAGTATTTATTTACTTCTTACAGTCGGTTCATTATTCTCTACTTTACGTCATATTAACTTGTATGTCACTGCTCCTGTGACACATAGTAACAACAGACGGCGGAACAAGCAAAGAGATTAACAACAGAATGAGTAAAGCCAAAACAGTCTTGACAAATCTTAACAACGTCTTGAAATTTTCCCAGTGCAGCTCAATCACCTGTTGAGGATTATATGAGAGCTGCATACTTTCTTATTTCTGAATGGCGCGGAATGCTAGAGAGTTTAAAAAAAAAGGAAATTTCGAAATTGTCCTCTTTCACAGCGCGATTGCTTGTATTAAATAAAAAACCGAATACAAAGCATTTTCATAAGACTTTATTATTAATTATATCCCTTAGCACTGTTATGGTATTTATCTAAAAATAATCTGTATAAAACTGTTCCCCTCAAAGGTCAGTATTAAAGAGAGTACTGGGCATAAACCCACGTGACTTCTTTTGACCTGTAATACACACTCTTTAAACTTAATAGTCAATGATACCGCTAAGTGTTGTCTGGAAGCAACTAGTTTCTTCAGTCTGGTACAACAGATCTATAATTATTTATCTGCATCGACTCAGCGTTGGCTAATTCTTACTAGCCATGTATCAGACTTAGGCATAACTGTTAAAGTGTTGTGAAACAAGATGGTATAAAGTTCAATCGATGCTTTGAAACCACTGAGATATCATTTTGGTACAATATATGATGCTTTAAAACAGAAGACGCACTTTGATGCCACAAGACTAAAAGGTTCATCTGGAAATATATTCTGAATTGAAGCTAATCCCCTTGCTGATGCAATTTGTAAGTTCTAGTTTGTGGTATACCGTGTCACATGGTATAACAACCTCTATGTTGTCATTTTTTTCAAGCAAGCTACCACAAAATACAGGAGCGGATTCAAATTCAACTACAAGCCAATTGCAATTAACAAAGAATTACCTATGGCGAAACTCCAGACTTACAATGAAGACCAAAACTATGGTTAAACAGTTAGCTATCTAGCCTAGCGAAGGAAAATTGCTTTGGTTGCATCCCCGAATGCATGTTTTAAAAGTAGGGCAAAGAAAATCCCGAAGTGGATCAGGGCAATAACGTAGCATTGTTTGACTACTGCGTATATTAAGGGGCTCCACTACAATGAAAACTGGATTTTACGTACAAAATATCGATTTTTTACTTTTGAGCTTATTTTATTAAATAATCATCGAGGAATCGATTGAGCAAGGTTTTATAACATAAAAAATGCATTTGATGTATCAAAAAGCATATTGTCGGCACTACCCCCATGCTATGATTTTCAAATTTGTGCCGAAATGCACGATTTCTCTCTAAAACTATCTAACAGAGGAGTCTCAAATTTGGCATGCATGTAGTACACATCTATATCTTTAAAGTAACACATCTGCATTTTTGATATTTTGGTAATTTTCTTTTATAAATTAAAAAAAAAATATTTTTTTAAAAATTTTTTCACACAAATATAGTTTTTTTTTTAAATCATTAAAAATAGAATTTTAAACTTATCAAAATAATCATGAGTAGTACACATCTATATCTTTAAAGTAACACATCTGCATTTTTGATATTTTGGTAATTTTCTTTTATAAATTTAAAAAAAAATATTTTAAAAAATATTTTTTCATACAAATATAGCCTTTTTTTTTAAATCATTAAAAATAGAATTTTAAACTTATCAAAATAATCATGAGTAAAATTGTTTTAATTGTCAGTCACAACATGTGGGTTCCAATTTGATAAAGTTTGGTCAATGGGAAACAAGATTTTTGCTCTTGAAAATTGGTGAAAAACCCAATATAGCGGTTGTTTTTTTGGTTACCATGGTAGAAGGACAGAAGAAAAATTAGGCAAGACAAAGGCGAGAGGAGGAGCTGCAGGAAGCTGAAGGAGGTGCAGCATATAGTGCTGGACAATTTTAAACACATTCAGCCCCCCAGAATGGAGTATATTGGACAAAACAAGCCACTCGGTGACCAAAATGCATTTTTCTCAAAACTAACATTTTATTAACAAAAAATGTTATTTTTTTACAAACTATCTAATAGATCAGTCTGAAATTTGGCATGCATGTAGGACACATAAATACCTTTTAAACTGACAAGGGCTTTTTTGATATTTTGGTAATTTGCTTTGATATATTTTTATATATATATATTTTTTTTCATTGTTTTTCATACAAATATAGTGTATTTAAAAAAATAATCATTAAAGAAAGAATGTTAAACTTATCAAAAAAAGCCTTTGGCAAATTGTTTTAATTGTCAGTCACAACATGTGTGTGCAATTTGATAAAGTTTGGTCAATGAGAAACATAAGTTTTTAGCTCTCGAAAATTGGTGAAAATCCAACATGGCGGATGTTTTTTTTCGGTTACCATGTAGAAGGAAAGAAGAAAAATTAGGCAAGATAAAGGCGAGAGGAGGAGCTGCAGGAAGCTGAAGGAGGTGCAGCATATAGTGCTGGACAATTTTAAACACATTCAGCCCCCCAGAATGGAGTATTTTGGACAAGACAAGTCACTCGGTGACTAAAATGCATTTTTCTCAAAACTAACATTTTATTAACAAAAAATGTTATTTTTTACAAACTATCTAATAGAACAATCTGAAATTTGGCATTGTGACGTACGTCTAGTTCGACAAGTGAATTTTCCCTGATATGATGGATGATTAAAGGGACTTTTAGCTTTTCATAACATTAGAACCCCTGAACATTTGTTGTAACTTTTCGTCTCGCCAGAGCGAATCGATTCCACCGGGACTCACTTAGTATGCGGCACGAGATCAAAGACACTGAGACGATCCCCGAGCAGTGAAGCTAGTTTCTCGCTGGTATTTATCATCTCCGCGCGAACTCAACCGCTCGCAAGATGGACCAGAGCGATTAGAAGAAAGACACTGGTGGAGATCTCAGGAAGGACGGGCGTCATGCTATCAAAGACAGTAGTGGTCCCTGAAACGATTTCGCATCTCGGTGTTAAGCACGAAACCGATCGCAGCCAGAGCGAACGTTGAAAGCTGACGCAATCAGCGAGCGAAGATACGAGAGGCCAGGGGCGGCTTCTCTCTTTGGATTTGGCGGTCAGATCCCCCAAAGTTCATGAGATCAAAAAAGCTGTCAAAGTTCTCATGTCCCACTCATCTTGCATTCCAGTTGTAGATATACAGATCACGTAGAAATACACTTCATCATTCGCTGGCCAGAACTTGATAGAAGCACTAGCGATATTTGAAATCTTGCTAGATTATCCCATGGATTTTCATTTTATTTGCAGTGAATTCTATTTCTGTGCAAAGCGGTAATATATATATATTGTGTAAAGTGATCAGTGGTCGAGTTCATTCATTATATTTCATTGGATTTTGTGTTAATTTAAACCTATTAAATTAAACCGTCTCAATAGTTCCAGTTGTAAATGTAATGATATACCTGCTATATTATTTCCAAAAGATAATAGATGTTTAATGCTTAAACTAACTTTTAAAGTCGCGAAGGAATTTATAATTAATAAATTTAGTTAAGTCCTATATTTATAGATGTGTGATTTAACCACTAGAACTTGCGCAGTGTTTATTAAATACATAATTAAATACGCGAGCGTATATATAAAATAGTCTTAACGGGAAATTTATCGCGCGCTTAGAAGATTATTTGATTTTAAAGTATGATTATGTTGTTATGGGTTTTCTATCGTTTTCTCTAGATTGATCACCTTTTGCAATCTCAGCAATAACGAAATCTTTCAGAGTTTCCATACTCGGTTCTTAAACTTCCAGACAGTTTGATGAGACATTTTTTTAAAGTAAATCTTGTGGTGGTCCGGTGCGGCCTAGCTAACATAATTACATGAAAGAAAGCCTACCCAAGATCATTTGATTATTATCATCAAATTAAATTACAATCTGTAAGATAAACTGGAAGATGAACAGTGCCAGTAGCGATAATTTATATACTGCTCTATTGTGAGAGATTACCGATTTACCTGACTGTGACTGAGCCTAGTTTTTCCTCACTGGATTAAAAAAAAACTTTACCGGTCAGTTGCTGTCATCACGCAGTGAAGGAATATTGCCATCACCTCATTTTCACCCCTGTGTTGAATTGTGTCAGTGCCATCCCATAGACTCATTTTATATAATAAAACACAAGAACTCTTAGAACTTCAAGTCCGGCGATAAGCGGGAATATTTGCTCTCAGTAAAAACTCGCAATATCTGGGGCGGGGCATAGAAGTGCTAGACAGTTACACGTGTCAAGAGTTTAATCAGTGTGTTTATCATTCTATGGATTGACTGATGCTGCAACTCGGTAAGTGTGTGGTGTATATGAGTGTGGATCCTCACAGTGTGCATGAATGACAGGAGATTTAATTTTTTTGCAACAAACCATTTGTTAACTTGCCTACCGGGTAATACGTTTTTCTGTATACCCGGCATTGTTCCTTTAGTGGGAAAATTCGTTAACTCTGTTTCATCCCCCCCCCCCCCCTTTTTTTTTCTTTGCTTAGTAAAGGGAAGACACCATTGGGATAACAGTTTTTTTTTTGTCTACCACCATAACTAATATTGTAACACCTCTTTCAGAGTAATTAAATTCACTGTTGGGTTACATTTCCTATGCTCCTGATAACTATCTATCTTGAGACTGGGTTTATCTTTGTCTAATACAAGCGGGAAGGGCTTAGTCGATACCAATCTTCTTCACCCCCTCACTACCTTGATATTTGCATTTTTCTGTACTTATGATAATTTTATGTAACACTTGATATTGTTTTTTTTTATTTGATCTTTACGGTAAATAAACATCATAAACTTATATCGGACTGTGTTGGAATACCCAAAAGCCCAAACATTCCCTATTTGTTTAATATAGCTGTATCCACGTCGTCTGAGTGTTCGAAGCAACAAATCGGTGTAAGCGCAGACGTGTATCTGGAAAACTGGCAAATAATTGTTTGACCAGGAGAGTGGAAGAGAAGATTGAGAGAAGCGATTTGTCGTAAATAAGTCTGTCTTTACTCTCCTCCAGCACTCTGTGGAGCATCATATTTAATCTATACATTTCTATCACTGAGTTTTCATCATCATTCTACACTCTAAACCGGACTACTATTTCTAGACTCTTTCTCTCAAAATAAATTTACGACAATATTTGGCTGGCTCGCCGGGATAATTTTGAGATACATTTGATGCACACATATTTGTGGGCTGGTTCTGCATCTTGAGCTACATTTGAGGCATTCGCATAACCGGGATAAAGATATTTAAGTCTGATCTAAGTCTGGGTCTAACTAGATAGAGTGTGAGTGATCTGTCTTTGTGATTTAGGGAAATAAATAAATAAGTAATTACATCCCTAGACAACCCTTTTTAGTATTTGGGTCGTCCACACAGCATATTTACATGTTGTTTTCTTTCCACAGCAGTAGAAAGTACGGATAAACATAAATAGTTGTTATTTAAATTATTCTCTGGCAGAGAAACATTACATTTTTCTTTATAAGATTTGCTGGGATTGCGTGATTGTTTTACAGTCACTAAAGGGTTTTTGAAGTTAAAAGAGTTGAGCTTAGCTAAAGACGCCTTGTTCTGACTTTTTAAGTCTAGTTAACATCGTCTCTTCTCATATAATTGACTTCAGGGGGAGTTTTTTGTAGTGGAGAATTAAAATTTCAGGGAAAATTTTTTTTTCCTTTAAATTGTTTTAATATAAATTTTTCTCTACTGTTAGTAAGAGTAGATTCTTTTCTAGTGTAACTTACCAGTTTAGTGGCATAGTCGCTTGCGTTAAGAGTCTTAAGTGACAATAATAGCAGCGATAAGTTAACGCATTTAAGGTAGGAGGTAACTCAAGTAAATTTTTTACTTTGGTTTTTCTCGTAGCGGTTCCGAGTTTCTTCCCCTTCTTGTTCCATCTTACTATTCTCTAGTCTTAGAAGCATCCAGTTCTTTGGTATGGCAGAGAGAATTAGGATAAGATCCATTTTGAGACAGGAGGCGAAGGACTCAGGATTAGAAGGAGAAGCCGCGAACCTGTTTGTCAACAAAGAACTTGAAAGATATGACGCGGACCAACAGAGAGAAGAAAAAGAGAAAAAGGAAGCGGAAGAGAGGGCAGAAGCTAGGAAGAAAGAAGCGGACGATCGTCAATTGGAGCAGAAGAAAATTGAGGCAGAGATGGACGCCCGCAGGGAAAGAGAGAGAGAGAGAGCGAGAAAGACAACATGAACTGGCGCTTAAGGCTTTAGAGAGTCGGGGCGCCTCTACTTCGAATAACGGAGAGCCGTCTTCGCCCCAGTCTCAGTCAATGGATCTCTCCAGCACTCAGTCTGCTCAATTAACTGCGATGTCTTTTGCTTTAGAGTCTTTTCCTAGTCCCAATGAGAAAATTGACAGCTATCTAGAAAAATTCGAGAGGCTCGCAAATCTGTATGGGTTGGAGAGTTCCCGCTGGGCACTTAAACTCTCAACGTCACTGAAAAGTACTGCTTATGACGTATATACAAAGCTGGGAACCAACCAACATGATTACGACATGCTGAAAAAGGCCTTGCTAGAGCGGTTTGAGATGACCGCCCGAAAATTTCTGCAAATGTTCAGAAACAGCCGGAAAGAGAGCACGGAAACATTCCCACGATTCTCTTCACGTCTCACGGGCTATTTTACAAAGTGCATTGAATTATCTGACCTACCTCTTACATATGAGGGACTACTTGAACTTGTTCTTGTGGAACAGATAAAGTCAACTTTGTCAAACGAAACCCGTAGATTTTTGGCTGAACAGGGCGCAGTCAGGCTTGAGGACATACTCAATAAGGCAGAACGCTATACCAATGCAATGGCCGAACTTCCCAGCACAAAACGTAAACCCACAGATGAGCCATCTCGTAAACAAAATCCTGAGCAGTCATCCTATTCCTCTAATTCCTCTCAGAATTATAACCAACGAGAAAATAATACCCAGAGACCTCCCCAGGAAAAATCAAAATTCTACAAAACCCGATACCCCCCTAACAACAATTTTGATCAACCCACCAAGCCTACGAGGCAGCGCGGCCACCAAGGTCAAGGAAAAGGGAAGACCCCTACACCAGGAACGTCTGATCAGGGCAAACAAACCGGGCCTAACCGCGTTGGATGTTTGCATACAGCCTCGAAAGGTAGAGTCAATGCCAGTGATTCTCAACCTGAGGGAGACCGACCCTCAACTCGAGGAACTGTAATTTTGAATGGTACCTCAACTACTTGTCTCTTTGACACTGGATTAAGCTTTAGTTGTATTGTTGCTAGACACCTAGTCAAACCAGGTCAGGAGACAGAGGAAACCGTCAAACTTAGTGGAGTTTTAAAGTGTGACGCACCCAGGACGCTGCCTATCGCACTGGTAGAAATACACTCTGACTTTGTCAGAGGAGTTATTAAAGCGGCCATTATGGATGATCTTATCTACCCAGTTATCCTGGGATGTAGATATGTGTTTGTTAGGAGACCAAAGGAGCCGATTATGGCAGCGGTAACCACAAGAGGGCAAGCCAAGAAGGAGAGGGAGCCTGCGCCAAATTTGTTGCCGAACGAACTGAAGGAGGCGCAACAAAAGGACCCTACTCTGGAGCTCTGCTTTAAAAAACTGCCCATGGCTAAGGACCCCAGACACAACGGAGACATCTTTTCTAAGGATGGCGTATTGTATCGTAGAACGGGCAACCCGGACACGGGGAATAACCAGCTCCTAGTACCGACGCAGTACAGAAGCCAGATCTTAGAAATGGGGCACTCTCTTCCCTTTAGCGGACATATGGGACAAAACGCCACTATTCAGCGAATAAAAAACCACTATTGGTGGCCAGGAATGAACTCTGACATTATCAGGTACGTGAAATCCTGCGCCCAGTGCCAACGGGTAGCACCAAAGCACTTGACACCCCCAGTACCTATGGGGCAAATGCCAATAGTGGGTACTCCATTTGAACGGGTTGCTGTCGACATCATTGGACCCCTGGAAAGGACCAAAAGAAAGCACAGGTTCATCCTGACTTTAGTCGACACTTGCACAATGTGGGCCGAAGCTATACCGCTAACATGCACAGATTCCAAGCATGTCGCAGAAGCCCTCGTGCAAATCTTTACACGGTTGGGATTCCCTCAACATGTTTTGACGGACAATGGATCCCAATTCCGTAGCCTGTTAATGGAGGAGATCTTTAAGATCTTGAGGGCCAAACATATCCACACAAGTCCCTACCATCCGGCCGGAAATGGGCTCGTGGAACGTTTTAATGGTACCCTCACCACCATGTTACGTAAGCTGGGTCAGGAGAAACCGGAAGACTGGGACCTATATATATCGGCTGCCTTATTCGCCTACCGAGAGGTACCCCAAGCGTCTACGGGATTCGCGCCAGCTACACTTTTATTTGGCAGACCTATTAAGGGGCCACTAGAAGCCTTACTTCGGTCCCTGACAGACCAAAAGGCTGACGAGACAGTCGTCTCTGCAAGCAAGTATGTATCTGAGCTCAAGGAAAGGCTAAAGCTAGGATGGGATCTAGCTACTACCAACCTTAAGAAAGCCCGCGCTAAAATTACTAAAAGATACAACAAAGCTGCAAAAGAGAGAGAACTACAACCAGGAGAGAAAGTTTTGTTGCTACTTCCAACCGGAAGCAATAAACTTCGCATCGGATGGCAAGGGCCGTTTACCGTCCTTAAAAAGATCTCACGTACCAATTACAAGATCTCCATCAAAGGAAAGGAGAAGGTCTTCCACGTAAATCTGCTTAAGAAATATTTGGAAAGACCGGTGCCATCCTCCGAGCATCTCCTGGCCGTCGCCATAGCAACGGAAGACGAGGAAGATGATGATGGTTGCATGGAGTATCCATTGCAACCCACAGAATCCTTTAAAGATGTCAAGTTCGGCGACAATCTCTCACCGGAACAACAAACAGAAACCAGGGCTCTACTAAAACAGTACAGTGCAGTCTTAACGGATGTACCTGGTCGAACAAATCTCATTGAATTTGATATGAAACTAACAACGAGACCCCTGTTCGAACCAGAGTTTACCCCATACCGTATGCTAAAGCTGATGCACTTCGCGGAGAAATAGACAAGCTGCGCCAAGCAGGAATTATCAGTGAGTCTACATCTCCTTACAGTTCCAGTGTAGTGCTGTTGCAGAAGCCCAATAAGGAAGTTCGGCTGTGTATAGATTACCGGCTGCTAAACGCGGTAACGGAATTCCAGCCCGAACCTCTCCAAACTGTTTCTGAGTTGTTCACCAAGCTCAGCAAAGCAAAGATTTTCTCCAAGATTGACCTCAGTAAAGGTTATTATCAGATACCAGTCAAGGAGGAAATTAAACCTTTGTTAGCTTTCAGCACTAGTGAAGGACATTACACATTTAATGTGATGCCGTTCGGATTGCATAACGCACCAGGAGTGTTCACCAGGATGATGAGGAAACTTCTAGAACCTTTGCAAAGTCCCCATATCCATAATTGTATGAATGACATATTAATTGCATCGGAAACCTATGAAGAACATATTGCTACGGTTGCTATGCTCCTCAGGAGACTACAGGAAACGGGTCTCACAGCCAGACCTAGCAAATGTCTCATCGGGTTTGAACAGTTAGACTTCCTGGGGCATACTATTTCTCACGGATGCAGTTGGCCTATTAAGAAGAACGTGGAGAAAATAGCTGCAGCCAAAAGACCCCGAACGAAGAAAGACGTACGTTCCTTCCTATCATTATGTGCATATTATCAGAAATACATCCAGAACTTCAACGGACTGACAGCACCTCTGACTGACCTCACAAAGAAAGGTTGTCCTGATAAGGTCATATGGGATCAAAAGTGCGAACACGCGTACAGCACTTTGAAAGGACAGTTGTCTGCATACCCCATTTTGAGGTTGCCTGACCTCAACAAACCTTTTGTATTACGGGTCGACGCGTCAGGTCAGGGCATCGGGTCAACACTGCTTCAAGCCGATGACAGTGACCCAAACATGCTATTTCCAGTTGCCTATGGCAGTCGGAAATTAAATAAAGCTGAACGGAACTACAGCGTAGTCGAAAGAGAATGTCTCGCTCTGATTGACGGTATCAGACGCCATCATGAGTTTCTCTATGGCACATCTTTCACGGTGCAAACAGACCACGCTCCGTTAGCATTTCTGGGTGCCAATAAAGAATTTAACGCAAGGATCATGCGTTGGGCGCTTCTTTTAAGCGTTTATTCTTTCAAAGTGGAATATATTCCGGGAAGACAGAATGTCGGGGCTGATTTCCTGAGTAGAAACTGGTCTACAGAGGAAGAAGAGCAAACTGAAGATACCACTCATCCTAAAATCACCAATCAGGTCACCTCCATTGTCAAAAAAAAAATGAAACATGAAAAATGGTTTCATGTCTAAAAGTGGGGACGATTGTGACGTACGTCTAGTTCGACAAGTGAATTTTCCCTGATATGATGGATGATTAAAGGGACTTTTAGCTTTTCATAACATTAGAACCCCTGAACATTTGTTGTAACTTTTCGTCTCGCCAGAGCGAATCGATTCCACCGGGACTCACTTAGTATGCGGCACGAGATCAAAGACACTGAGACGATCCCCGAGCAGTGAAGCTAGTTTCTCGCTGGTATTTATCATCTCCGCGCGAACTCAACCGCTCGCAAGATGGACCAGAGCGATTAGAAGAAAGACACTGGTGGAGATCTCAGGAAGGACGGGCGTCATGCTATCAAAGACAGTAGTGGTCCCTGAAACGATTTCGCATCTCGGTGTTAAGCACGAAACCGATCGCAGCCAGAGCGAACGTTGAAAGCTGACGCAATCAGCGAGCGAAGATACGAGAGGCCAGGGGCGGCTTCTCTCTTTGGATTTGGCGGTCAGATCCCCCAAAGTTCATGAGATCAAAAAAGCTGTCAAAGTTCTCATGTCCCACTCATCTTGCATTCCAGTTGTAGATATACAGATCACGTAGAAATACACTTCATCATTCGCTGGCCAGAACTTGATAGAAGCACTAGCGATATTTGAAATCTTGCTAGATTATCCCATGGATTTTCATTTTATTTGCAGTGAATTCTATTTCTGTGCAAAGCGGTAATATATATATATTGTGTAAAGTGATCAGTGGTCGAGTTCATTCATTATATTTCATTGGATTTTGTGTTAATTTAAACCTATTAAATTAAACCGTCTCAATAGTTCCAGTTGTAAATGTAATGATATACCTGCTATATTATTTCCAAAAGATAATAGATGTTTAATGCTTAAATTAACTTTTAAATTCGCGAAGGAATTTATAATTAATAAATTTAGTTAAGTCCTATATTTATAGATGTGTGATTTAACCCCTAGAACTTGCGCAGTGTTTATTAAATACACAATTAAATACGCGAGCGTATATATAAAATAGTCTTAACGGGAAATTTATCGCGCGCTTAGAAGATTATTTGATTTTAAAGTATGGTTATGTTGTTATGGGTTTTCTATCGTTTTCTCTAGATTGATCACCTTTTGCAATCCCAGCAATAACGAAATCTTTCAGAGTTTCCATACTCGGTTCTTAAACTTCCAGACAGTTTGATGAGACATTTTTTTAAAGTAAATCTTGTGGTGGTCCGGTGCGGCCTAGCTAACATAATTACATGAAAGAAAGCCTACCCAAGATCATTTGATTATTATCATCAAATTAAATTACAATCTGTAAGATAAACTGGAAGATGAACAGTGCCAGTAGCGATAATTTATATACTGCTCTATTGTGAGAGATTACCGATTTACCTGACTGTGACTGAGCCTAGTTTTTCCTCACTGGATTAAAAAAAAAAACTTTACCGGTCAGTTGCTGTCATCACGCAGTGAAGGAATATTGCCATCACCTCATTTTCACCCCTGTGTTGAATTGTGTCAGTGCCATCCCATAGACTCCTTTTATATAATAAAACACAAGAACTCTTAGAACTTCAAATCCGGCGATAAGCGGGAATATTTGCTCTCAGTAAAAACTCGCAATATCTGGGGCGGGGCATAGAAGTGCTAGACAGTTACACGTGTCAAGAGTTTAATCAGTGTGTTTATCATTCTATGGATTGACTGATGCTGCAACTCGGTAAGTGTGTGGTGTATATGAGTGTGGATCCTCACAGTGTGCATGAATGACAGGAGATTTAATTTTTTTGCAACAAACCATTTGTTAACTTGCCTACCGGGTAATACGTTTTTCTGTATACCCGGCATTGTTCCTTTCGTGGGAAAATTCGTTAACTCTGTTTCATCCCCCCCCCCTTTTTTTTCTTTGCTTAGTAAAGGGAAGACACCATTGGGATAACAGTTTTTTTTTGTCTACCACCATAACTAATATTGTAACATCTCTTTCAGAGTAATTAAATTCACTGTTGGGTTACATTTCTTATGCTCCTGATAACTATCTATCTTGAGACTGGGTTTATCTTTGTCTAATACAAGCGGGAAGGGCTTAGTCGATACCAATCTTCTTCACCCCCTCCCTACCTTGATATTTGCATTTTTCTGTACTTATGATAATTTTATGTAACACTTGATATTGTTTTTTTTTTTATTTGATCTTTACGGTAAATAAACATCATAAACTTATATCGGACTGTGTTGGAATACCCAAAAGCCCAAACATTCCCTATTTGTTTAATATAGCTGTATCCACGTCGTCTGAGTGTTCGAAGCAACAAACCGGTGTGAGCGCAGACGTGTGTCTGGAAAACTGGCAAATAATTGTTTGACCAGGAGAGTGGAAGAGAAGATTGAGAGAAGCGATTTGTCGTAAATAAGTCTGTCTTTACTCTCCTCCAGCACTCTGTGGAGCATCATATTTAATCTATACATTTCTATCACTGAGTTTTCATCATCATTCTACACTCTAAACCGGACTACTATTTCTAGACTCTTTCTCTCAAAATAAATTTACGACAGGCATGCATGTAGGACACATATATACCTTTAAATTGACAAGGGCTATTTTCGATATTTTGGTAATTTGCTTTGATATATTTTTTTAAATATTTTTTTTTCATTGTTTTTCATACAAATATAGTGTATTTAAAAAAAAAAATCATTAAAAATAGAATTTTAAACTTATCAAAAAAAGCCTATGACAAAGTGTTTTAATTGTCAGTCACAATATGTGTGTGCAATTTGATAAAGTTTGGTCAATGGGAAACATGAGTTTTTAGCTCTCGAAAATTTGTGAAAATCCAAAAGGGCGGATGTTTTTTTTGGTTACCATGGTAACCACGTGTTTTTTTAACAAAATAAACTGTAGAATTTCGTTCATGGACATACACTGTGTCTATTGAGCACATAAAAAGTTTGAAAATGTTATTAGAACAAAAGTTAGTTTTCACTGTAGTGCAGCCCCTTAAAGGCCTGTGATGTTTCCAGCTTATTCCGGTGTACTGTTAAAGTCAGGGTTGTTACGCACTGGATGTTATATGTCTGCGTTTTGACACTACTAGTATTGGTGCAGTTTTCTGATGCATAGTTTCAGTTATTGGAAAGATCGTATTCCAGACGCAAATGGTGGTATGTTCTAGTGTTTCGACATGGCAATGCATCAGTATTCACAACAAGGACATGAATGGTGAACCGTTGAACTGACGATGTACAATATTGTAGACTGAAGCCGGAGTACACGAAATACAGACATTTATTCACAGACATCTCCACAATCATGTCATAGCAATACAAGGTGACATCTATGGACGCTTTGGGTTCCGTCGAGTCAAGACAATGTTCATACACATATAATAATAATTCGTTAGCCGATGAGACTTACAACTGTTCTAGCAGTGACATCAGATGCAGTAATGCGGCCACGTACAAAAACGGCGAGGCAGATTCGTCTCACATAATCTTAATTGCCAAACTGGCGTGGCAGTATCACATAATTAAAGATCTGCAATATCAATGGCTTGCATTATACACAAACTCCGCCAATGCCGGTCCCAAGCCCGGATGAAAAAGGAGGAGGGCGGCCTGCATGGAGGCCGTAAGGAGGCAGCCCCTCCACCATGCAAAGGCACAACAGGCCAATCACCTGTTTGCTTTAAATCACGATTACTAGCAACACAAGAGAGAAAACCGGACGGATTCTAAAGGCGACGAACTGGAACGGACTACGGACTACGACTTATGGAACTTGGAACACAAGAAGTATAAATGGGAAGGAAGAGGAGCTGGTGGAAGAGATGAGGAAAGCAAAACTAGAAATCCTGGCTATAACGGAAACAAAGAAAAAAGGACAAGGAGTCATGGATCTCGATGGCAACACGTTGCTCTACAGTGGTGTACCCATATCTGAAAGAGCTAAAGGGGGCGTGGGTTGCATTGTGGCCCAAAACCAAAAGATAGTATCAAGGGATGGAACTTTGTCTCGGAGCGCATTATGGTTGTTAAACTAAAAGAAGGAGAAACCATAGTCAACCTGGTCATAGTGTATGGGCCAAATGAGGATGAGAGAGCAGAGGTCAAGGAGGAATTCTTCGAGCTGCTTCAAAGGACAGTGGGTGACTGCCTAGATGAAGTTATCATGCTCGGAGATTTTAATGCCAGAGTTGGAAATGACCATGCTAGATGGGGTGGAGTTATCGGAAGATATGGAGAAGATACTCTCAATGACAATGGAAAGCGACGCCTTAGATTCTGCAGTGAGCAGAATCTGATCATTACAAACACAAAGTTCCCCCATAAGCGCATACATGCATACACTAGATGTGAACCAACAAAGAATGAGAAGTCAGTGATCGACTATGCCATAGTTCAGAGAAGCTCATTCAAATATGTCCGAGATGCTAGAGTCTGGAGGGGGCCAGAGATTGGAAGTGATCACTACCTGCTAACAATCAAAAGAACAACTGAAAGAGTTGCTCAGCCTAGGAACTGCCCAACATCACGCAAGAAACCAAGTAAACGAGCAGGAGAAATGAGCATTAGGACCTACAAGCTGAGAGAGCCAGAAATTAAGACCAGATATCAGGGGCTTATTGCTACAGCGGTGAGCAACACAGAAGAACGACCTGATGACTTGGAAACCCTCTGGATTAAATTCAAGGATATCATAAAGACAGCTGCTGCAGAAGCATGCGGTGAAGTCCGACTTGGGAACAAGAGAAAGAGGACACCTTGGTGGACAGAGGAAGTCAAAGAGAAAATAAGAGAGAAGAAAATGGCATGGGAACAATACTTAGGAGCTAAAAACACAACAGGACAAATGGAAAAATATAGAGAATATGTGACACTCAGAACAGAAGCAAAGAATAAAGTGCTAGCAGCAAAACAGAAGTCCTGAGAAGAATTTGGAGAAAAGCTAGAAAAAGATGCACAAGAAACCCAGAAATTGTTCTATAAGACCCTAAAGAACATGAGGAAGGAAAAACAATGCCCTCTCAAATTTATAAAGGACAAGCAAGGCAAATTGCTTACTGCCCCGAAGGAAGTAATGGGAAGATGGAAATAATATATCTCAGAACTCCTGGATGGTGAGCATGGTGAAGCATCAGAAATGATAAACACTAGCACAGAAGATAAAACCAATGATGGTGAAGATTACATAAAGATGGAAGAACTGAAGGCAGCACTGGAGAAAATCAGGATGGGCAAAGCAGCAGGGCATGACGGTATAACACCAGAAATGGTTAAGTTCATGGGAGCATCAGGCGACCTATTACTCTTAAGGGTTTTACAGGCAGCGTGGTACAACAAGACAATACCAAAGGATTGGGAGATTGCCATCATAACACCAATTTTCAAAAAGGGTGACAATCGACAGTGTGGAAACCATAGAGGCATATCCCTTCTCAGTGTCCCTGGTAAAATCTACTCTAGAATCCTAGAGCAGAGACTCCGACGCCTAGCTGAGCCACAATTGGATGAGGTCCAGTGCGGATTCCGAGCAAACCGAAGTACTCAAGACCTAATCTTCACACTCAGACAGCTAAGTGAAAAGGCCCTTGAGTATAAGAGTGAGATGCATCTTTGTTTCATAGATCTGGAAAAGGCGTTTGACAGGGTCCCCTGGAGCAAACTTTGGGACTGTTTGGCAAGGAAGAATATTCCAGCACCTCTGATTCATGCTATACAGAGCTTCTACAAGTCTTGCAGAAATTATGTGAGGACAGCAAACCATAAGTCGGAAGAGTTCAGGACCACCACCGGTGTAAGACAAGGTGATATCCTATCACCTTACCTCTTCATACTCCTTATGGACGATGTCATCAAGGCATGTAAGGAGAGAACAAGAACGTATTCAGTGGGGTACTGGAAGATGAGACAGGTCTATATTTCGGAGCTGGCATTTGCTGATGATGTTGCCCTGATTGCTAAATCAGAGGCACATCTCCAATCCAACCTGCAAGTCTGGAAGGAAGAGCTGGAGAAGAGAGGGATGGTCATAAGCAGCTCTAAAACAAAATCCATTGTGATATCACGAGAAGAAAGAAAACATCAGATTAAGCTGGGAGAACAGGTCCTGGAGCAGGTCGACCACTTTAAATACCTCGGAGCTATTATAGACCGAAAGGGAGGCATCACAGAAGAGTTGGCCACTCGAAAAGCAGCAGCTGGGAGACTTTTTCAGGCCATAAATCGAGGATTCCTCAGCAAGAGAGAGGTTGGTAAGAAAACAAAGATGGCTGTATACCGCTCCACCTATGTCCCAGTCTTGACATACGGATGCGAGTCATGGGCAATGACTACAACCCATAAAAGCCAGATCCAAACCTCAGAAATGAGGTATCTGAGGAAGGTGGTTGAAGTAACAAGAAGAGACATGGTACGCAACCAGACGATACGTCAAGGCCTTAAATCCTACCCCCTGCAGACCCAAGTAGAAAAGTCCCAATTAAGATGGTTTGGCCATGTCTGCAGAATGGGAGAAGATCGGATACCACGACAAGCATGGGAAACAAAGAGCCAAGGATCCAGACCCCGAGGACGACCCAGAGTCCGCTGGGAGGACAACATTAGACAATCTTTGAAGGATCGAGGACTAGAATGGAACCAGGCCAGAAGGAAGACAGCCGATAGGATAGTCTGGCGCTCTCTCTTCCGAACCTCTACACCTCACGGTAGAAGGGGAACGACTAAGTAAGTAAGTAAGCATTATACACATCACAGCCATGTATCAAGGCTGGTATGAAACTCCAACTAATGGGAGTGTAATTAAACGTACATCCGCTCACGGGAACACAAAATGTTTAAAGGCCTCGACCTACTATCGTCAAGCAACCAACGCGGACGCTTACTAGCGTCACATCTGAACGATGCACTGTACAATTATGGTGCATTCGTATCTCAACATTAAAAACCCCATTAATACAAGTGGATGTGCTCAGCCTCATGCCTGGAAAAGATGGGCATAAGTCTGAGGACATACATATATACCGTAACATGTACAAGACTGTCCTCTTCATGTTTTCATGGAGTGACAATGGTTTCCAGCAAATTAATGGGACAACCAATTTTCATGAGAATTTTGAAAAGCCATTATTGCTAATCAGATCAAATACCCATGTGAGGTGGATGAAGATTATGTAGAAAAGCTTTTTCTGCTGCCCTTATTTTCCTGACGTTAGCGGTGGGGAAAAGGATTACGTCTGTTGCATCTATCAGCTCGTAATCTACTTCGCGACTCTGGATATATGCGCTCAGCTAACTTGAGTCTTTCTTCCATCTTTTGTCTTTGGTCGCTAGCTGACAAAGCAATCATCTAATATCACGCCTGGGGGCGTTTTGTCAGGCATCACCAAACTGTCTCTCATCTTCTCGGTCGACAACCATCATTTATGTAGTGGCCCAGATGGGATCATGCGTTGCATCTCTGCGTCCACTGTTCTCAGCAAGGTAGCTTTTGGCATGCTTAGCTTTCGCTTTCCTTCTGAAGGTCATAACATGGCAGTTCTAGTGATGATATGAGGGTCTCTTCTGATGATGTGGTCAACACAATTCTAACTTCTACCAGCTATGAAGGTGCGTATATCATCTTGATTAGTCAGCATTTTTTGGTTGGTGATGGTATTTGGCCAGAAATTTCGAAGAATTTTCCTTGGCAGTTAGTTTGGTATAAGGAAACTTTGGACATTTCCTTTTCTGTTAATCTCCAGCATTCTGCACTGTACAGCTGATGTGTCCATTTTACTGTGCCAGGAAATTGTATATCGCACTGGGGTAAGTTGTGAACATACAGTTTAAAATGTGAATTGTGACATGTCTGTACTTGCTAAGTGGTTATACCAGTCATAAAGGGCTGGCAACATCGACATATGAAAATAGCAGAGGTGACCCCAGACTCCGAATGGAGAGTGAAAAGTGATGATTACATCACATAAGCCTAAAGTGTATAGTATCATTTTGTGAGATATATGTACTGTTGCATACGTTTTATATTATCTCATACTGACATTATCATCGGTGTTGGAACTGGAACGTATGAACACTGCTATATACATGTAAAGCGAATGAGTGAAGTTCACTTCGAATTAATTTTCATACATTTATTTGACGATGAGCTCCATGTTAATACAATATGATGGCATGTGATTTCATATTAATAAGCGATCAAATTCAATAACCGGTAGGCAGAAGTACCGTCAGTAATAGTTACGATGTCCACGATTTAAACTGCATGTCGAACTCGTCGAAACGACATTTATTCTCGTAATTAAAACTCCCTTTTAATGTCCAGCTATCACAGGCACACACAGAAATATATTCCCCAATGAACCTGTAAATCATGCAGAGTACATCTACACATAACCGGAGCTCTCACACATACGTCCGAAGCACCTTGAAGTACATAGTCGAAAGAGACTGTCATAAGTCTGAAGCAGACGTGCATACGTAATATCTTACTGAAAACTGTCGTCACTAACAATTACAATGATGCGGTTTCACCAGTGGTGCGTCTTGGTGTCGCCCCATCCGTTCACAGCAATGCCTTCCCTTAGAGAATGCACACCGATGTGTATAAACACAGGCGTAACATGTACCTTGTTCTTTGTAATTCAGGCAGGTCATTGCCCTCGCGCTGTCCAGACACATTTTCATCATTAAAGTAACCAAAATAATAACGGTGATTTCTAATCATATTCCTCGAGTTATTCTGTGCATACTCAGGGAGAATAATTATCCAGAAAGGCTAACATTGGTGGATGGATAGCGAGATAATGCGCCTGTTAATCTTCATCCTTCAAATGTACTTAACAGAGGCGTTTGTTATTTTATTTTTCCCGAAGTTCGTGATTCGAAGCTACAAGATGGTTCTTAGCACCAGGCCAGTGTGAAGTAAGAATCTTCGCCACTATCTTTATGATTCAATGGGTGAGTTGGACACCAATTACCTACAGTGGACACGTTTTGAAGACACCTACATTGACATTGGGAGTGAAGTTCACCTCCAGAGAAGAGTCCTCATCACAAAAAAACCTGACAACGACCCAGTGCTGAACTCAGCAGGCTATGTCTTTTGTAACAGGCACGCAAAGGACACTAATAACCACCAGTCTCCAATTAAGTCTCAGTCAAGACAAATTTTAAAAACTAAAATCATCTTCATTCATATTTATTTAATGTTTTTTAAGACTAATTGATTATTAAATTTGTTATATGTTATTTTACAAATTCATAGTTGACTCAGCTCGTATAGATAAGAGAGCGCATATATGATAGAAAATCTTAATACACACACACACATACACACATACACACACACACACACATATATATATATATATATATATATATATATATATATATATATATATATATATATATATATATATACTTACTTATATTTATACTTATATTTATATATTTATATTTATATATATTTATATGTTTATTTACAGCCGTAGAGCCAAATTTAACTATTCATGGAATTTCGCTGAATTAGCTCAGCTGGGGTTCGAACAAGCCAAACCATTGCTTAAAACTTCACAAAAGTTGCCGGATCAGATATAAATTAATAGTGCTCTGCCCTATGCAGCTTTGTTCTTGATTTGTGAATTATCTTGTGAAAACTACCTAAAGATAGAAGCGTCATTATCCTTCTGTCTACAACTCTGCCAAGAGTAATCTTGTGCGAAGGTAGACACCTTTGACGACTCATTTTAGATACTCTTAACTTTTAGCCACTGGTGGACGTCTATTGCATAGCAATGGGAAGACAAATCCCGTGACAATAATCCGTTCTATTACTTCCTTTGACATAATATTAGAGAGTTTAATTAGCACAATGAATACTTCATCTGAGTATAATATGAGATAAATGAGTGCGCGTATTGTTTTATCTAGATCTGTGTAGCCTGTAGGTCGGTACTTCGGAATGTATGAAAGAACCATCACGCTCCACAAGCAATGCTGTAAGAGAAGACTTAAGAGGCAATGAACGGAACTAACAACCTCAGCATGTAAAACATAGTACCAAAAAAAAAGCGCATTGAAAAGTTTAAACGCAGGCCTCAAAGATTACGCTGTTTTTATGCAGCCAGACAAACTGATGTTGTTGTTTTCAATACAGCGGCGCTTGGGCTTTAGCCCTTCGGCCCAATAACATGTAGCAATGTCATGTGAAGCTGGGGTGCCTAGGGACTTTCCTTCCCACCCGGTCAGAAGCCAGACGCCTGTGCCATCTCAGCTCCTTCCCATGAAAAGAGGGTTTGAGACAAACTAATAAAAATAAGATTTAAAACATTGCAGAAAATAAATGCTTTTTATTTTGACAATCTCTAAATCCTTTTTTTCAATCTGCAGTCATGGCAAAAACTGTCTATTACAACAACTACCGGCCAAAGATATTCCAAATGTCGGTAACCATCTCCTAGGGCAAAAGTACACACCTGACGATCAGTGTAGAATGGTCAATGGAAATTCTTCAAAATTCTGCAGGGTAGGATTTAGTAGTTTGTATTTTCATCATCATTGATCAGAACTGCACGTTAATTACTGTGACGAAAAAATCGGTCACTGACCGAGAAAAATAATCACCACCACTTCTTTAACCAGCATTGACTTGACCAAGTGGCAGATACGGCTGTGGAATAAACTGGGGAGGAGGTATTTTAAGCTTCAGATTTCATTAAACTAGATTTCACAGTGCAAAGCCAGAAAAGAGGTCGAGTGCCTAGAGTGGTCATCTGTAAATTGGTGTTGAGGTAAACATTTTTCACGTCGTTTCTCGTTTGCCAATTTTATAAGTCGCACTGAATGTTTACTGTCTCTTGTGATTCAGAGTTTCTATTTTCATGGCCTCTTCTTCTTGTCCCTCTGTTTGCACTTTATGGAGCATGAAACAACCACTGCAGCTGGTTCCCTTGCAGGAAACCTGCGTTAAAAACCTAATTTGCTCGTGCAGCGGTGAGTTCTGTAGCTATTTATGTGACATAATAAGGCTACCTGCCCTGCGTGGAAGGGGATATTGGTTGCCTCTTGAGACACACCTGACGTAGCAAGTTGGCCTATCCTTTCTGTATTTCCCAAGAGACCCCGTGAACTACAAACACGTGGCTTGTTTGTGTTATGGTCTGACAACACAGTACAGGATCTGAGATTGGTAAAATATGATGTGCAATGAGATAAGTAAAACATGACGTGCAAACTTTTTAATATTTTGAGTCTTTCAACCATGCTACTAAAATACCATGTGCTTTTGTTAATTTGCTTTTTGAAAGCTGAAACATACAAACGTGTCATTTTAACAAAGAAATGATTTGAAAGAAACGGTGAAAATAATAACTTTATGCCTTCTTTCTGTTTCTGACCACAAAATGTCCATCTTTGAGCAAACTTCTGATAAACAGAGAATCTGATATTTAGAAGTATTTTGGAGCTCCCACCGACTTCTACTGCAAAAGTTGAAAATTAAAAGGTTGATTATGTGAATGGTGGTTATGGCCTTGGAGAAAGATATGCGAGAGGAACCAGACTGATAGAGTGGGCAAGAACACATGATATGATAGTACGAAACACCTGGTTTTAATAGCATCCTAGACGCCTTTGGACGTGGAAAAGTCCAGGAAACAATGTTCATAATCAGATTGACTACATACTGATATGCTGGAGATTTAGAAACAGTTTGAAATCTGTGAAAACTAGGCCAGGAACAGACTGCAACTGCGATCATGTAACAGTAATAGGAAAACTTAGAATACAATTGAAGAATGTAAAGCGAGCTTCAAACACCATCAAATCAAACTTAGCCTTATTTAAATCAGATAAGGAAATGAGTGAAAGATATAACATTGCTATACAGAATATGTACATTGCAATAGGAAAAATACAGAGTATAGATTCATTCATAACCCTCCATTCCCAAAGGAGCATAGGCCTTCAACAAACACATGCCAAGTCCTCCTGTCACGTGCCATCATCTCAAGTTCTTTCCATGTTCTCCTTATCATTTTCACCTCTGTTTCCAGCTCTCTTCTCCATGTGCTTCTTGGTCTACCTCTGCCTCTCTTGCCCTTGGGGTTCCAGAACAAGGACTGCCTTGTAATGCAATCAACAGGTTTCCTCAGTGTGTATCCTATCCATCGCCATCGTCTTCTTCTCATCTTTAGTTCCACTAGCACTTGTCTAGTTCTTGTCATCAGTTCCACGTTGGTAACCTTGTCATACCATTTTAATCCCTCTATTCTACGCAAGTACCCATTTATGAAAGTCTGTAGCTTTTTGGTTGTTGTACGTAGTTGTTGTTTCCCATGTCTCAGAGCCACACAACAGTACTGACTTCACAGTTGTGTTGAAGATTCTTATTTTCGTGTTGGATCCGATTTCTCTTGATCTCCACATATTTCCCAATGCAATGAAAGCTCCTCTTGCTTTTTGTATTCTTATTTTGATATCACGGTCTGCCCCTCCAACTTTGTCTATATTGCTGCCAAGAAATGTGTACGATATTCTACATCTTGTATTGGTGCTTCTTCAAGTTCAACCCTGTTATCATTAGTTGCATTTATTCTCATTATCTTTGTCTTTTCCCTGTGTATTTTCAGACCTAATTACTATGACCTCTCATAGAGTGTTTTCAATTTGTCCTGCATCTGATTACGGTTATGGGACAGAAGAGCCAAGTCATCTGCAAAATCCACATCATCCAACTGTTTTGTCAGAGTCCACTGGATTCCATTTATGTTGTGTGTTGTCGATGTTCTCATAACCCAGTCTATTGCTAGTAAGAAAAGAAATGGATACAAGAGGCTATCTGTCACACTCCTGTTCTTATCCCAAACGGTTCTGTAAGCTGTCCTTCATGAAGAACTCTGCATGTCATGTCTTCATATGTTTTCTTTATTAAATTAATGATCTTCAGGGGAACTCCATAATGCCTCATCAGTTTCCAAAGTGATTCTCTGTCTACACTGTCAAATGCCTTTCATAGTCCACGAATCCGATGTACAGCGGTGAATTCCATTCCAGATTTGTTCAACTACTATTCTCAATGTGGCTATCTGGTCTGTACAGGATCTGTTTTGTCGAAAACCTGCTTGTTCATCTCTCAGTTGCTTGTCAATGGACTCTTTTAATTTCTCAAAGATGATTCTGTTTAATACTTTTCCTGGCACTGATAGTAACGTTATTCCTCTATAATTTTGCCATCTTGTAAATTTCCCTTCTTAGACAACTTGACCAGATAACCTTCCTTCCATTCTGCTGGTATTTCCTCTCTCTCCCAGACTTTGCCAAGTAGTTTGTATAATATCTCTGTAGAGGTATCAATATCTGTTTTGACGGCCTCTGCTGGAATGCCATCTCGATCAGTTGCTTTTACATCTTTCAGAAGCTTTATGGCTTTCTTTATTCCTTCTCTACTTGGTCGTTCACTGCTGATTTGTAGCTCCTCTTCTGCTGCTGAATGTCTGGGGGATTAGTTGGAGCTGTTCTATTGAAACGTTCCTCAAAATGTTCTGTCCATCTCTTCATTTGTTCTTGTATATTCCTAAGCAATTTTCCATTCTTATCTTTTATGAGGCCATTTGCTTGCTTATATCTCCCTGTTAGCTTCTTTGTTTTGTTGTACATGTCCCTTATTTCCTTTGGCTGCAGCTTCCTCTGCTTCCCTTGCCAGCTCTTTAATATACTTCCTCTTGTCGCTTTATAGATTACAATAAGACATTTGACAAAGGGAAACGTGAGGAAATTATAAAAATCTTACAAAGCATCAACATTAATGATAAAGACTTGAGGATAATAAAGAAAATATACTGGTAACAAACAGCAGCTGTAAGAATTAGAGCTAAACAGAAACGTTTCAGCAAGTAAACAAGGGAGTCAGGGAGGGATGTGTGCTGTCATCGGTTCTGTTCAATCTATACAGTGAAAGTATAACGAGATCACTTGAGAACATATCAGGAATATTTGAGATACGCTGATGACACATTCTTAAGAGCAAAAAGTGAAAAGGAGCTGCAGGAAATAGTGACAGGAATTGAAAATAAAGGTCTCAGCCTTAATAGCAAAAAGGCAGTAGCACTGGTCGTCTCAACGAAAAAGGCTTCCCCAGAATGTACTGTGATAGGGTGGGCGAGAGATGATGATGCTGTTGTGATATATGATCACTTTCTTGCACACTCGCACCCAACCCTAACAACAATAAAACTCTTGTTTCTAAGGCAGGGGCTGTATTTATTCAGACAACCCTGTCAGTGACAACAAGCACATGAAGCAAACATTAAACAAATAAGCAAACAAACAAAACACCAAGCCAGTGCTAAATCCCTAAACTGAAACACAAAGAAAGCACTGACTACTTAAAATCATAATAGTTAAATAATGAGAAACACCATACTCTCACCTGTCAAACTGCTCTTCTTCCACGCCACCTGAAACATTCAACTTTCATGCACACACACTCAGTCCACGCATGTCGTCTATTCAGACTATTATGGTGTTGTGCATGAGGCTGGCAGTCTCACCAAGTAACACAAATTGTTATCGAAACCACTACTGCAAAAGCGTCTGAATGCTTTGTGCTGTCTCCATGCGGATGCCAGCCACGCTGGTGGCCATATGCTCCATAAGGAGCGAGAAGAGACATAATTTGTTCCCAAGTGGACCCACGTGCTCTTATAAATTATCCGACACATAACAATAACTAAAAAATAATGAAATATGCATAAAATAGAATTAAACAATATGTACAACCAATACTCTCCTTAATGAGAATAAGCTACTACCTCGCAATCGCCAATGGCGTCGTCGGCAGGATAGGCAGACAGGGACACTGAGCCAACAGCAAACGAGCTAATATTGTAGTAAACACCTAGCAGTACAGTCTTGCAGCAAGATGGCCTCAAGGAGCACACGTGCTTTGAGCAGAGGGGAGCACGAGGATGCAGATCCAACACAAGTGGTCGGTGCATCAGAGGTGCAAAGTGAGGGATCAGTAGCAGGTCCACGGCCCCAGCCAGAAAACGTACAGTACATATTGGTGCCCACCACAAGAAAGTTAGATGTTTTGGGAAACGTTCGGGGTCAAACGCGGAGGATTATGCAATGGAGGTTAAAGCTGCGTGGAGGTCCGGCTACATGAGTAAGGAAGACCAAGTCAATGTGATCCTCGATAGTGTGACCCCAGTTGTCCGAAGGGAGCTGCGGATACAAGTAAGAGACAGTGACCTGGAGGCAATGCTTCAGACTGTACTCAGGGTGTTTTGGGAATCGAGGAGCACCCAAGCACAATGGCGCTATTTTATTCAGCTCACCAAGGGCCAAGGGAATCGGTGCGTGAATTTGCCCATAGGTTGCATGAGATATGTGAGCAGGCAGTGGAGGCGCAGGAGAAAGCCAATGGTGTCAAGTTTGAAGAAACGGTGCTAGGGACCAGTTTGTTGCCAGTCTGAGGGACGACTTGACGCGAAGAATGATGAAGGACAGAGTCCGTCACGAGCCTGCAGTATCATATGTGTCCATAAGAGATGATGCTCTGAGATGAACTTGGAGTAGTCAAACAGCAAGAGCTGGGATAGCCACAGTCACAACCTGCGACGAAGAAATGGCGCCCAGGTGCCAAGAAGGAAACACCGAAGTGGAGCAACTCAGAACAGAGGTGGCACAGCTGAAGCTCCAGATGGCTGACATGCAAGGCAGGCAGAGAAGGCCAGCAAGGACCATCCGATGCTTTCAGTGCAAAAATTTAGGGCACGTCCAGAGGGAATGTCCACAACAGGCACTAAACTAGACCCCTCTGTGGCTGGGAGTCAGGCTGTGGAAGGGGAGCTTTGTGACTCAAATAGAAAGAGTGCAGGTAGATGTGGCAGGCAGTTACAGGTTGGCATGAGAAGGAATATAAATAGAAGGAAAGGGCCTGTTTCTCCAAATGATAGGGAGACTGAGATGTTGGTGCTGCAGGTGGGGGCCATTACCAGGAGGACCATCTCTAGACGCCACGGGAACAGCCGCAGGTACAGAAGCAGAAAGAAACCTCGTGTATGGAATGTCCCCCGGAGAATCAGGTGCTATAACTGCACTGACTTTGGGGATCATATAGCTGCCAGGAGTTCACGTGGTCCTCTACCTAGAAGATGTTTCCAATGCAAGTCAGCACAAAATTTAGTAGCGAGGTGTCCGCTCAGTAACTCTGCGGCTAAGGCACCACCCACAGTTGAGCGCAGGCAGAATGACCGCCACTCAGAAGGAAAGTTAGAGAGTTAACCATCACAGGAAATGTCCATCAGCAGCGAACCAAATCCCCAGGTATTTAAAAAAAACATTGCAAAGGAAGAGCACCGAGAAGACAGGATCAAGATGGTAGGAGTCGGCCTGAAGGAGTAGTGTTGATGGAAGGAAAGGAGATAAACTGCGTGTTTGACGCAGGATCACATGTGTCTACCATCACAGAGCAATGTTAGAGGGAGATTCTTGGAGGGCTCCCTTTGGATGAGAGTAGATGGGTACGCCTGACAGCAGCAAATGGTGCAACCATCCCATATATTGGTCACTTAGTTGTGGACATACAAGTTGGGTGCACAATAGTGGAAAAACTGTGGAGTTTATGTTGTCAGGGAGGTACACGGATCTAGAAACCAGCAAAAAACACCACGAATCGTAGGTACTAATGTCCTTGTGGAAATCCCAAACGTACAGATCATACTAAGATGGGACCCTCCAAGGAATCAGAGGATGATGCAGAAACCAGACTCTATGAAAGTATGGGTGTCTGGGAGAAAGCAAACCCACATATCTGCTCGATCAATCATGATCATAACAGTCAAATGCAGGAAAGGAGGCCAGTCAGAAAGAACTTTTCTCTTTGAACCTAACAGAGACTTAGAGCACAGGGGGCTGATTATAAGTCATACATTGACTGTTCTTAGAGGTGGGTCCTGTGATATTCAGGCCATAAATTTGGGTGATGAGGACTTGTTTTTAGCTACTGGGACACATGTAGGAGTACTGACAGAAACTGGGGTGGACTACAGCACATATTTCAGAGTTGTAGGGCTCAAGAGGTGGAAATGTCAGCAAGTCCACCATACACGAATGCAGAGCAAGAGATGTGCCCAATTGACCTTACCAGATTTGAGGGCAGTGAGGCTGAAGAGCACGAAGTAAGACGCTATGCCGATCTTTTTGCCACAGATGAGACAGATGTAGGATACACTGATAGGGTAACGCACACCATCCCATTAACAGATGACACCTCAGTTAAGCAGCCTTACAGGAGAATCCCACTGCTTTCTACAGAGAGGTACAGGATCACCTATAAGGACTGCTTGACAAACAAATAATCAAGGAGAGATACAGTCCTTGGGCCTCCCCAATAGTTTTGGTCCGGAAGAAGGATGGTCGGCTTAGATTCTGCGTAGACTTCAGGACACTCAATAGCAAGACGAAAAGGAATGCCTACCCTCTGCCCCGAGTAGATGAGTACCTGGATGCGCTAGGAGGAGCAAAGATATTCTCATAGCTTGATCTGGCGAGTGGTTACTATCGAGTAGCTATGGATGAGAAAGACCAAGAGAAAACCGCTTTCACTACCCCTTTTGCTCTTTATGAATACACCAGTATGCCTATGGGCTTAGCCAACGCTGCCAGCACCTTCCAGCGATTAATGCAGAGCAGTATGCATGATTTAGTGTTCCAGCTGATACTAGTGTACCTTGATGAAATTTTAGTGTACTCCGCTGACTTCACTAACCATTTGAGCCGGCTGGAGAAAGTATTCTCTAAGCAACGCCAGCTAGGGCTGAAGTTGAATGGAGAAAAGTGTAAGCTGTGCAGGACAACGATTGAGTTCTTGGGGCATACTATATTAGCAAATGGAATAGGAGCTATGGAAGGCAAGGTGATGGCTGTTCAAGAGGCCCCTGTACCGCGGTCCCAAACTGAGTTACAGTCATTCTTGGGATTGGCCAGTTATGACCGCAGATTTGTGCCGGGATTTACAAAGATAGCCAAACCGCTACATGATTTAGTAGCTGCGCTCAATCAAGGCATGCAGACTAAAAGGTGAAGTAAGTCACCTATAGGAGAGTTGGGGACCGAAGAGTGTGTTGTAGCCTTTGAGACACTAAAAAAAAGGCGCTAACTTCCACACCGCTACTAGGGTTCCCTAACTTCTCGCTACCGTTTATCCTTTAGGTAGATGCATCATATGAAGGATTAGGAGCAATCCTTTCACAAGTGCAAGATGTAACAAAGAAAGTCTTTGCGTATGCAAGTCGCACGCTTCGACACTCTGAAAGAAACTGAAAAAGCAGTATGAGGCTGGAACTGCTGGGTCTTAAGTGGGCCATGACTGAGAAGTTCAGAGGATACCTGCTAGGATCACAAGTAGAGGTATTTACAGACAACAGAGGTCTGGCCTTCTGGGAGAAAGCTAAACTGGGAGCCATAGAGCAGAGATGGATGGCCCAGGTGGCTATGTTTAACTACACAGTCCGACATCGGGCAGCGAGAGCCAATGGAAATGCAGATTATCTGTCCCGCTTTCCTATTGAGACCACAGGCGAAGAACTGTAGGACGACGCAGATGTTGCAATAAGTGGCATAACAGCTGAGGTTGTCAGAGGGTTTACCCAGATACCGCATGATATAGGGCTGATGGCAGTAACAATCTCGAAAGAAATCAGTGAAATTGTACCTGACGAATCATCTACAGCACCAGAAACCACTCTTAACAAAACTAGCAAACGTTATAATAAGCCCATAAATTAAGGGGCTGTTGTAAAACGTAAGGAATATAAGTATATAAACCAATAAAACAGTATTGAATCAGTTCTACAAATTAACGGTTCACGTGAAACAAGGGACGTCCCTTGTTTCACGTGAACCATTAATTTGTAGAACTATGAAGGGTAAAACCCGAAACGTCCCTTGTTTCACGTGAACCGTTAATTTGTAGAACTGATTCAATACTGTTTTATTGGTTTATATACTTATAATAAGCCCACTGCACTCTCAAATATTAAATAGCTCAACATCATTAGGCCTATCCCCCCCCTCCCCCCAAACACGTGGTAACTAAAAATGTGTGGTAACTAAAAATGTTATTGTCGCTTACATGCGTCATCTTTATGCATATTTCATTAACACGTGGCCGCCTCCGGCTGCCAAATTGCCAACAAGTTAATACTTTCTAAATTAAAGTAATAGATCGCTTCTCTGCCTGGTTTCGTGAATGAAATAGGTTCTATCTCTATATTCTTACAGCCGTGATCTGGAATTAACATGAAATAGGTTCTATCTCTATATTCTTACAGCCGTGATCTGGACTTAACACGACTAATAAAACCTATTCACACGTTATTTTCACTCATCTATAACTTTAAAACTAAATCTAAAGTCCTGGAAGAAATCTCCTTTGGAAACACATCTATCTATTTTCTCAAACATTAGAACAGACTCACGCTGAATATAATTCTAAAGCTACAGAACACTAATGCTAATCTGCTTTAAAATCAAACTCACGTGTCATGTCTTTGTGTCATGTCTTTCTACCCGCACAGGGCGCGCCTAACTTTGTTTCTCTCGTCTGGACCGCTCGTGCGAAAAGGGTCTTCGCAGTTCGTTCGTTCGTTTGTCTGCTATGTTGCTGTTATACCCTGTTCAACCTGAAAATTGTTTATAGTTGGGGTATATTGTGCGTTTTTCACTGCTTTCTTTATATATACGCGGCCTGGCCACATCACCCGCGGCGTAGTGATTTACGCTCGCGCAATCCAGAAGAGGCAGGACTATTTACCAGGTTCTTTGTAATACTTGTAAACAGCTAAATAAACACAACTATTTACGTTGGATGTTAAACACGTAGATACGAAAATGAAGGAAGTATTATGGCTCTCTTGAAGAAGCAAAAACATAAATATTTTCAGGTGTTATTATGGCCCGTGGCACCATCACAGTACTATCAAAGTAAATGGAACAGTTTTAAAACAGGTCAATGCATTCAAATATTTGAGCACATTAATAACAACGGATGGAAGATACATCTCAGAAGTGAAGAGCAAAATAGCTCAGCCAAAAACAGTATTCTATAAAATGAAGAGTATTTTATGCAACAAATCTTTATCAATGGAAGTAGGAAAGAGAGTTCTTCAGTGAAATATACAACCAATCATGACCTATGGGAGTGAGTCATGGACAATTAGTAAACAAGTAGAGTAGGCAATAGAGGCCACAGAGATGTGGTTATAACTTCCATGGACAGCAAAAAAAGAGTAATGAGGATTTCCTGAAAGAGGCCAATGCCGAAAGAAAACTTACTTCACAAGTTAGAAAGAAGCAATCCACTTTTTGTAGGCATGTTTTGAGAAGAGGAAAGTTGGAATATATCGTAACAACAGGTAAGATTGAAGGAAAAAAGAGACAGGAGAAGACAAAGAGAGCAAATACTGGACAGTTTGACATCATGACATGGAAAGAGGGCTAAAACAGAATTGAAAAATAGTACTGGAGACAGGAAGTTGTGGAGAGACATGATCTCCTACACTGCTAGGTTGTTACTTGAAGAAGACACTGACAAACGACGGGTTTAGAACTAACACTATCTGTACTATGTGTTACACTACTAGAACTGGTGGCAGCTACACTTGTTTCATTGTCATCTTCTAACTTACCTTTTTTAATTACAAATCTGACCGTGTCTAATAAGTCCTACAAGAAATCAAAAGCCAACTAAATTCAGAAATAACAAAACATTTAAAACAAAATAGAAATAACAAACAAAAAATGCGGAAAAGGTTCTCTTTAAACATGTGTGTCATAGTGACCTCCTCTTGAAATGATTATCTTTTACCTGTATGAAAGGGAAAGGTTCTCTTTAAACATGTGTGCCATAGTGACCTCCTCTTGTCTTTTACCTGTTCGAAAGGGTAAAGGTTCTCTTTCATTATGAGGGGAAGTCACTACAATGCACGGTTGCTCGACAAGGATTAAAGGTGGGGTACATTGTAGAGTTATTTTAAGATCTAGAACAAAAGGGACGGAAGTTATTTTAGGATCTAGAACAATAGGGACGGAAGTTATTTTAAGATCTAGAACAATAGGGACGGAAGTTATTTTAGGATCTAGAACAATAGGGACGGAAGTTCTTTGAATGTTACTTTTGTAACTTTAGGTTTTTATTAAAATGTAATTGTTTTTATTCTCTTCTACCTTCTGTGAAAAATATACAATATCGTACTTCTAAAATTTACCTCGACGATGTTTTTTTCATTCCTCAAACTTTTGTCTCGCTTCTTATCGACCTGACTTCACAACTCTCGCGGCACACCTGAGGAACGGTACCCCGGTTGAAAATCATTGCCCCAACATTTCTTCCTGATTGTGTTCATAACTCTCATGATTGTATATTCCAATAATATCATTAACGATATCATATATCACTAAGATCTACACTATTCAGCGTGACTATGCAACCTATTTTAACTTGTTACTGCATCTTTCATGATCAATATATTTATGTTACAAGTTAACACTTGAATCTCCTTAAATTTTGTACCATCTATAAAACTTCGAACCATATCAGTCGTTGGGTATTCTTTGTTGAAAAAAATTAATGGCTTCTTAAATATACGTTATTGATCTTTTCTCAAATACCATTGCACTCACTCACTCGCTTTTCTAATTTCCACAGTCTCATGCATCCCCAGCTGAAATTTGTGCGTCCATGCCGTGTTCACTTGAAAATGACACGACAGTATGCGTGAAGCACAAAGCAATTATGGGAACCACCTGCGGAAACGGCAAGGTACTTAGGACGTCAGAATGATGTTATGTAGTAGATAAGTGGTGGTCAATCGGGTCACATGATGTACGGTGCACTATAGGAAACATGCATTTTTTAAGCAAAAGTTCATGGTAATTGTTGAATGTATGGAAGGGTACGAGGCATAGAATTTGTACACATGGGCTGCACGACACAAAGCAGTGATCAAGTCTCTCAACACCTGTTCTGTCTTCCGTAATATTTATCAATTCTGTTGGTGACTTCTTTCTATGCCATGATCTTAAACTATCCAGTATCTTTTCTCTTGGTCGTCTATTTCTGTTTCCATCTATCTTTCCTTTTATCATAACAAACGCCAGCTTTCTTCTTGTCCTAACATGCCCAGAGAAAATGAATTACTTCATTCTAACAGGAGTAATGACCTTCCTCTGAGCATTGAACTCTACCAGGACATTCTCATTACTTATTTTAGCTGACAATGGAATTTTCAAAATTTTTCTATAAAAGCACAACTCTATGGCCTCTGTGTTTTTTTTCTACTTGTTTACTATTTAACCACGACTCACTTTCAGGTCTCAGGATTAGTTCTATATAATATTCGAGAATTCTATTTCTTACTCCAGTGTCAAAGAAATGTTGCTTAAAATACTTTTCATTTTATCGAATGCTAATTTTGTCTGTGATATTCGAGTCTCCTCTTCTGGGATGCATCTTCCATCCGAATTTATTGACATGCCAAGATATTTAAATCTATTTACTTGTTTTATAAATGTCCTTGTACTTTGAGAGTACATTCTGGAAAAGTAATGTTCTTCGACAATACCATTACTTCTGTCTTTTTTGATAATAAAACATAGGCCTTTATTTTCACGTTGTGTCACTATTTTATCAGTCATTTCCTGCTGTTTCTTTTCACTTTTTGCTATTAAGACTACTAATTGTCAATCAAAACAAAACAACAATTATTTGAAACTGTAATAGAAGCAAACATTAGAGGTTATCAGGATAGTGAACACACCACTATTAGCAGAACGACAATCGATATGTATGAATCAGGAAATAAGAGTGTACCATTTTTGCAGAATGGGAGAATAGCTGATACTAGGACAAATATGAGAAACCAACAACCACGGATCCAGACCTAAAGAACGACACATATTTCGCTTGGAGGACAATCTCTAAAAGACCGAGGACTAGATTGGAACCAGGCCAGGAGGAGTACAGCCGATATGATAGTATGGCGCTCACTTAGGTAAATCTCTACAACCCAGATTTGAAGAGGACCGACTAAGTAAGTAAGGGAAAAGCCTCGGATGATGAAATCTTTCATAACGGTTCTGTGAAAAGTAACATAATTTTAACATGCAACATTTTTAAAGAATAACATGGGAAACTATATTGTGTGGTGCTTATAAGATTAATAATAAAACCAGCTTCACATGTTAAATTTATGTTTAATTTCCTAAGCGCGTGCATTTTTCTTTTAAAAAAATTAGTTATAAAATGTCTGTGTGTGTGATGAGGGGTGTACTCAGATATTACCGTCGTTCTTACAGGGATCTCCAAGGTTTATGAGCGAGTGTTTTCAAAATGCATTATGTATTATTCGAACATTTGGAAAACGTCACCTTCTTAAAAATCTCACGTGCTTCCCGATTAGAAAGAAATGTATGACAACCAGCATGGACAAAGGGCATCTGACAGCATTCAAGCTTAAATTCAATACGTTTTATTTCAGACTTAACTGTTCTTAATATAATAGGAAAGTGTGTAGCATTTATACAGTGCAATGTTTCCCAAAGAGTGACGCTCGTATACCTGGCGGTTCGCAGAACAGATTCACAGGGATACATTGCATTTTATTTTACTTTATTATACTATTTTTAGAGAGTAACATATATTCACTGTCCTGTCAGAACGTTTGTTCCCTTTTATAAACTTAAGCTATTTTAATTAGTTTTGTTCCTTTTTATAAGCTTCTTCTTCTTTGATACTTAGCCACAGACTGTCAAAGCAGTCAATAGCCATCACGCCTGACGGCGTCTTGTAGGGCAGCAACAAACTGTATCCACTTTGTTCGGTCGGCGGCCATCTTTCGTACAGTGCCCCGACACTAGTTCATTCCTCGCATTTCGGCCTCCACAGTTCTCCGCCAAATCGTTTTTGATCGGCCTCTCTTTCGCTTTCTTTCCGGGGTCCATATCATAGCTGTTCCTGTAATGGAATCCGCGTCCCATCTGAGGACGTGACCAACTCAACTCCAGCGTCTGCCAGCTAGGATGATGTGTATATGCTCTTGGTTACTCCGAATGAGTAGTTCTTGGTTGGTGATTGTATTCGGCCAAAAGATTCGGGTTTGACGTTTTACCTCCTTGTCCAGCTGACTGTACTGTTCACTATATATTGCCTTTAACCTGGGAGACTTAGCTTCTGTTTTCTTCCTTTTCATTTCCTTTCTCTTCGCTATGGTGTTTAGCGTTTCTGGTGTTATCCAGTCTTGGCTCTTTCTTTCCTGGAATCCCAAGCATGACTTGCTGCTTTCTTTATATATTGTTGAGATGGTGTTGAATTTCTGGTCCACATCGTCGGTCTCTGTTCTTTCCTGGCTTTTGGTAATCAGATATCGTCTCTTTACGTCGACCACAAACGCTTTTCTGGTGAGGGGGTCCTTAAGTTTCGTGATGTTGTATCTTTTCTGTTTGACTGCAACTGGTCCAATAGCTCTGAGTTTCACCTTCAGTCTTGCTACTACTAGGTGATGATCACTTCCCACATCTGCGACTCTTCTTACTTTCACGTCTTGTAGTGCATGTCTCCATCTGCCATTGATCATTATGTGATCTATCTGGTTTTTGTCTAGTCCGTTTGGTGATTCCCATGTTAACTTGTGCACTTCTTTGTGTTGAAAAAGTGTTCCTCCGATGACCAGGTTGTTAATACTGCAGAAGCTTATTAATTTGTCCCCATTCTCATTTACTGTTCCACTGCCGCATTTCCCCATTACTCTTTCGTTGTAATTATTGTGTGTTCCAACTTTCGCATTTAGGTCTCCCATTACTATAATAAGATCGTACATGGGTACAGTTTCCATTTCCTTTTGTACCTGTTGATAGAACTCGTCCTTGATCTCTTCGTCGCTGTCATTTGTTGGTGCATAACATTGTATAATTGTGGTGTTGGTGAATCTCCCTCTCAGTCTTGCTCTTATTAGTCTGTTGTTAATGGGTTTCCATTCCAGTAGAGACCTTTCCATTCCTTTCTTAAGGATAATGACTACACCTTCATTGTGCTGACCGTCCTCTCTACCAGAATAAAGTACTGTTTCCCCTGTAGCTGTTTTTATTCTCCCCATCCCTGTCCATCTGCTCTCGCTTATTCCCAGGATATGTAGTTTGTAGTTCCTCATCTCTGCTGTAATCTGTCTCAGCTTTCCTGCCTCGTTCATAGTTCTGACATTCCAAAAACCAATTCTGGTTTCGTGTTTTGCGGTCTGGGCATCCGTTTTCATGCCAGTGGCTTCCTTTCGGCTTTCACCACTGGCCAAACACCATCAGCAACCAAGAACTACTTATTCGGAGTAACCAGGAGGACATGCACACCATCATAGCTGGCAGACGCTGGAGTTGGGTTGGCCATGTCCTCAGAAGGGACCCTGATACCATCGCAAGAACAGCTATGCTATGGACCCCCGAGGGAAAGCGAAAGAGAGGCCGACCAAAAACAACTTGGCGGAGAACTGTGGAAGCTGAGTTGCAAAGAATGAACCACAGTTGGGGCACTGTACGAAGGATGGCCGCCGACCGAGCAAAGTGGAATCAATTTGTTGCTGCCCTACAAGACGCCACCAGGCGTGATGGCCGCTGACTGCTTTGACGGTTGGCGGTTATGGATCAAAGAAGAAAGATTCGGAGAATTTTCCTTAGGCAGATTGTGTGGATAGAGGACAGTTTCGACATTTCCTTCTCTGTTACTCTCCAGCATTCCGCACCCTAGTGAAGCACAGACAGTGCGCAGCTCTCATACAGTCTTAATTTGGTGTTTGTGCTGTACTGAGAAGACTTCTGATGGACTTCTTTTCCCTTCGCAAAATCCTTTAAGAACACAATACACACAGCTTTGATCAGTTTGAACCCACCGGACTGATTCCACAGCAGGGACGTAGACGAACCACTGGCCCTTTAAAACAAGCTGCGTTGGGAAGATCCTTCGTTGGTAAAATATCTAGGAGAAGGTACAACTCTGATTTCTAACCTCCACTGTCTTGCGGTAAAATCCGTTTACGGGAAAGGTTTCTGGAGTAAACCCTGAAGATAAATCCGGAGTTCCTAAGGCAGTCTAATGATGGTTCATCATTTTTTTTGCAACTTTTGAGAGGTGACTGGTACAAAATTGTATCGGCTACCGCCGTTTCTTTGGAGAGGGGAAACATGATTCATGGGCAACAGCTTGATCTTGATATAATTGTGCCCAAGGTCGCACCCCGAAAAGGACACTGTGGCTTCATCTTATGGTGTCAGCTCAGCACGGGAAATGGCAGTTATCTTGCAGAACTAACATAGGGCATGACGCCAGTGGCTAATTCCGACAGTAGGAAAGGTTCTAGGATGTATCTGGACAGCTACCGCCCGCTTCAAGCTGGACAGTCATGCTCCCTAGGTGCTGTCTCGCCAATGTTTTATTTTCCATTCGGTGCATGGAGATTAAGGTCAAACACGAACTGTGGACAGAACATTTTGCACCAAGCAGTAAAAAGAATAGAAAGAAACTAACCGTCAGGATGGGATGTTAAAATGTCCGGATTATGTTGACTTTACTAACCGTAAACCCGCAAGATATAAACGATGTCAGGAACACAGATGTAAGAAACAATGAACTTAAACAACTCCAAGTGGATGTAGCTACACTTCAGAAAACGCGCCGGTCAGCCAGGTTCTGGAATGGTGCGCAAGAAGAACTATAGATTTTGTTGGCAAGGGAAAGATGGTAATAAAACTGGAGAACAGGAGTAGGTTTTGCGGTAAAAAGATCGCTAACTAAAATGGTTGAACCAGGTAAGAATGGATCAGAACGCATGTTAACGCTTTGTCTGCAAACTATTACAGATCGTATTGTCGTAACTGTATATTTTGTAACTGCAACAGTAGTTGTCGCTGGGGATGGCCTATGGAATGTGATCAAGAAGATCTCCAGAAATTCGCTCGTTAATGAAGAAAGAAACCTATTCGAGATAGGTACTAGAAGAAGAAGGCGAAAGCTTTCCATTAGATAATGTTTTCTAATAATTTATGGAAAGTGCTCTATTTCATTACGACCTTGGCTTCTGCCATTAGATCTCAATTTTAAAAAAGCCCCAACCTCATCTAAATGAAGGATTTTACTTATAAATATATAATTAACACAGACACGAGAGCTACATTAACAAACTAGGTAATGATCAACGCGGCTATATAGGTTATTGGTTAAATATATACACAGATAGGGTTAGTAGAAAATAAAAAGTGATGATGGTGAAAGACAATTCACACACAGAGATGTGATGTAAATAACGTAGTTCGTTAAATATGAGAGTGAACCTATGTGAATAATGAAATGATGATGTGAAATTTTAAGTGTTACCACACTGATGTTCAGTCTACACTGTCTATGTGTCTCTCCACTTTTCACCCCTGTATGATTACACACAGGTATGCATAGACTGTCCAATGTAGGTGTATGCTACGTCGAGTGAGTTATCTCAAAGACGAGGACGTACCGATAAAAGCCTTTGTAGTAATGAGAACTTGGAAGATATACAGTCCTTCTAAGTGTGGAAATCTATCTAGTGTTGACAAACCGTTAACAGTTGTTTTAGGAAAGTGTCTGCTGTCTGATCTCGGACAAGCACTGACTAGACTGGAGCTCTGCGCGAAATAATCGTCTGGTAACAAGTGAGTGTCGTGCAGTGAAGCTAGTCTGTGTGAATTTACGTCTTGCAGTATACGATGAAAGTAGATGAATTCACTTCATGCACTGAAGTAGTGAGTAACTGAGCTTGGTGATTTGAGTTCGATATCTTGACGAATCAACTTGTGACTAATTGATCTTGGTAGGTAGACTGATTAACATCTGAGTAAATACTCTTGATCAGGGAATACGCTTTGTAGTGAGTTGAACTTGATGTATATATAAGTATATAGAATCAGCTTGTGAGCACTTGATTAAAAGGTCAATAAAATGCTTCGCCACCAGCGTTTACACACGTAGGCGAGATCCTCCTTGTAGCGTAGGAAGTGTATGACTTCCTGTCTTGTGAATTTTGTTATCCGGACGTACGCTTTGCTAGCATCTTTCTGGTAAAACGCCAAACATGTAATATGTAGACTCAGATTTCTGCTGGACTAAAGACACACACAAATAGCTTCATAAGTTTCACATTTAATATCTATTGTTGACTTCCTTTTATCTTATTCCTCACTAATGATCACTCTGTTTTTAATTCTCTGATAATGATGTATGACACGAGGCGCAGATGATAAGTGTTAAATATATCACGAATGAAAGTGTGTGCTTATGTAAGTCTGTAATGATGATCTAAAAGTTTAGATGAAGGTGAAGTTTATAACTATGAATTATTTCGTATAGTGCTAGAGGAAAAATCTTTGATTTAATTAACTGTTTACGAATAGAAGTAATGAGCAAACAGTCTTTCGCACATTCATCTATGAGGCTAAGTGCAAAAATAAATCTTAACTAATGAAGAAGGCAAATTATTAATAATTTTTACAAGATTTACTAAACTCGTTTTTCCCTCTCAAATTCCATTAGATGACTATAAAATTAAACTCTACAGAAATGAATCAAATATCCACACAGGAATGAAATATTAGAACAAACTTTACCCAGGTTATGCTCTAGAGAAAACCACTTATGCGCTACGATGTTGAAACTCCGTGCTGAATTTTGGAGAACGTCTCGTTATATTTCACGTTGCCCATGTGTCAGAAATTGTGGCCTGTGTTGTATGACTCCGCCCCCCAATCCAATAGCTAGGCGTCCCTCTTGTTTCAGTGCAGCAGTGTATGTCACTGCTTAAAAGTGGGTGGGCTCTCTCAATCAGCTCTTTACTCCGTGCATCATATTCATTTTGCGAGACAAACGGTGGTTTTAGATTGGCCACCCAATGCAGAAATCGTCTGCCCCACTTGTCAAAAAAGCTTTCTGTCTTTCCGATTGTGAGAAGTTTCTTTTGTCATTCTGTGGCGTACGTGCTGTCCATGTCTCATTGTTGAGGTGGCTTCCTTCATTATCTCTCCACGTAATCAGCATGCCACTCTCACGGTCCACCATCTGGCAACAAACATTTCTGTGCATGTCTCGAGTCCTTTGTGGAGACGTGTTGTTCTGTCCCAAGATGGTGCCACTCGTGTTGTTTCAATAGCGGATTAGGCACTAAACGAATTATTCATATGACCAAGCCGGGCGTTTCCCGTCAAACAATACTTGTCTAAAGTGGCCAGGTGTTTTCCAAGATTGTAACGAGCCCAGGTGGGTTCCTAAAGCTAACGCAAGGTGGGGAAATAAATCAAAGGCGTGTAAAGTTACAAATTGGTACAAGTCGTGATTAAGAAAGATTACAATGGTGAGAGACAAAAACGAGGGATAAATAAAATAAGAAAGATGTTGGAAAAGATACATGGCGATAAAGTTAGGCGCAATATCACATCCATCACACTTATCAATTTGTATGCTCCTACTCTGTACTCTAGCCCGGAAGCTAAGATGAATTCTATGAGAATCTAAAAGTAGTCATAAATAGCACACCTAGTACAGCACAACTTGCTCTCATTGGCGACTTTAACGCTAGAGAGGATGCCGATAATGATTCATGGCCATCATGTCTAGGCAGGTTACGGTATTGACACGATGAATAAAAATGGACAGCGGCTCTTGGAGTTATGTGTTCATCACGACCTATGTGTGTGTCCAATACCTACTATCAGTCAAAACCCCAAGCATTAGGTTTCATGGAGACACATCCAAGCACTGACACTAACTGAATCTGATTCTTATCTGAACGCCACTTCTCAATTTCGTGCTGTCCACGCACTCCTATCATAGCGCAAACTGTGATATAAATCATTTCTTAATTTGCTGCAGAGCAATATCAAGAAATTCAATCATTTCAGACATGAAGGGAAACCATGCATTGATGTCGCGGGATTTAATCCCCTTGCTCTGCAGTGATGGTCCAACGGCGGCCAAAATTCAGAGTATCTACTGAGGGTGTTCAAATGTGTCTACCTTTTACTCAGGATACTCGTGGCAGAGATGTGAACTGAGAATGGTGCTTTAATTCTAGGGAACCTCAAAGGAATTTAAAGAAATCAAGTACTACGGCTGACAGGATCCAGGCCGTGTAAACATTTTATCTTTCCTAACCTTCTATGAAAAAGTTCTTTATTAGAGAGCTCACTTGGCAGCTTTGAAAGGGTACGTAGCTCCAGTAAGATGCCGGTTGGTTTCTGCTCCAGCTGATGCTTGTTCTTTGCAGGCTGTGGACTGTTTCACTTTCGTCACTGGTCATGTCTGGTGGCCGCAACACGTCCCTTGTAATATCGTGGGCTAATTGCGAAGATGGTCCTGCGTCTGTTAATACCCGTCTGCTGTAGGTGTCTAGTTTTGACTGCAGGCCATTTGTTCCACAAATAGCACCACCAGTTGATCCACCGACCACTATAATGAAATAAGAGAGAAACAAATACCCCTCTGAGCATTGGGTTTTCTGACACGAAAATGAGTTGTTCCACAACATTCCATCCGCCTCAGAACTTTACCCTCTCTGAGCATTAATGTTAATCCAAGTGGGGGAAACATCCATTGCACTTATATTGAACATGTTTACATTAACATATGCACTGGTTGAAAAGGTTAATGTAATAAGTATTGTACATCAGCTCTATCATCATCCATTCTCTGCTCCATCTGGAACTTGGTACTACCTCTGCTTTTGGTTCTCTGTGAGAAACCCGCATAAAGCAGTCACCAGCGTTTGCAGTTGTGGTTCATGAAACCATCATTCTGTATGCTGAGTTTGCCAGCCTCATATCCACTGGCATTTTTCACATGTTAATAAATGCAAAATATAGAATTATAAAATGTACAACTCACATCAAATATCTGTTGGGAATACCGACTTATGGCTCAGAGAAATAATTAAAGCAACTTGATTAAGATGCCTCTTTCACGTGGTCGTGGGTGTTACTTTATAATAGACTCCCACTATGACTTAGTGTTCAGGTTCCTAGGATTCCGGGCTTTCCATATTAATAAAGGTAAAGTTATCGTTGTGTAAAGTCACAAGATGTTCAAACACGCTGTCCGGTCCTTTAAAGTGAATTCCTGATCCTATTCCTTATTCTGGCTTGTCTGGCTGTTCTCTTGACGCGTTGAATCCACAGTGCTGTAAACACAGTGCTAAATTATGAAGCAACATTCGGCCTACATCCAGATCTCTACTATATGACAAGGCTCTAGTCAGAAATGGTGTATCTTTAAAGCTCAAATGCCAAGCCAATAGCATTCAAGATGCCTATATGTCCTTTTTTCTCACTAACAATTCCTGAGTAACAAATGCAAAATAGAAATGTTTTTTTGCGATAAACGAGCGCCAAGGCCTAATCGCTCTACCTTTTCCTACATCTTTCTTATTTTATTTTCTCAAACACTGTGTTCTTTCATCTCACATTTGCTATTTCATCGTTTTTATTACTCGCGACCGGTATCTAAAGAACCACATTTGTTCTTTCATCGGTAATAAATTCTATTGATTGAGTCCCTATACCTGGCATCATCTTTTGAAGCCCACATTGCCTCGTGGTAAATCGGGTGACACATATCTGATTTCATCAAAAGCAGACATCGGCATGATACAATTTCTGTAAACTATTGTTAACTTTGAAGCGAGCGCGGCTGACACAAAAGCTTAGTCTCTTTATTGATCGGCCGCTATCCATACAAGCGGGAAAACGCCCAGCTTGGCAGGTGAAGAAGTCTTCTCATGTTGTTTAAACAACCCGCCATGAAATACAATCGGCGTCGCCACAAAGAGACTTGTTAGCATGCTGGCGACAATGGACCGAGGTAACAAAGGCCACCAACAACACGCGGAGCGATAGATAATCAGAGAGTGATAATGACAGTTGGAAGGCGGGGGACACTTTTGCATTGACCAGCCAATTATCCCAACACCTGTTATTCAGGCAAGCGCGGCAACGAAAGTTGGTCGCGAATTGGAACACCCACTTTTGGACTGACAGGGGAAGAGAGAGATCCTGGGAATGAGTGACCAGAGGGTCTCTTAGCTATTGGTTGTATGGGCGGACTTGTACATCACCGGTCCAAGGGACTCACCTTTGACTTTTAGAGATATATTATACCGCGCAGCTCGCTAGAGAGATCAGTACATTTTCATTACAGAGTGGTGTAAAGAGAAATCCCAAACGCATAGCCTGCAATTAATTCAGGGTGGATAAATATTTCATATCTGTGTGTATTGTGTTCTAAAAGAATTTTGCGAAGTAAAAAGAAGTCCATCAGAAGTCTGACATCTAACCAGAAATAAGTTATCAAAACGAACATTTGGTTTGCAGAATTCGCAATAGGACATTCTTCGTTCCTCGGTAAAAAAAAAGGAATATTTTTCACCCACAATAAAAAACAGTGGACGCAGCATTTTTCTTCAAGAAATACCACATGCGCACAAGTTTAATACATAGTTATATCAAGCTCAAATCCATCAAAAGCTTGCTACATGAGTTAATCTAAAGCTTACAGATGATTACTTATCTCCAAATATCAAGTTCAGCTCCATCGAAAGCGTACTATCTGAAGTCAAGCGAAAGAGCTCAAAGGTTGAAACTCATATTTATACCAAGTGCAACAAACTCTTAAGCACATTCTATGAAGCAGACTCCAAAGCATATTTTATGAATTACGATTGCATACTCAAGATAATGAGTCTACATATCAAGAACATTAAGTGAAGATATCCAGTCTGGTATATATATATATATATATATATATATATATATATATATATATATATATATATATATATGTATATATATATATATATATATATATATATATATATATATATATATATATATATATATATATATATATACAGGGTGTCCATAAAAGATTGTACCCTTTTCAAAAATTGTATTCTCGGCGCCATGATGTGGTACGAGGATGCTTTCTTTCACAAAAGTAAGATAATCTCTGCATGTTTTAAAGCATTTATTACAATGCTTATCAGGTGGATCAACTCCAAACTGTTGCCGAAAATTGCGTTGAACTGCGATAACAGACGTCGTTGTCGCATATTCTACCAAACAAAACGCCTTCTGTTGTTTGGCAGCGCCAATTTGCAAAAACAGTGCGCATGCGCACGGCGAGTAATACAAGTGAAACTTTCGCAGTTGAGCTGCAACCGGTAATTGTTACATGTTTCTCCAAACACTGATCAAGTAGGTGAAAAAAAAGAAATAGGTACATTCTTTTATAACTATATATATATAACTATAAATGTCGCAGTATTGATTCTGAGCTGGAAGATCAACAATAGACATGATCTTTTCCTTCCGCCAACTTCAGGAAAAGTTGAGAGAGCAGAAAAAGCCATTTATGTCAAAAATATTGTCACGGGATTGCCTTCCTGCTCTGCAGTGAGTGGTCCACCCATGGCCAAAAAATTTGAGTATTCAATGAATAGTCTTTAAAGGTATCTACCTTCGCTCAAGATTACTCATGGTAAAGCTGTAAATAGAAGGATGGTGTTTCTCTTTTCCTGCCAGTTCTCAAATACTACAAACATCACTTCTGGCACTAGCAGAGATCAGAAGTAACATCCATCTTTGCAACAACAAAACCCATACAACAGATATGCGCTCTTTCCAACCAAGAGCAACGCAAGAAAACGTCCTTTTGCTTCTACAACTTCTGTCAGCTAAATTTACACACGTCAAAACCTTTTATCCTTCGACACTTCACGCTTACTCTAGTCCAGCGTTTCTCAACCTGTGTTCTGTGGAACACATTATTATGCGAGCTACTGAAAGCCGTTCCGAGAAGAAAAATGTAGAACTTATTTTCAAACAATATTGTTTTTAATGGATATGAACCCCATTTACAATTACAGCCTAACTAGCATGCTTATCAGCTCATGGTTATGAGAGTTTGATTGATTTGACTTCAGACACAGGAATAAGACAAAGATTTAATGAGCTTACCCTAAAGGAATTTTTAGATCAGTCTTTTACAAGAATTCCTCAACATTGCAAAACGGGCAATGCGAGTGCTTCTTTCATTTGCCACTACATACCTATCTGAAAAAGGATTATCTAATTTTGCAGCTGCAAAAGATAAAATATAGGAACATATTTCACGCTGCCCCAGACATAAGTATTCAACTTTCAAACATTGCACCAAACATTAAGTGAATGTGTGATGGTAAAAAAACAAAAACGTTCCTCTCATTGATATAAAATGTATAGTTACTTGTGCTTGTGCTTTACTTCTATTAGTAATAAAAAATAAACAACATTAAACTATTGACGGTTATAATTATCATGTTACCTGTATTAATTACATTTTTTATTTACACAGCTCAAACATAATTTTAATTAATCGTAAAATATAATATAAACTTGTAAAATGCAACCTTAGACCGAATTTTTAGGATCTTCAATTCTTGTCAAATGAATAAGTGTTCCGTGAACAAAAATGTTTGAGAGACTTGCTCCAGCCAACAATAACTTTTACTTTAGTCACATGTCATAACAATCAGAGTTCAGCTGCTCGTGCAAACATCAGATACAGCTGACAAACGTTTAAGTCGACTACCCGTGCATCCATGTTTGCTACAACAACGCATGCAATAAACCTTGTTCCCTAAGGAAAACATACAGCCATAGCACCTTCTCAAAATTATATCTCGACATACATATATACTGAAGCACATTAAAAACGCACCACTATTATATATACTGATGCCGAGAAGCTGGCAAAAAAAAGTGTGGGAATGGATTTTCCCCGTGTTTGCCATGCGGTAGAGAGCGAATGGCTGCTGGAATGGAAAGTGCAAGATTCAACCCATGGGTGTGTGTGCAGACTACATGAAAACGATGAAAGTTACACGTGCAACACGATTCTCAACAGCTATGACCCTGAAAATGTGTATGCTTTGTGGCAGTATACTCGGTATAAAAAGGCCGTTGAGACAAAACACCCAGTACATGTGCTTGAAATGCCACGACTATCTGAAAACGACCGCCAACGAGCCATTGCAACCGGGATGAGTTCGCGGGCCATTGCCAACCACAGCACTATTGTACGTTCCCTAACTTCGGAAACCACGAGTTACCACCCCTGCGCAAGATCGTCATATTGTGCTGAGTCACCTAAGGAATTGACTCTCCCGGCAAGTCAAACAGCAAGAGCAATAGTGGGTAGACATGGGGCAAGTCTCTCGAATGACAGTCATACGACGACTCAGAGATACAGGCCTTACTGCAAGACTTATGTTGGGCCAAACTTTCACAGACATCGTTAGCACCGCCTGCAATGGGCAGAGCAACATATTGCAGACTGCAACTGTCCTATTCACAGACAAACAGCCATATCCTTTGCAGATGGACGTATGCGGATTTAACGGTGTGAAGAGCGCTTTGCAGAGCTGTGTCAACCGATTTCGAGGGCAGTATTCACATTTGGGGATGAGTCGGTTTTCTCTATCGCTTGCCTCTTCACGTCTTCCGTGGAAATGTTAATGCTGTGACATATCGAGATGAGGTTCTGGATGCACTGGTTGCTCCTGCGTTCACAATTTATCCAGACTTGCAGCTTCTCCAGCAGGATAACGCACGTGCATTTTTTTGTATTTTTGGTTTTCTCCCTTGCCTGCACAGAATGCAATGAATTTCATAACAATCAAATGTACAAATTAATGACCAGCATGGATTCATAGGAAAATGAATAAAGATTCCAAATATGTAAACTTGTACACACTTATATTTACATTTCACACTCTGTTCCTGGATTATACAGGTGGTGCGTTTTTAATGTGCTTCAGTATATATGTGAATGCCATATGTTCCTTATCTTTCCAGCTGTGCTTAAATGGGCTTTGCACAACTGACCCAAGAGCCCCGAAGATGAGTGGTAAGTATTTGAAGAGAGTAGTACGAGGAAGAATGAAAACTCAGATCAAATGTTATCGTTATCATCATTATTATCACTCTCATCCTTGTTACAATCACTATGATTACCATTATCGTTATTTACCCGGTTCGTATGGAGCTCGAAGCCATCTTTGTTGATGTTTTCTATCAGAGATCCTGCAACAAAGCATACATGTGCTTTTCTAGCAGTTGTTTCCTTAGCTGTTTGTATTACAACATGATGTTGCCAAATCATATGCATACTCCGAATGCTTGTAGTTCATGTGGTAACTTTACTGAGTTTTTATTTGCGTTGCTTTTGTAAAAGAGAATAATAATACTGTAGTACTTGACTATTGAGATTGATCCGTACTCGTGCACTCCAGTATGTGACTTGCTGGCCCAGTGCACAATGGCAATGCACTTAATGTTTGATTCTGAAGACCTCTAATAAAACAGAAAATATAACTAAGGTATAGAGATAATGGGCAAAGTTGGTGTTAATTTAACTTCACCATCATCAACACAGGTAACCAGTAAAACTTTATGAAAGAGATCTGAATTTGTGAGAACAGAGAGATTTGAAATCACAACAAAGCACAAGTACAGCCCCTCCCATTGGAAGTGTGTTTCCCTTAATATCGTGCATAGTCAGATCAAGAACTCTCTTACGAATGAACTGTATGACCTCATTGCAATAATGTAAAGTCTATTCCAGATGATGCAACCGCAAGAGCAATCTTATGTTGCGTATGGAAATAGAAATTTTCTCATCAATCAACATGAAATTAGATGCAGCAGAAGCATGTATCTTCGTGATCTAATGAACCGGACGTTATATAAACAACCAGTCTAAAGTCAGATATTTTCTAAATTTCAGTACTATGCAGCGATATAGATAGAACCTACAAATTATAATTATTAAGCACCGACCTACAATCAGTGAAAACAGATAAATGCATCAAAATCTGCTTTTCAATCAAAAATAAAATAACATCCACACGAACTCAATTGGCTACACACTGAAAGAAAAAGCCATCTCAACCAAAGCGGAAGAAAGCCAAATTAATTTTATCAGGCAAATTGCGACCAAATTACTTCCCTTTAAACGATCCTAAAATTTTTACAAATACAGTATTATATTTCTAATATTTTTTCTGCTACAACAATTTTTTTTTTGGGTATAAAATAACTTACACATTAATAAAAAAAAAACAATAATTTTATACAGAACAAAAGAGTAACAAACTTGGTTTTGAAAACATTAATATAGTTCTGCTACAACTGGAATCTGTGTTTTATAATTATCTGCGTTAAAAAACAAAACTAAAATTCTTTTTTTCTAACCGGTTTTAAAACTTTTGTTGCTTTCGAGCATAAATGTTATAGAAGAATTTTGCGCATTTGCTATAAAGAGCACAAAACAAATGTCTATGTTAGAGAGAAGATAAACACCTATGCAGGCCATCAAGAACCACTTTTGTCAATAGTGAAACGTCGAAAGCTTGCCTGGTTTGGGCATGTAACTCGTCATGACTCCCTTTCGAAAACGATCCTCCAGGGAACAGTCGAAGGTAAACGGAGAAGAGGAAGGCAAAGAAAATCCTGGGCTGATAACATCAAAGAATGGGCAGGACACGGTTTCTCCACACTTGTACGTGTGGTGAAGTGGGATGTTATAAATATTTATAGGGGACTTAGTGTACTGACTGAGATCAGCTGTGAAGGTATCTATATCTAATAAGAGTAGTGTATTATAGATAACCTTACTTGCTGCCACATATATATATATCTCAGTCAGAATTATTCTGGAATAGTGTGATGACTACGTTGTATGTCTAGGGTATGTGTATGATGAAGTGTAAGTCATAACAACAACAGACAGATAAACAATTTAATTTATTCCACCACACTTGACAACACTGTGACACTCACATACATATAACACTCTAAAGGATATCTTAAAGGAGTCACTGATAACTTTTCAAATAACAATATGTATTCATTGCTGTCATGAAGGTATATGTGTCCTGATTCAAATACAAAGGGAACCAGGAATCACAATCAATTTTAATTACAAGTTATATGTACAGAATTTATCAATATGAATATTGTAGTGACATATATTATTAAAAGTATCCTATGTGTGTCAGTTGTGTAGTAGTAATATGAGGTAATACTGGTTTTGTTTTGTTCAAGCTCTGTTGGTATTTGTCATCATGACTTCAATAGTTTGTCTTTATTGGAACTAGTATTGGAGATGTTCTCAGTTCCTGATATTAAAACAATTTAATTCCCCTCTTAATGTTATTTTTACAATGTCATTTTAAGATGGGGTACATAATGTTGAGCTCAGCTGGCCACATCAGCTTATCTTGCGTGATGGCGGCAGGAAAAGACTCCTCTGCTCGATTTCTCCCCTGGGCTCTGGAGACACCTCACTGATAGCTAAATGGACCAAGGAGTATGCTGTCCGACTCTGGATTCAGCAAAGCTCTTACCAGGTGCTGCTCAATAACGTTAAGACCACAGTCCCTGAAAACAAGAAGGATGTACCTTCTACTTCATAACTAATTGATACTCTAGTTCTACACTGAGCACAATACATCACAAACATTGAGTTCAGAGCGTTAGGCCAACTGTCAGCTTCATCTGAAATATTTTATACCAGTATTTCCCTCCCTAATGGTTACTACGCCTCTGCAATTCCAGCATTATTTCTTTCTAGTCAATCATCTAGGTGTCAGTGTACTGTTTGGCCATTCCATGCCGTTTTACTTTCCTCCGACACCTTCTGTTCAGGCTGGAGCATTATAGGCTTTACATCATGTTTGCTACTGAACTACACATATATACAGGCATAAATTAACAATTCACATTCAATTTTCATTAAAAGATACTGAATGTTTCAAGCTTACCACAATTCATGGAAATAAACACAGATACGTTGACTAGCAATGAATTCTGGCACAAATACTGGCACAAATTCCCATCTGCTTATGTTCCAGGATTTTATTTAGCAAAAATATGAGCTGGCTTCAACGCACTGTTGCTTTATCAAGCTTATTTGAACTAGTGGTCTCGAACTAACGCTCCTAAGTGATTATATCAGCGAGTCTGGCCAATGGAGCCACGTTTCGACAAGTGTTTGAAAAAATTTTACCTTCCTACGTCTCCCCTAACAACCAAGGATAGCATTTATAGTCCGACTAATCGTGTTTAGCCTTACATATCATTCCAGCCAATCAGTTCAAATGTAACTTGTGGCCCATTTCCCGTACAATGGTGGTTTAAAAAATCTACCACTGAGCGATTCTGATTTTGGGTGTGGTCTGACAGCACCATCATTTTATTTTGGCTATAACTTGTTAATTCCTAGACTATTTGCATAACACTTAACATATTCTTTGTCATCAAGCCCTAAGGAACCCAAATATACAAATTTAAAAGAGCTAAGTGGCTGCGTTCAAAATATGCAATTTCTTCTACCTCCTGTTTCGAAGATGTGCTGTCTGGGTACTGTAATGTTTTCAAACGTAAACCCATCTAATGTTATCTTTTATAATAAGCGTTTTTCAGGATTTTAAAACCTAACTCTGGGAAGGTTAGTGTTTTTATCACTGTCCGTCCGAAAAAAAAGTTAGTGCATGTGGCCTTACACGCGTGATAGTAGTAATTGTGTAGCGCGTTACGCTTGTTGGGGTGGCATTAATAGCGAGACGCGTGTTTAATTTTGCATGCGTTCCTGATTTTCAGCCCTCCCTTCTTTCTATTTGAGTCCATCTGTTCGTTCGTTTTGGTAACGTAGTATAATTAATGTTAGGATTAATTTAGGTCATTACGCAGTGTGCCTCTCAATGTTTTTCTTAGAAATGCAATACCCGTTTTAATGTGTTGTGGAAACGCTTGTATTTATGCAGTGGCTTATATTTAACGTGGAAACGTTACAATTTGCAGACGAAGCATAAAACAAAGGGGGATTTCGAGTACATTCTTTGTGACAGCACTGTTATTTTACCATTGCTCTTTTCTTTATTATAATTTATTTGTTAGGCTTTATATTTACTTGATAATTTATATATGTGGATTAGAATATTTCACGACACCTCCCCTCTTAAAACAGACATCCCATGTCAGTCCTTTATTCTATATACACATAGATAAATGTAAGTCAACTTGACTTTACTCTGCTGTGGTGCTATCATGGTTTTATGTAGTTGGGTCCATTCAGAGTAGGCACTACTCATGAAATCTGCCTCAGACTTCTACAACCAATAATATATTTCGGTTATGTTACTGAACAGCCGCAAGTGTGAGTGCTTGTCTTAATGCTGCTTCGCAACCCGTATTCACCATTTCTCTTCTCTGAGTCTGCGCAATGACATGTCCAGAGAACATTAAATTTCCCTCAAAATGTACGTTATGAGGAGATAACATATACCTGGTGATAGCAGAGTTTTCTTAGTGGATCCCATAATCTTCTTATTATCCTGTATGAAACATTCGGAATATCCTCAATCAAAGAGGCAACTCAGGGATTCATTACGTTCCTCCGAAATGTTTACATCCAACAATTTTCTCATCATTCTAGAGAAGACACTAGGCGCATTCTTCAATCCAAATGGCAATCTATTAAACTCATAGTGTCCTTCTGAGGTACTAAAAGCTAGGTATGGTCTAACCTCAGGCTTTACTGTAATCTGATAGTATCCTTTACTCAGATCCACTTTTGAGAAATATTTAGCTTTATTTAGTCTGGCAAACAGCTGATTTGTATCCGGCAATGGATCCACCTGTCCTTCTGTAATAGCATTCAGTCTCCTGTAATCTATACAGAGTCTATGTTCTCCAGAGGGCTTCCTTAAGAGTACAACACCGGAACTATACGAAGATTCACTGTGCGAAATAATTCCTTCCTTCAACAGATAGTCTATCTCTTCCTTCAAAGCTTTCTCCTTAGCAAACGGAATCGAATATGGTTTCATACAGACAGGTGTGGGGTCTATCAGTTTCATATCATATTCCAATAGGTTTGTATGCCCTGGTCGGTCTGTTAACACCTCTGCATGATTATTTAGAACCTGTTGCACTCTCTTTTTCTGAGTTTTTGTTAAATGTGTACTGATTTTCACCTGTGCTGCTGTCTCACAGGGGTGTAATGGATATTCAAATGATGAAAGTGGTTCCTTTTTCATCTCCATGGCGATGGACAAGGTCAACAAGTGTGTCTCCTCCTGATGTTCTCTTTCCAAATATTTCTTCAGGAGATTCACATGATAGATTTTTTCTTTCCCCTTCTTATCTATCTTATAATTTGTTCTAGATACCTTCTCTAAAACTGTATATGGACCCTGCCATCCAATTTGTAACTTATTCTGACTCCCGGGCAAAAGAAGCAGTACTTTCTCTCCCACAGCCAAATTTCTGTCTTTCGCCTTCCTGTTATAATAGGCAGCATGTTTCTTCCTGGCTTGTTTCAAATTTTCATTGGCAAGTTTCCAGCCAGTTTTTAAACGAGTGGTCAGCTCATTCACATATTGGTATGAAGATGTAATGTTTTCCTCTGCCTTTTCATCAGTCCACGTTCTTAACAAAGCTACATATGGACCTTTAATTTTGTGGACCTATTTGTCCATGCACCGGTATGGTCTCTTCCACTCGAAGCTTTATAGTGATGATTTTTCCTCCCAGAATTATCATTCACAAAACGACCGCTACCAATTTTTCTTTTGGGGCTTTCTCCCCACTTAAAATTCTTGATGAGAGATTTCCTCTCTACATCCTCTTCCTCCAGTTTGTTTAAGTCCGATTGAGGGATTTTCGGCTTATCCTGGGGTAAGACATCTTTTTGCACTCTCCGCATAGTGGCCATTGTAAAACAGTTAAGTGAAGCTTGTCCGTGAAAAGGGGCTTCCCATTCCATTTGGTCCACTTTTTCAAATTTATATCTCTTTTTATTATCAGGCCTAATTTTGCCCCGTGGCGTGTCCAGGTCCTGATCAATGTTCCCACTTGTGGGTGTTCCCTCATGTGCTATGCTACACCTTTCTACAAAATTCTCAATGTCCCATCTTGCTTTGGGCCAATAATAATTGTGAGCCACCTTTTGAATGATGGTACCTATTTTCTCATGGTCCCCCATCTGGTTTCACATGTAGGCTCCTTATTAAGTCTGCCCTATATCTTTTAGGAAGTACCAGCTGTCCCTGACCTTTGGATCTAGCTCCAGTCTTCCTATACATCAACTTGTTTTTCATGTAAAAATCTCCCTTGCCTGGAGTTGTATGACAAGTTGACAATTTTCGGAAACAAGGCTTGAGTGTTTTATCCCCAGCCTGTGCCTTCCTCATCTCTTCTGGAGTGGTATCCAACATAATATCCTCCTCCTGTCTTGAGGTCGACCTGACCTGAAGGGTGGCCATATACACAGGTTTCCTTCTGCAACGGTCAGTGTCATGATTGTCCATCTGACAATTCTTACACCACCTTTTTCCTTGGTTGAAAGATTTTCTTTCATCATATTTCCTTTCATCGAATTGTGGGAATTTATTTTTATTTTCATACCGTGGCCTATCAAACTGGTGTTTACCTTTGTTTTGATCCCTAGGATCAAATTTATTAAAGTTCTGTGGTGCCCTAAAGTTATCCACTTGTTTCTTTTTATTACCTGTTACCTCTGCTTGAGCTGCTTGATACCTTTCAGCAACATTTAGCAACTCATCCAGCCTCTCTGCACCTTGTTCCATGAGAAACTTTCTCAGGTCTGGAGCCATGGACTCTCTTAATTGCTCTATAAGGACCATTTCCTTAAGATCTTGGGTTTTCCCCAGAGAAGTCCATTTCTCCAAGTATGTCTCTATTCGTGCAGAGAACTGGTGATAGGTTTCACCTGACAGTAGTTTAGCATTCCTAAATTTTTTCCTATGAAATTCTGCATTCTTTTCATATCTTAACAAAAGAGCCTGCTTTAGCATGTCATAATTTTCCTGATCACCTCTGCTCATTTTTGCAAAAACTTCATAAGCTGCCCCACGAAGTCCCTGAGATAACTTTAAGCTCCACCTTTCTCTCTCTAACCCATATGTGGTAGCTAATAGTTCATACCTATTTAGATAGCTCTCTATATCATCGTCTTTCTCAACAAAATGATCTAAATGGAAATTCATAGCTGAGGTTGAGGCTCCCTGGCTAGCGGTGGCATCAGAGGCAAAGGGACTGGCACCATTTTCAGGAGCATGGCCCTGAAACTCAAACTCCCTTAGTCGTAACTCATGTTCCCTTTGTAATCTCTTCTCCTCCTTTTCTGCTTCCCTCTCTGCAGCTAATTTCTTCTCTTCCCTTTCTGCAGTCAATCTTCTTTCTTCTGCTTCCCTTTCTGCAGCTAATTTCTTCTCTTCTCTTTCTGCAGCTAATCTTCTTTCTTCTGCTTCCCTTTCTGCAGCTAATTTCTTCTCTTCTCTTTCTGCAGCTAATCTTCTTTCTTCTCTTTCTGCTTCCAATTTCTTAGCCTCAGCCTCAATCTGCAACCTCTTAATTTCTTTTTCAGCCTCTAACTTTCTTTCGGCTTCAAACCTTCTTTCTTCGCGTTCAATAAATTTGTCACATTCCGTAGTGACATAGGCAACCATAACTTGCCCATCTAATCCTAACTCTTTTGCAGTCTGAACAGCTGCAGATCGAAATTTGGCCAGGTCCGCCATTGTCTATCAGGTAAATTTATACAATGTCTAACCAACAATTCAATCTCTAAATATATATCTAATGGACAACACAGGCACCGTGAGCTCAACCTTATTTAATTCCACCCAAGGATACATTTTAATTCTTATATTCCCTGAAGTGAATTACCCCCACTATTTTTAATAGGTAAAGATTCAAAATCCCAAGAGCGAGACCCCAATATATGTGGTGAAGTGGGATGTTATAAATATTTATAGGGGACTTAGTGTACTGACTGAGATCAGCTGTGAAGGTATCTATATCTAATAAGAGTAGTGTATTATAGATAACCTTACTTGCTGCCACATATATATATATCTCAGTCAGAATTATTCTGGAATAGTGTGATGACTACGTTGTATGTCTAGGGTATGTGTATGATGAAGTGTAAGTCATAACAACAACAGACAGATAAACAATTTAATTTATTCCACCACACTTGACAACACTGTGACACTCACATACATATAACACTCTAAAGGATATCTTAAAGGAGTCACTGATAACTTTTCAAATAACAATATGTATTCATTGCTGTCATGAAGGTATATGTGTCCTGATTCAAATACAAAGGGAACCAGGAATCACAATCAATTTTAATTACAAGTTATATGTACAGAATTTATCAATATGAATATTGTAGTGACATATATTATTAAAAGTATCCTATGTGTGTCAGTTGTGTAGTAGTAATATGAGGTAATACTGGTTTTGTTTTGTTCAAGCTCTGTTGGTATTTGTCATCATGACTTCAATAGTTTGTCTTTATTGGAACTAGTATTGGAGATGTTCTCAGTTCCTGATATTAAAACAATTTAATTCCCCTCTTAATGTTATTTTTACAATGTCATTTTAAGATGGGGTACATAATGTTGAGCTCAGCTGGCCACATCAGCTTATCTTGCGTGATGGCGGCAGGAAAAGACTCCTCTGCTCGATTTCTCCCCTGGGCTCTGGAGACACCTCACTGATAGCTAAATGGACCAAGGAGTATGCTGTCCGACTCTGGATTCAGCAAAGCTCTTACCAGGTGCTGCTCAATAACGTTAAGACCACAGTCCCTGAAAACAAGAAGGATGTACCTTCTACTTCATAACTAATTGATACTCTAGTTCTACACTGAGCACAATACATCACAAACATTGAGTTCAGAGCGTTAGGCCAACTGTCAGCTTCATCTGAAATATTTTATACCAGTATTTCCCTCCCTAATGGTTACTACGCCTCTGCAATTCCAGCATTATTTCTTTCTAGTCAATCATCTAGGTGTCAGTGTACTGTTTGGCCATTCCATGCCGTTTTACTTTCCTCCGACACCTTCTGTTCAGGCTGGAGCATTATAGGCTTTACATCATGTTTGCTACTGAACTACACATATATACAGGCATAAATTAACAATTCACATTCAATTTTCATTAAAAGATACTGAATGTTTCAAGCTTACCACAATTCATGGAAATAAACACAGATACGTTGACTAGCAATGAATTCTGGCACAAATACTGGCACAAATTCCCATCTGCTTATGTTCCAGGCTTTTATTTAGCAAAAATATGAGCTGGCTTCAACGCACTGTTGCTTTATCAAGCTTATTTGAACTAGTGGTCTCGAACTAACGCTCCTAAGTGATTATATCAGCGAGTCTGGCCAATGGAGCCACGTTTCGACAAGTGTTTGAAAAAATTTTACCTTCCTACGTCTCCCCTAACAACCAAGGATAGCATTTATAGTCCGACTAATCGTGTGTAGCCTTACATATCATTCCAGCCAATCAGTTCAAATGTAACTTGTGGCCCATTTCCCGTACAATGGTGGTTTAAAAATCTACCACTGAGCGATTCTGATTTTGGGTGTGGTCTGACAGCACCATCATTTTATTTTGGCTATACTTTGTTAATTCCTAGACTATTTGCATAACACTTAACATATTCTTTGTCATCAAGCCCTAAGGAACCCAAATATACAAATTTAAAAGAGCTAAGTGGCTGCGTTCAAAATATGCAATTTCTTCTACCTCCTGTTTCGAAGATGTGCTGTCTGGGTACTGTAATGTTTTCAAACGTAAACCCATCTAATGTTATCTTTTATAATAAGCGTTTTTCAGGATTTTAAAACCTAACTCTGGGAAGGTTAGTGTTTTTATCACTGTCCGTCCGAAAAAAGTTAGTGCATGTGGCCTTACACGCGTGATAGTAGTAATTGTGTAGCGCGTTACGCTTGTTGGGGTGGCATTAATAGCGAGACGCGTGTTTAATTTTGCATGCGTTCCTGATTTTCAGCCCTCCCTTCTTTCTATTTGAGTCCATCTGTTCGTTCGTTTTGGTAACGTAGTATAATTAATGTTAGGATTAATTTAGGTCATTACGCAGTGTGCCTCTCAATGTTTTTCTTAGAAATGCAATACCCGTTTTAATGTGTTGTGGAAACGCTTGTATTTATGCAGTGGCTTATATTTAACGTGGAAACGTTACAATTTGCAGACGAAGCATAAAACAAAGGGGGATTTCGAGTACATTCTTTGTGACAGCACTGTTATTTTACCATTGCTCTTTTCTTTATTATAATTTATTTGTTAGGCTTTATATTTACCTGATAATTTATATATGTGGATTAGAATATTTCACGATAGTACGCATTGCTGAGAATAGAGAGCAGTGGAGGACCCTGTCTGCTGATGCTTCCACCATGGCACCCCTACGACCCATGACGGGTTATGGGTTGAGATGATGATGATGCTATAAAATAACATACTGATTACTAACAATATCAGTTTTATTTCTTTAAAAGAAAATGTTAACTCCTTTTGCTGAGACACGCATGTTCAACCTATGTTCATAAAATACCAAGAAACCTACAGTCTATACTTTACTTATTCTCATTCTTCTATCATTTGCTGGACACAGTGTTAAGGCCTTTGTCATGTGTAATGTGGTCTACACTGTTGTATAGTGGAACTGCAAAAGTGATTGCGTCTATAATTAGTCTGGGTCGTCCTATGGTACATATCCGGGTTACGTAGTGTTCGCGCTAGACCTCTGTCAGTGAAGCATTATTTTTGTAATGCGGAGCTGGCAGAGTGGATAAGTGGCGATTCGCTACCGTGGCTAGGCGGTTGGGTGCCGTTCGGAAGGTCCTGGTTCGATCCTGGTAAGCCTATCACTTCTGTTGTTTTTCTGTTGTCTGGTCTTCTGCTTCTTTATTTCTCACTGAGTGCCTGATAACTACCTTTGTGTGTTGTTTGTTTATTTATTTACTGTTCAACCTAGACACGGGGCCTATCCGTTATATTATGGCGCGTGTCGAAATGTAAGATACCTTACGTTCTATTTGGTTTAAATGTTTTTTTTCTTTGTTTGCCGAGGTGTTCGACCTAATATGCGTTTCGTTGGTTATATTATGACGCATGTTTATACATAAACGATCTTATGGTATGGGTATAATGCAAGTTTTTTTTTTCTCTTTGCTTTTAATGAAAATCTTGCCACGTTTTGGCAAAGTGAGCTCGGTTCAACCAAGACACTGAGTCAATTGGTTACATTAGCGTGCTTGCAGGTCCAAGCAGAAGAAAACCTCTGCAGTCTGTTTCTGTGTACAGTATTTTTTTTAATAAGGTGTTTGCTACTGTTCATTGTAGCACGACCCTTTCAACCATGTACCATATACATGGAGCTGTTGGTTATATCAGGACGTGTTTCATTTATTGTAATATGTTTTTGTTTGTATTTATTTTATACTATCTAATCTCTAGTAGGTATTTTTCCTTTTGTAGTTATAGTTCAGTCTGGTTTTATTTTCCAATATATGATATAGTCTAAACTGGTATGTCTTTAATTTTCACTGGAGGGTTATTTGGTCAATCCGTATTTATCTGGGGAAGGGGGGGGAGTGGAGGAGGGGGAGGGGGGGGGAGTCTTTCACCAGTGTAGACTACTGGCTCGCATCCTTATTTATTTTTTTTGTATATGTTAGCTTTTGTTTTTGTAATATAGTGTTTTATTAACTTTTGTTTTTCCTGATGGGGTTTTAGTGCTTATAAGATTTTCTACACTCATTTCTACTGTGGCCGTTGATAGTATTAGAGGTTCGGACCACTGCCCTTTCAGTAGATAGTATGTTGTAAGGTAATTACGAAAATATTTCCTTCTCTCAGACTGACTCTACATTTTTCTCATACCCACTGTTGATCAATCGAATTCACCCGAAAACAGTAGTGAAAATCTCAAACGTCGAACTTTATTAACATAAGTTGATAAATGGGTAAAAATGGTATGCCCAACCTTCCTCTTCAATGTTGACAGTCTTGCATAATAAAAACTTCAATTTCAAAACAATCTCAGTATCAATTTTTTCACATACATTGCTTTGTCTTCTTGCTACTGCTTGTTCCAGCTAATCAAAATGTCCTCTAATTCTTCAGGCGAAACCTCTTGTCTCTCTTCTGTACTGACTGTTTTATCTACGTTTTTTTCCCTATATCTCTTGGTATATCTCACTGAGAGAAAACTGGCCTTACCGCCAGGGCTGTCACTTTGCCAAGACTACTTCTATTTTTCTTCTTTGCTCTGACCTTGTCTGCTGAGCTATACATGCTAGTAATAGATCAAAATGTTCAACATACCTGGTTTTGTTTCTTTATCGAAATACACTTTCTCCTTTCACAACCATTTTGTCCTCAGAATAAATACTATCACAAAAATACTGTCGTACACCAATTTATGATAAATAATGTACCGAGCGGTTTCTATCACTCTTTTAACTCACAGCACATTCTTGCTGACCACCTACGCTGAGCGCGTTCGACATCCAACTTTAACACTTGGGAGAAAACCCTTTTCTCTACCTACGCCTAGCGCGTCTCAATCTCAACTGTTTAATCCCCGTTCTAACATTTTTTTCGTTCCCCCTAAACTGTGTTCACACATCCCAATTTCCCGTGCGTACTTTTTTTTTTCTCAACTCACTAAAACCTACAAGGGACTTAATTCTATCTTATCTCCCTTTGATGATTTTACTGAACACCGTACTCACTTCTTTAAAGCTTACTACCAAATCATTACATGCTAATTATCTCAACCATAATCGAGAACCCACTAAATCTGTTTAACCCAAATTCGACACTTTCATCTACCAACCGTAATAAGCGGAGTTTCCTCCCTTTTCTCAAAGCATTCCCTCACTCATTTTATCTAACTTCAACCAAGACAAACAGTCTGTATCCAAATCCATTCATATTTCCTAAACCATTTTTCTGCACTCTTTTACTTTACTAAAACCCAAACCACCGTTCACACTACCTTGTGGCTAGTGCCTATGAGATTTTCAACACCCATTTCTACCTTGTGGCTTCTGAACCTACAGTGTATTTTACACTGTACAACCCCACGGCCTAATATCCGGCCTTTGGCTAGGATCATGTGTCTAGACACAGGGACCGGTACAGTGACATTCATGTGTCATTAGGTCTCTTGTGTGAGAACACAGAGGATCACTACGGTGACACATGTTGTCATTGGGTCTTCTTGTGTTGGGACATGTGGTCTTGACCAGGGCCGGGTTAGGGCGGGGATAATGCGACCTCATGCGAGGAAAAAATATGCGACCTCAAGCGAGAAAAAAAAAAAAAAAAAAAAAAAAAATTTCTACCTTGTGGCTTCTGAACCTACAGTGTATTTTACACTGTACAACCCCACGGCCTAATATCTGGCTTTTGGCTGGGATCATGTGTCTACACACAGGGACCGGTACAGTGACATTCATGTGTCATTAGGTCTTTTGTGTGAGAACACACAGGATCACTACGGTGACACATGTTGTCATTGGGTCTTCTTGTATTGGGACATGTGGTCTTGACCAGGGCCGGGTTTGGGCAGGGCTAATGCGACCTCATGCGAGGAAAAAAAAATGCGACCTCAAGCGAGGTAAAAAAAAAAAAAAAAAAAAAAAAAAAACCTTGTGGCTTCTACAGTATGTCTTAATATTTTGCCTCTGCTGGTCATATTTTTTGCAGTCCAGCAGAAAGTGTCTAATTGTGTTTGGTTCTAGACACTCTTCGCATGTGGATTTCATAATCTTGAAGTATCCAGTTTCAAGCTTGAGCCTCAGCAATGTTTTATTAAGTAGTATTTTTAGTTCATCTTGTATTTGACATGTTTTGCTTGTTTTTGTTTAGGACTAAATGAGTGTCTTGCTTTTTTACTTTGGTCCCATGCTATTATCCACTCTTTAGTTATTGCGTGAGCAATTAAGCTCTTAATTTCAAACTTCCCTAATCCAACTTTAATTTTGTTATAACTAGTTCTTCCCCCTTGGGTTTCTTTGTCTGCAAGCTCATTTCCTGCTATCCCAACATGTGCTGGTATCAATGTTAGTGTGACACTGCAAACTGCATTGTATAGATATGTTGACTTCTAGTATTTCCTCTATAATATATGGCCTGCTACATTCGTTTCTATTTCTGATAGCTGGTACTGATGAACGGGAATCTGTGAGAAAGGTTGCTTTATTTGGTGGGTATTTTACAACTATTTCTAAAGCTTTTAGGAGTGCTATTAGTTCTGCTGTAAAGATGGATGTACGAGTATTACCTGTTACTTCATATCTTTTATATATTTTCAATTTTGGTATTGCTATTGCTGCTCCCAGTTGTCCTTCTTCTTCTTTTGACCCATCTGTAAATATAGTTAGGCTATTATTTATATATTGTTCTATATACTCTAGTGCTTTAATTTTTGTTGAGATTATATCTTTCGATTTGCTTATGACCTTTGCTTGGTGAGAGTCAGTTTCTGGCACTTTTAGTTCCCATTGTTGGATCTTTGCTTTATACTGAGCACCACTGTTTATCATGTTAAAAAAGTTTGGGTGACGATCCACTTCTTCTATTGTTTTCCCCCCTGACGGGTATCTATTATGGTCTAGTGGAATGTAGTCTATGTATTGGTTACCCTTATCAAAGGTTTTGTGTGCTGGGTGAGTTGGATCTTTGGCCAGTTTTGCCCAGTAGTTGAATCTCAGCTCTTTTCTCCTTATCTCCATGGGGTATAATGCCTAGTGCTACTTCTAACGCCTCTGATGATGTTCCCCTTGAAGCACCTGCTATTATTGACAGTAGCTGGTTTTGGACTGTGTCTAGTTTTTTCGTATTGCTTGGAGCGGCTGATGCATAGACAACACTAGCATAGTCAAGTTTGCCCCTAATAAATGATGTAAAGAAGATGATCGTTGTCTTATTGCAGGCTCCCCAACCATTTCCTTTCATATATTTTAGCATGTTAATAAGTACCTTACTATTTTGAACTAATAGGTCTATGTGTTTGTTCCAGTTTAGTTGCTGGTCTAGTATCATACCCAAAAATCTAGTGCATTTTGCTGTGCATACATTGTGCTCATTAATGTTAATATCAATTATACTATTTTTAATTACACGTCCTCTACTGAAGATCATTCCTACTGTTTTTAACGGTTAGATTAAATCCCCACTTGTGCATCCATTCGCATACTTTATCTATTTGTTTTTGTACTGTTTTATAGAGGAATGGGAGATTTCTTCCCGTTCTCCATATCGCAGCATCATCTGCAAACAGAGATAGATTGTTTTTTGTAAACCTTTAAACTCGTCTCCTAGATCGTTGAACATAATCGTGAAAATTGATGGTGATATTACTGATCTCTGTGGGATTCCATTCTGTTGTTCATAAACCTCGGATCTATCATTGTTTATTTGTACTGTGAAATACCTGTTTTACAGGAAGTTTTCCCAGATAGTTATAAGTTCTAGCTTCCTAGCTCAGTGGTCTATGGTTCGATCCCCAGATGAGGTGGGATTTTTTTAGGCCGCAAACGGCTCCTAGGTCGACCCATCCCCAACTGGGTACCAGAGCAACTTCTGGGAAGGTTAAGGCGGCCAGCGTGATGCTGAACACATCACCCCTTGTGTGCCGATGGTCAAGAAAATATAGGCCTAACACCATATTCCCAATATGCCCCAATGGGCGTGTAACGGGATCCTTTACTTTTACCTTTTAAAAGTTCTACCTACTACACCTAATTTCCTGATTATAAATAGTGCACTCTCCCTCCAACATTCATCATATTCTCTTGCTACATCAAGGAATATTGCTACCGTCTATTAATTCTTTTTGAAGCCCGTTTTAACATCATGTTCCAGCTTCAACAGTTGCTCTATTGTACAATGATGGCTTCTAAAGCCTGCCTGGGTTGGACTGTACACATTATGCTTTTCTAAGTGAAATTTTATTCTGCTGTTAACTATTTTTTCTACAGAATTTCCTAGATGCGATGTTAACGATATTGGACTGTATGAGCCGACATCATGTGTTTCCTTATCTGGCTTTAGTATGGGGATGACTACTGCTTTCTTCCATGAACATGGTATTTTTCCCGTGTGCCAGATTTTGTTGTAGTGGGACGCAATCATCCTTAGAGTTGTATTTGGTACCTTTTTGAGGATTTCATAGCTCAGAATGTCTTGACCATAAGTGGTATTGGTTTTTCATGCTAATGTTCTTTCTATTTCATCTACTGTTATATCTTACTTACTTACTTAGTCGTTCTCCTTCTACCGTGAGGTGTAGAGGTTTGGAAGAGAGAGCGCCAGACTATCCTATCGGCTGTCTTCCTCCTGGCCTGGTTCCATTCTAGTCCTTGGTCCTTCAAAGATTGTCTAATGTTGTCCTCCCAGCGGACTCTGGGTCGTCCTCGGGGTCTGGATCCTTGGCTCTTTGTTTCCCATGCTTGTCGTGGTATCCGATCTTCTCCCATTCTGCAGACATGGCCAAACCATCTTAATTGGGACTGTTCTACTTGGGTCTGCAGGGGTAGGATTTAAGGCCTTGACGTATCGTCTGGTTGCGTACCATGTCTCTTCTTGTTACTTCAACCACTTTCCTCAGATACCTCATTTCTGAGGTTTGGATCTGGCTTTTATGGGTTGTAGTCATTGCCCATGACTCGCATCCATATGTCAAGACTGGAACATAAGTGGAGCGGTATACAGCCATCTTCGTTTTCTTACCAACCTCTCTCTTGCTGAGGAATCCTCGATTTATGGCCTGAAAAAGTCTCCCAGCTGCTGCTTTTCGAGTGGCCAACTCTTCTTTGATGCCTCCCTTTCGGTCTATAATAGCTCCAAGGTATTTAAAGTGGTCGACCTGCTCCAGGACCTGTTCTCCCAGCTTAATCTGATGTCTTCTTTCTTCTCGTGATATCACCATGGAGTTTGTTTTAGAGCTGCTTATGACCATCCCTCTCTTCTCCAGTTCTTCCTTCCAGACTTGCACGTTGGATTGGAGATGAGCCTCTGATTTAGCGATCAGGGCAACATCATCAGCAAATGCCATCTCCGAAATATAGACCTGTCTCATCTTCCAGTACCCCACTGAATACTTTCTTGTTCTCTCCTTACATGCCTTGATGACATCGTCCATAAGGAGTATGAAGAGGTAAGGTGATAGGATATCAACTGTAATATCTGCATTTAAATAATTACGCCATGTGTGTCTTCCGTATTATCTTCTTTTTATTTTTTTTAAACAGTGTTTTTCACCTATTTATATATGCCTCATCTATACTGTCCATTGAACTAACCTGATGGAAGTATTTAGCTAGTGTGTTGGCTTTTTTTCTGTCTGTTTCAGCTCTCTCTGGGATTTTAATTGTTGGGATTTTAAATTTCTTGTTGTTTCCTCCTTTAATTGCTTTTAGTTTTCTCCAAACTGTAGTTACTTGTGTCCTATGATTTAGTTTTTGACAAAATGTTCTCCAATTCGTTTCTTTAGCTTTTAATATTATTTTATTTGTTTGATTTCTTATTTGTTTATAGTTTGTGTAATTCTCTTCAGATTTGGTTTTTCTATACTTTATCAGGGCCCTTTCCCTCAATGTCATTGTTCTGAGCATCTGCATGTCCACTGTGGTACTGGATTGTTATCTTTGTTTCTTTTCCTATCTTTACCTTTTTGCGTTGGTTTTAAGTATCCGGCATATTCCTGTTTGATATATATTTTACTGCTATTTTTATAATCTCATTTGTTAGTTTTTCTGCATATACTGTATATATTTACACTGTTAGACTCAATTTGTTCTATGCCAAGTTTAATTAATTCCAATTGGAAAGACTCCCAGTTTGCTTTGTTTAAGTTGAATATAGGTTTGGAGCTTCTTGGACAAGTTCTGTATTTGTCGTTTAGGTTTATTTCTACGGGTAAGTGGTCTGAGCTTGAGTCATTCAGTACTTCGCATTTAGCAGAGGGAAGGTTTGGTTTTATAATACCTATGTCTATTGCTGTATCTACTCCATTGTTGCGTGGGTTAATCCTTGTCATTGAGCCATCATTTAGTATGATTAGCTCAACACTTTCAATGTAGCCCAACGGTCTTTTTTCCTGCTGGATCATTACTGTAGTTGCCCTATGCATTATGATATTCATTAAAGTCACCTACCAATAATGTTCTATGGTAAAATAATATAATAATGGTTCTATTTGTGTGTTAATAGTCGCTATGTCCCTATGTTATGTTACTCTTGGGGCTATAAATGTTTATTCTGTTTACGTTATCTGGCTTTCTGTCTACTGTTACACTTATTCCTTCAATCTTTTCTGTGTTGAATTGTTCTCAATTTATTATTTTGTAGTCTTCATGTATTAAAAAGGCCACGCCCCCTCCTCTTTCCTCCGGTCTTTCATTTCTAAGTGTTATATATCCTCGATAGTTCAGTTTTTGTTGGGGGCTTAGGATGGTTTTTTTTTGTATTGCAAATATGGGTTTTGATTCCTTATATTGCCCCACAAGAGACAGCAGGTTCTTTCTGGCACCTCTACAGTTCCACTGAACTACTTTGATAGCCCTATGATCTCTAGTTTCCATTTTATATGGTTAGCATAGTTATGTTCTTGTTCTTCGTTAGTTTTCTGTTTACTGTTTGTTTTGTTTTGCCGACCATCTCTCATGTTCTCTACAAACTCCTCATTCCAAATAACAATTTTACTCTGCACTCTTTCTACAAGGTATGGTAGGGGTAGTTCAACTGTTTCCTTTATTTTTTTCTTCCATATTTTCTTTGTTATCTTGCTTTTTCAATATTTGGGACTCATGCCTTTTTTCTTCTGTTAAAAGTGCTCTTTCTATCTTAATTATTTAAGGATTTCTTCATTAGACTCTTTTATTTCTGTTATGTTTTTTGAAGTCTTTCTCTATTGCCTGTTGTGCTATTTTAATTTCTTCTAATTCCTGCCTGCCTTGGGTGAGGTTATGTTCTGTCTATTCTCTTTTGTTTTCTTCTTTGCTGTTGCTTATGCGTGTTTTACTTTCACATTCTTTCTGAATTTTCTCCTTTATGTTTTTTACTTCAGTGGTTATTTGTTTTATTTGTTTCTTGATGTTATTTTCTTGGAAGTTTTGAAGATGGCTGATTGTTTTCTGTTTTTCCTCGACTTTCCAGATTGGTGTGTTTGTTTCTAGACCTTCTGTTAGTATGTATTTTGTCTCTTGGAAGACTAGGCACCCCTGATACCTGGCACTGTGGTTACCCTGGCAGTTTGTACATCTTCTGTTTTTATTTTGTAATTTTTGTCCTCCTTAGTCATTGCGCAGTCTCCGTGTTTGTGCGCTCCCGCACAGATACGACATCTTTTCGCTCTTTTACAATCATGCTGTGTATGACTAAAGCCTTGACAATTTGTGCACTGGATGATGTTTGGTATGAATATTTCAGTCTTGTTGGTTCTCTTGCAGAGTTTGACCTCCTTGGGTATTTCTATGCCCTGTGTACTCAACACTACCACTGAAGTATTCTTTTGCTGCTTAGTTTTACCTTTTCTATCTTGGTTTCTGGGTTTTCTTTTACTATGTGTTGATCTCCTCTTCTGTCAAGTTTGTATCGATGCCCTTAATAAAGACTTTTCTAATCTCTTTGATCAGCTCCATTTGTATTTTTATTTTAAGTGGGAGTTGCACTTCTTTAGGGTTTTCTTTCAGCTCATTTATTAGGACCTTGGCTTTCTCTGTGCTGTTCAAGCAGAGTACTACACCATTATTTGTTCTTTGTAATTTGTAAAAATATTTTGTGTTTATTATTTGTTCCAAGATGACCATGATTTTGTCATCGAGGAGGGCTCTTAGCGTGGCTTCTGTCCCTCCTGTTTGGGTGATTGTAACTCTTGTTCTCTGGGTTTTTGTTTCTTTTCGGCTGTCCTCAGCACTTTCTTTGTGTTATTTGGTTTGCAGAGTGCGTTGGTCTGTATTTCCCAGTTTGTCCTTCCAAGTGTGTTCTTCGGCTTTATTGCCTGTTGAAGTTCGTGTTCCATTGTGTCCAGCAGCTTGCTTTGATGTCCGAATTTCAGTTTCTTTCTCGTTGCTTTTTTGTTTGATTCCCTGTCTTTATTTACTTCATAGTTCACTTTTAATTTGTCCTTGATGGTTTCACTGTTGTCTTTAATTTCTGTGTCTTTTAGTCCAGTGCTTTTGTTCCTCTCATTTTCTGTCCGTTTTGATGTTCCTTCCTTAGTATGTCTTTTTGTTGTTTTGCTCCAAGCTTTCCCCTCCCCTGACTGCAAATTGGTTATCGTTGGCATTGTGTTGGACTTATTTGCTCTTATTTTGCTACACATATTTTGTTGTATACGAGTTCTCTTTACTCTTTAAAAAAAAATATTGTCTAATTGCTTTATCCCTATTTTATTCCTATCACCGATGACGTACAATTAGTATTTATGCTCTGGTTCTCTCTGTCTAATGCTAAATTAACACAAGATAAGTTATTACAATTTTTTATATTATTAATTTTAAATTATGTTTAGATATCAATAGTTAAAAGCTGATTAGTCATACTACTAAGCTCGTAATTTTAAATTTAATTTAATTTTGTTCACACGCGGCTCAAGGATGAAAGAACACAAGGGAAAACAAGATGGCTACTGCACCTCACAAATGAAGACCCCACGTGGTAGGCCTACCTGGGCTTATTATTTCTATTTCACTAATATTTTTCTTTATACTAATACTCCTATCAATTATTAACTAACGTTAAAAGCAATTAATTTTGTTCACACGCGGCTCAATTAAAGAAATAAAAACTGTCTGTGTAAAGTAACCAACATTCACACCATGTCTTAGAATCCAATGCATTTACAAATCCGGTTTTCAAAATTAATTCTATTAAATGTATATATATATTTAAAAAAAAAAGAAATAATACAACAATTTCCACTTAATTAAGGTATAAATGTATAATTAAAAAATGTTAAAATTCGTGGTAAAATAATAAAGACTGAATTTATTCATTGCAAAATTACGAGACTGTTTTTTTTTTTTTTATCATTTTCAATAGTTCCCTTGATATATCCAGTTCAATTTACTAGAAAGCTTATATCCTGAACCAAGTTCAGTTGTTCAATACGTCAGTGAAGGTAGTGCATTCGTCTACTCCAATCGTGTATTGCACGATGTAAATTCATTTATTCAAGCTTCATAGCACTAAACACACTTGTTACCAGAAGGTCATTTCGTGAAGAACCCCAGTCTATTCAGTGCCTTTTCAAGAGCAGACAGCAGACTTTTTCTGAGACAAATGGCAACAGTTTGTCGACGCTAGAGAGATTTCTCAGAGTTGTGAGACATTACATCAACAAGTTCTCACGACTACACGTGCAAAAGTTTTTATCAATAAATTTCGTCTTGGAGATCACCCACATGGGGGTAGCATAAATCTGCAGTGGACAGTCGGTGTATACCTGTGCATACTCAGAAGGTGGAGGAAATTTGAGAGACTCATGGACAGTATAGAGTTATCATCAGTATGGTAACACTAAACATATCACATGATCATTTTTCACTATTTACTTAGTTTCACTCTCATATTTAATTAACTATATTTTTACATTTCATCTGTGTGAATTGTCTTACACTATCATCATTTTAACTTTCCGCTAACCCAATTTGTGTATATACGTAACTAGTAAACTGGATAGCCACGTTAGTAGATCATTATTTGATTTTTTAATGTATCATTCTGTGTTAAGTATGTACATAAGTAGTATACAATGCGCAAAACGGTTAGCATTCTGGAGGAGCGATGGAGGAGCTATTGAGGAGCGATGGAGGAGCTATGGAGGAGCCGATGGCGGGATGACTTTTGTATAAGGAAAATCTGGAGGAGCGGCAGGAGGAGCATGACTTTTATAAAGTAATATATTAGTTGGATAATGGTGTTGTTATGTGTGTGTTGCTGTGTTACAACAGTTAGATGATATATTTAGACAATAGAAAGATATATTTAGACAATAGGAAGATATATTTAGATAACAAGAAGACGATATATTTAGACAACAAGAAGACGCTATATTTAGATAACAAGAAGACGATATATAGTTACAACAGTTATACGATTTTACAACGGTTATACGTACCAACAGTTAGACGATAGTTAGACATATTTTACAACAGTTATACGATATATATTTAGACATACAATAAGTAGACATACTGGACAACAGTTATACGATATATTTAGACAACAGTTAGACGATATATTTAGATAATAGGAAAACGAATAGTTATACGATATTTACACATATATATTTTACAACAGTTATACGAACAGTTAGACGATAATTATATACATATATTTAGTTATACTATATATATTTACAACAGGTAGACGATGTTTAGTTATACATATATTTAGATATATATTTAGTTAGACATATATATTAAGACTAACTTTTATATAGTAATATATTAGTTCGATAATGGTGTGTAGTTGCTATGTGTGGTTTATTACATATATTTATTTATACTATATATATATTTACAACATGTAGACGATGTTTAGTTATACATATATTTAGATATATATTTAGTTAGACATATATATTAAGACTGATTTTTATATAGTAATATATTAGGTCGATAATGGTGTGTTGTTGTTATGTTGTATGTAGACGATATATTTAGTTTTACATATATATATATATATAAATATAAATATAAATATATATATATATATATATATATATATATATATATATATATATATATATATATATATCTATATATATCTATATATATATATATATATATATATATATATATATATATATATATATATATATATATATATATATATATATATATATATATATATATATATATATATATATATATATATATATATATATATATATATTTATATTACAACAGTTAGACGATATATTTACATATATTTAGTTATACTATATATATTTACAACAGGTAGACGATGTTTAGTTATACATATATTTAGATATATATTTAGTTAGACATATATATTAAGACTGACTTTTATATAGTAATATATTAGTTCGATAATGGCGCGTTGTTTGTTTTTACAGATAATATTTAGATAACAGTTATACATATATTACAATATGTATATTACATCATTTAGTTATACACACACACACACATATATATATATATATATATATATATATATATATATATATATATATATATATATATATATATATATATATATATATATATATATATATATATATATATATATATATATATAGACATATATTTAGTTAGACATATATATTAAGACTGACTTTTTTTATATAGTAATATATTAGTTCGGTAATGGTGGGGGTATTGATATGTGTGGTTTATTACAATATATAGTTATACATATATTTAGTTAGACTATATAGTTATATATACATATATTTATACATATATACATATATATATAAAATATAAAAAAATCGATAATGACGGAAAATATAAAAAAATCGATAATGTTGGCTTAGGTTACTAAGACCGTTTTTTGAAGCTAGGGGAGTCTTTTTTGTACTGCGGGCGTGTCGTTGTGTGTTGGTAGTGTGTTGGTGTTAGAGACTTGTTTATACTAGCTCTAGTATCTAGAGGTGGGAGGGCAGTGTTAGAGATCTGACTATACCAGGTCTAGCATCTAGAGGTGGGAGTGAAGATGGGTGTGTGTGTGGTTGTGTTGGCGCGTGTCTGTGGTTATGTGTGTGTGCGCCTGTGTGTGTGGATGTGTGTGTGGGCACTCGCGTGTGTGGTTATGTGTCTGTGTGTGGGTATGTGCGGGTGTGGTTGTGTGCGTGTGTGTGTGTCTGTGTGTGTGTGTGTTGGTTGTAGCAGGCGGGTGTTTAGACAGATATTAATATGTATACACACGATATTTATACATACCATATTTTAGGCAGCATAGGTAACAAAGAGTCTTTAAGTGTAATAAATATATATATAATTCTTTTAAAAGAAGACGAAATGTCAACCTAAAACACTAGTCGCGTGAAACGTGTCCAGCCTTGTTTGCGCGCCAACCGCAACTTGCTTAATGGAAAAACTAATCAATACTTGACGCGTTGTGAAAATTCGTTATGTCCTATCCCATGTGAGTATATGACTCATGGTAAATCCACGCCCGGTTCTGCGTTTATTCTTTGTTAGGTCTTTGTTAGGTCTCTACACTTCACTCTCTCACAAAGACAATAAGCTTGTAAATTTAAGAGGCGAAACAGTTAGTATAAGATTTCATGATAGCGACAGCTAAAATGTATCTTAGAAAAAAATGTATGAACGAGTAAATTAAATATTTCTGGCGCTCAAAAAGACAAGATACAAAGACCTAACAAAGAATAAACGCAGAACCGGGCGTGGATGTATCATGAGTCATATACTCACAAGAGATAGGACATAACGAATTTTCACAACGCGTCAATATTGATTAGTTTTTCCATTAAGCATGTTGCGGTTGGCGCGCAAACAAGGCTGGACACGTTTCACGCGACTAGTGTTTTAGGTTGACATTTCGAATTGGATTACATAATGTATCGAGTACCTGTACACATATTTCTAAAAATAATTAACCATCACAAGGAAAATACACTATAAAACATATTTACTTGTACTGTAAAAATAATACCCACACTGTGTTAGATCACTGTATCACTAAAATCTTTTATTACACTGCAGTGCATGTACTACTTGTATTAATTATTTTTGTTAAGAAAGAGAAATGTTTTCAAAATAACATTACAAACGATTCAAAACCAGGCGCAACTTACGTATATATGTACTTGCACAGATGTAGCCCACTATTTAAAATAATGAGGAATCCTCTTTTGCACCAAACTGGATAGTCTCCTTTTGGCTGCTAAGTCCCGCATTCTCTTCAACAGCAGAAGCTGTGTAGGACAGCTGTCATCTTCTTGCTCGTACCAAGCCATCGCTGTTTTCTAGTGCTATAAAGGCCTCTTCAGGACTTGGTCGACGTTTTGGTTTTTCTTCATAATCTACAAGTACATCATGTACTTCTGAGGAGTCTTCATCATCGGTCACTACATGTATTTGGTTTTCTTCTTGCACAAAAGACAAAATTTCTTCGTCATTCAAAAACTGAAAACCAGAATCATTATCATCTTCTAGCCACATGTGTGCATCATCTTTGTCACAGTCCGAAAATCCGGGCATTGCTTGAAACAGTTCCACAACTTCATTTATACAATCATCATTTGTGTCCACTGCAGTAGTTTCATTTCCTCCTTTTTTTTTTTTCCCAAGCAATCTACTCCAAGCCTTGTTGAGATTATCTTGTGACAGGGTGGTCCAAGCATCAGCTAACATATAGCAGCAGTCTTTGAGATTAAGCTTTTTGGAAAACGCCACCACACTTTCTTCATCTTCAGCCAACAATAAACGACGCATGACTTCCTTCTTGTACATCTTTTAAAGCTTTGCTATAACACCCTGATCCATTGGTTGAATCAGTGCTGTTACATTGGGAGGCAGAAAAAATTACTTTTTAAAAATTTGCATCAAACTGCATTCAATGTATCCGTCTCTGGATGAGATGGTGCATTGTCCAGTAGAAGAATTACTTTTCCAGTTTTCTTTTCTTGTTCTCTCAACCTCTTCACATTTGGGATGAAATGATTTGTATACCAATCAAGAAATATTTCACTATTCATCCAAGAACTCTTCTGTGCTTTGTAACACAATGGGAGACATGTCACATTCTTTAAACAACGTGGTTTTTTTGCTTTGCCGATCATTAGCACCGGTAAACGATGACTTCCACTGGCATTCGCGGCTACCAAAATTGTAACTCTCTCTTTGCACTTTTTAAACCCAGGGGCAGCTGCTTCGCGCTGAGATGCAAGTGATTTTTGAGGCAATGATTTCCAGTATAAGCCAGTCTCATCGGCATTATACACATCATCGAGTGAATAACCTTCTTCTTCCAAAAAAGCCAAGACTGTTTCTTTAAAATTTTTAGCGGCAGTTGCATCGCTAGATAAAGATTCCCCTTGAATCTCCAATTCTCGTATGCCATGACGAGATTTAAAGTTTCTTAACCATCCCTGGCTAGCCTTAAAGTCAGGAGGACCGTCAAGTTGATTGTTGAACTGAAGTGCCTTTTCACACAACAGAGAACCAGAGATAGGTTCCCCTTAGCTTCTTCTTTGCACAAACCATATATACAAAGCCTCTTCCAATTTCACATCTTTCGCATTTCTCATGGTTTTACGTTTCTTCGACCCATTTTCACTATCAAATTTCGATGCAAAACTCATAATTTTATCCTTGTTACTTTTGATGTCAGAGACGGTAGCTTTCCCAAAATTGAAAATCCTCGCAAGTGAAGACACAGTTTCACCTTGTCCTAGTCTCTTGATAATTTCTGTTTTCGTTTCAATTGACAAAACATTGCGGTTCCTTTTATATGCTTTAGGCCTACTGGAAGATGCCATATCGCACAGAGAAATACTTGTACACCAAAATTATTCTGCTGTAGTAGCAGACACAATTATTTTAAGTTGAACTGTCTGTTTAGCCAGTGTTCTACCTAGAACGCACACGTACACTGGATTGGTAAACCAGATATTAACTGACTTTATGATCTAACTGACTTCCTGTACGTAAGCGACCGACCATTAGCCCATCCCATTCTCTACATATTGTTCGCATACATTTGAAGTTTGCCGCATCAAAAGATTCAGAATTTTAGTCTAACGTGACTGTGGCATCTGATTTTTTTTTTTTTTCTGGAAAAAGTGTTCGGATAATTGGATGTTCGGATAATTGGGGTTCGGATAAATGGAGTTCTACTGTATATATATATTTATTACACTTAAAGACTCTTTGTTACCTATGCTGCCAAAAATATGGTATGTATAAATATCGTGTGTATACATATTAATATCTGTCTCAACACCCGCCTGCTACAACAACACACACACACACACACACACACAACCACACCCGCACATACCCACACACAGACACATAACCACACACGCGAGTGCCCACTCACACATCCACACACAGGCGCACACACACACACAAAACCACAGACACGCGCCAACACAACACACACACACCCATCTTCACTCCCACCTCTAGATTCTAGACCTGGTATAGTCAGATCTCTAACACTGCCCTCCCACCTCTAGATACTAGAGCTAGTATAAACAAGTCTCTAACACCAACACACAACGACACGCCCGTAGTACAAAAAAGACTCCCCTCGCTTAAAAAAAACGCTCTTAGTAACCTAAGCCAACATTATCGATTTTTTTATATTTTCCGTCATTATCGATTTTTTTATATTATATATATATATGTATATATGTATAAATATATGTATATATAACTATATAGTCTAACTAAATATATGTATAACACACCCCCACCATTACCGAACTAATATATTACTATATAAAAAAGTCAGTCTTAATATATATGTCTAACTAAATATATGTCTATATATATATATATATATATATATGTCTAACTAAATATATATCTAAATATATGTATAACTAAACATCGTCTACATGTTGTAAATATATATATAGTATAACTAAATATATGTAATAAACCACACATAGCAACAACACAGCATTATCGAACTAATATATTACTATATAAAAGTAAGTCTTAATATATATGTCTAACTAAATATATAACTAAATATATGTATAACTAAACATCGTCTACCTGTTGTAAATATATATAGTATAACTAAATATATGTATATAAATATCGTCTAACTGTTCGTATAACTGTTGTAAAATATATATGTCTAAATATCGTATAACTATTCGTCTTCCTATTATCTAAATATATCGTCTAACTGTTATCTAAATATATCGTATAACTGTTATCCTGTATGTCTACTTATTGTATGTCTAAATATATATCGTATAACTGTTGTAAAATATGTCTAACTATCGTCTAACTGTTGGTAGGTTTAACCGTTGTAAAATCGTATAACTGTTGTAACTATATATCGTCTTCTTGTTATCTAAATATATCTTCCTATTGTCTAAATATATCTTCCTATTGTCTAAATATATCATCTAACTGTTGTAACACAACAACACACACACAACAACACCATCATCCAACTAATATATTACTATATAAAAGTCATGCTCCTCCTGCCGCTCCTCCAGATTTTCCTTATACAAAAGTCATCCCGCCATCGGCTCCTCCATAGCTCCTCCATCGCTCCTCCATAGCTCCTCCATAGCTACTCCATCGCTCCTCCAGAATGCTAACCGTTTTGCGCATTGTATACTACTCCCATTGCAGTGTCATTATCCAGCAGACGATCATTAATAGCCCTTAGTATCTCTCCCTTTTCCATGTCTAGTGTCCCCGCTATGGGCGCTCTCGAGGCCAGACTGTCAGCTCTGTCCTTTCCACGTACCTCTGCATGACTAGGACAGTAGATCAACACCAGTTCTTGAAGACTTGAGGCTTCTAAATGATGTTTTCCATTCCTGGCGCAGCCATCCATTCTGAACGTTCCGAAGCAAGGCCTGAGAGTCTGACAATATAACTGCCCTGGTTGATGGAGTTTCAGACAGCCACCGCAGTGCTGCAGTAACTGCCTCTACCTCCATTCTCATGCTGGAGGTTTTTGTTATATAGGCTCCACTCTGTTCAGCGACGACCCTGCCCTTTATTCTCGCAGAGAAGCCCCATCCTGATTTCTCACTACGCACTACAGATCCATCAGTGCACACAATGGCATCATCATCCCCAGCATAATCACTTATCAGCTGAATAATCCTCAGCTCTTCTTTTCCATTACCCCAAGATCTGCACTCTCTGTCAAGACTAATGATGACCTGCAGGTAGTCTATCCAGTTCTCGCCTGACTTACTCCGCTCTTCCCCTTTATATACATTTTCAACCCTAGTCACCTGACCAATCGTAGCCTCGGCTTGTACCATCCTGTTAAAGATTATGTTTCAGATGCAATATAAAATTTTCCCTTCTTATTTGATCACTTTAAATTTTTTGTGGTCAAAGGTTTATTACTCTTGATAAACTGAGGTTACATTTTGACTATAGTTGTTACCTCCTCTTGTGTCTTAAACCAAGCGGTCTATTTTTTAGATCGATGTCTGTGGTTCTCCTTATATGGTCAGAGTAGGTATAATTATGCTTGGAATGTTTGCAACCTTGGTTGATGTTTATTCCTGTCCATATAAGGCGCGATTTAGTCTGCACCTTGCTTGATATTTGTCTAACATCAGCTCGTTTTGAGTTGAACTCAGGGGTCGAGCGCTTCTGCGCATGTCCAGATTTTAGGGGTTTTGAGAAAGCTTCCGTTCGAGAGACGAAGAAATGTTCTGAGCGAAGCAGGACGCTTTGAGCGTCTGTGATCTTTTGATGAGGAAAATGAAGTCCTCTCGTTCATTAGTTTACCTAATGAGAATTTTCCTTATATGTTTCTGAGCGCCTGGAGGCGTGTGTGTTGTGGTGTTATTTCCGAAGCAAGGTAAATACTCTCCTAATATTGACATCTATAGTCCACTTAGATTTTGACATTGTCGTTAGTATGCTCGCTCACTATTTACAGACAGGAGAGGCTCTTCTACTAGGAAATACACCCAGGTACCTTCGTACCTTAAATTGATATGTATACGGGTCAGTCTAGGCCCAGAGAACAGTTATTATGCTCCTTTGAACTTCGCTATGCCAGCGATTATGCCTTCATCAAGGTTAGACTTATAAATGCTTACAAAGGTCAACTTGAACTAAGCACATAGGTCCGCCATTCCCGTGCGGCCTAAGATAGACTTGTTTACACACCTGATCTACTAGTATCGGGGTGGATTTTGTTACACTTACAAAAGTGATGATATGGAACTGAGGCTGTTGTAAGCTGAAATTATAGGAGAACAGCTTACATGATATATAGGCATGACTTATTTAGGAACTTTGTTTATGCTGATTACCATGCCCTGCAGTGTCTATGACTTATGTATATGGATGTTCAAGTACTTGTCATTGTGGCGTCATAAAATAAATGATGGAAACGTCAACAGCAGTTCACACTTCTATGACTTTCACGTCGTGAGTGAATGTACTGTCCTCATGACACATATATAGTAGATCTGTGGAACTTTACGTCATCTACACTCACAACAAGCAAAGGACCAGACAAGACACCTTACTGCACAACATTTAACATTTATGGTGTCTGCCCAATTTTGCATATAACATTCGTGGTGGCCAAAAGCTGGTTTCGTCTGGTGTCTAGCAAATTACGGGATCCATAACCCATTCGGCGTACAACATTCGGAAGCCATAATACAGTGAACTATCGTACTTCATGCATTCAGGAGCTATATCAACATTGATTATACAGTTTTCCTGCACTCAACATGGTGACGTGCAAGCGTAATATGTCTGCTGTACCGAGGAGCTGAAAGTACCAGGCGCTGCTCGATAGATTGCCAACTTTGCAGTCTTTTCAACATTCAGAAGGTCAAGTGCCGATTGAAGCGAATTACTGCATTTAGAAGGTCAAGTGCCGATTGAAGCGAGTTACTGTATTTAGAAGGTTAAGTGCCGATTGAAGCGTGTTGCTGCTTCATGTGAGAAGGACAAGTTCTGTACTTTTTCAGTACGTCAACAGAGGTTCGAGTTTGTAACCATCGTCATTGCTGTGGTTTTGAAGCAAGTTCAGATGTGCGATCAACGTTGGATCATCTATACTTAGAATGCTGATCACCACCTGTTCTGCACCGTGCTGACGACAGGACGTTAATAAGATAAGTGGCCTGTGTTTGTGAACTGTGCCCTTATATTGTCTTAACTGAGCCTTCTGTACTTTCCCATTCTTTTGTTACATGTAATTTATATTTGTTTATATTTCAGCGGGTTTCGGTTGGGTGGTGTCTGATATAGGAGATTCCACGTAACAGAGGACTTATATCAGCGTTCTATAGGTATTGTGCAAATTTCCCTTACCGGAATTTGCTAGCGACATTTGTTGCTATTTGCGTTTAGTTGTGACGAGCTGTACTTATCGTTGTTTTTGTTATATTTTTCTGTTCTTTAATTTTGTATTGATTTGTTTGTATTTGTAGGTCTCCTCTTTCCTATTATTTAATTCTATACAACCTTTTTTATTTATACAATGTGACGTCATTTGTATTGTTTACTTTTTCGCAGTTATCATCACATCCTTTGTGACATCTTCTTTAGTTTTGCTGTTTATTTGGTTGACTTCTGCGAATGTTTTCGTATTGTCTTTGATCTTTGTTATTGTTTACATTGTTCTGGATTAGCATTTAATATTGATAAATATATGGTCATGCACTATTAGTTGTGTAGTGCACTTATGATAACAAACTGATGGATTTGCTCATGCACTATTAGTTGTGTAGTGCACTTATGATAAAGAATTGACTGGTATTATCATTATTATACAGTGGATTATAAAAGTTCTTTGTCAAAGACTTGTTTCCCACAGAGACTGGGGTCATATAAGGTGATTATACAAGGGCTTATTTAAGACTTGGTACCATTAAGGTTGAAATAAGATAATTAATTATTTCAGGTTTTAGACTCATACTATTAGACAATATGTCTACACTTGCGTACTTTATTGAGCAAGGGAAATCCCTTGGCAAGACTGGTGATAAATTGGAAGAATATGCGACTACTCAATATGATAAAGCATTAAAGTCGGAAGAAAAGAGAATGGAAATGGAAGCTGAACAAAAGAAATTGCAGATGCAGATGGATGAAAGGAGATTCCAAATGGAAGCTGAAAATAAAAGACTAGAAAAAGAAGCTGAAAATAAAAGACTAGAAAAAGAGGCTGAAAATAAAAGACTAGAAAGAGAGGCTGAAAATAAAAGACTGGAAAAAGAGGCTGAGGACAGAAAGTTACAAAGAGAAGCCGAGGAGAGAAAAGCAAAAATGGAGCATGAAGAAAAACTCTTAGCTTTGGAGATAGAGAAGATGAAGGTGATGAACATGGGTAATGTTAATGATCCAAATAAGGTGTCATCTTCTGATAAGGCTAATGCTAGTACTTTCAAGATTAAACTACCAGCTTTCAATGCTTCCAGTGACGACATAACGTTCTATCTCGATAGATTCGAACGTTCGTGTAAAACACATAATATAGATAAATCACTATATGTTGATTAGTTATCAAAGTTACTTAGAGGTGATGCTCTGAGTATGCTAAGCATGGTAGCTGAGCCTGACAAGAACAATTATGAGATTGTCAGGGCAGATTTGTTAAAGAAATACCAACTTAACGAAGACGGCTATCGTCTTCAATTTAAAAATATGTTGCCAGAAACTGGAGTGGAATTCTCCGAATTCATTTCAAAAATACGTCTCACATTTACACGTTGGGTTGAGCTGTCTAAGACAGAACATACATTTGAAGCACTTATGGCCTTACTACATAGAGACAAAGTTATGTTTTCTGTCAATGAGTCTTTTCTTGCTTTTCTTCATGAGCGTAAGCTTAAAAACATTAAAGAAATGGAAGAATATTGTTGCCAGTATGTTACTGCGCACCCTCATGTAACCATTGGCAACTCGAAAGTAAAGGAAGGTTTGCCAGTTGCTTCGGCAGCACCATATGGCCCAAATTTCATGCGTAAATTTCAGGGTATACAACAAAATTTTAATAGGAAGAATAACGGGAATTATACTCAGAATCAGGGCTATCAATCACATGGTGGTTCTTCATCGAAGAACTGGAGACAAACTGACAGTCCTCGTTATTCTACACACTATAATTATAGACATTTCCGCAGAGGCAGTCATTAAAGAGGCTATCAAAACAATTTTTCACGGAGACCTCAAAACCAAAATAAAAGAGGTTTTCATCAATATGAAAACGATAATGATAACTATGGAAACTTGGATGCAAACCAGGATAATAGATACAATAGAGAATACAATGATAACCCTAGAGGTAATAATAGTCGCGGTAGAACTCAGCATAAAAAAAGAGATATCAACAGGCAAACTCTGTACAGCAAGAGTCTCAGGGAGCCTATAAACAGGTTGATGATAATAAAAACTCTAGCGCTATCTCATGTTCTGCCTTTGACTTTGGTAGAGCAACTAAATGCCCCCAATGCTCTACTTTGTTCGAACCGACTACGGTAACTACCTTGAGCTGTGGTCACCCTCTTCCCGCTCTTCCCGCTGCAGTTGCGCATGACGGAAGAGGTTCTCTTATCCTACACAAAGGTCTAGTAAATAGTAATCCAGTCTCAGTCCTTTTTGATTCTGGATGCACTACTGTTGGGGTTAGGCAATCTCTTGTAGATCCATCCTGTGCTACAGGAAAGGTGATCAAATGTTTCACATTTGGTGGCACTTTATAAAGTATCCTACTGCCATAATACATATTGCGACTCCCTTCTTTACGAGAGATGTCCACGCGTGTCTTCTTCCAAATCCTATTGTGGACCTTATTATTGGTCGTATTCATGGAGTTAGGGAATGTACCCCACAGCAGATTGCTGCTTGGGAAGATCAAAATATGCATGCTACCAATGCAGTGGTCACAAGAGCACAAGCTCTGGAGACGCCTCAAACTTCATTGACTGATAATAATGAAGTGCATAGCCAAGATAGTCACTTGGTTCTTTCACGTGACTCTTTCATAAAGTTGCAAGAAGAAGATCCTTCTTTACAAAAATTCTTCATTCTAGCAAAAAAAGGTGATCCAAATCAAAATACAAATAGAAAGTCTGGGATTACCATGAAGAACGGCGTACTTGTGCGTATGGTACAAGACTCGACTGCATCTACACATTCACAAATTCTTGTGCCTAAGAGTATGAGATTACAAATATTGCAACATGCTCATGACTCGCAATGTGCTGGACATATGGGTTTTTCCCGTACAAAGTCGAGAGTTCTTGCGGTTTTCTTTTGGCCTTTTGCGAACAAAGACATACGTATTTACTGCCGATCTTGCAAAATATGTCAAGAGGTCAAATCTAGAGGACCACGACATGCTGCGCCTATCCAGGCTGCTGACATTCCTATTTGGCCGTTTCAAAAAATGGCAATAGATATTATTGGTCCTTTTAGGATCAAGTCCGCCAGAGGACATCAGTTTATCCTTACATGTGTCGATATGTGCACACGTTGGCCAGAGGCTATACCTCTCAAAAGCATCTCCACTGCCGATATCTCAGATGCTCTGTGGCTGATATTTTCTCGTTTGGGATTCCTCAGAGAAATATTGTCAGACCATGGCACTCAACTTACATCTGACACTATGTCACAGGTAATGTCTACTCTACATATTAAAAGGTCTCTCAGCAGTATCTATCACCCAATGTATAATAGGTTAGTTGAGCGTTTGAATAGAACACTCAAGACTTTACTTGGGAAGATAACTGAGGATCATCCTCAGGATTGGGACAGGGTTTTACCCGTGGCTCTCTATGCTTATAGAGAAGTTCCCAATGAACACACAGGGTTTGTGTCCTTTTGAACTTGTCTTTGGCGCGCGTCCGCGCGGCCCTATGTCTTTACTCCACGATCTTATCACTGCCGATAATATTAGCGACGACACTCAATCTTCATATGAGTATGTGATTGCTCTGAGGCAAAAGATCATCGAGGCATGCAAACGTATGCAATAGTCTCAAAAATTTCCGATGTCGACTATGTTGTCGATATTGATGGGAAGCATAAAACTTTCCATATAAATATGCTCTCGGAATTTCATGAAAGACCGGACTATTTGCAGCCTATTTTTTAGTTGACGGACGATTCTCCAGTACCTCATGGTCATTACTCATCCCTGTCAGTTATATAGGATGAGGAAACTACTTTCTCTGATGTCAATCTTCCTCTTCCTGTGATCCCACTTCATTCTACGGAATCTTGGAAAAATGTTACTGTTTCTCCTAATCTTTCCGCTGAGGAACATCAACAAGTCTCTTCGATGTTACAAACATTTCAAGATGTCCTTACCGACATTCCTGGACACACACATGTCATTGAACATGACATAATACTTACTGACCATAATCCTATTATAGTCAGACCCTATCCTATACCTATCCATTTTCAGTCACAAGTCGAAAAAGAATTGGGTGAAATGATACAATTGAAAATAATTGAACCATCCACTTCAGCATACTCTTCGTCCATGGTTATTGTTCGAAAGAAAGACAATAACATTCGCCTTTGCGTTGATTATCGCAAATTGAACCAAGTTACGAAGTTCGATGCTGAACCTATGCCTTCATTAGAAGAACTACTAAACAAACTATCTAATTCTAGATTCTTTACCAAACTCGATTTGTCCAAAGGTTATTGGCAAGTTCCTTTAACTGAACGCGCCAAACCTCTTATGCTTTTTCTACACCTAGGGGTTTATTTCAATGGAATTTCATGCCTTTCGGCCGTATGAACGCCCCTGCTACATTCGTACGCATGATGCGGCGAATTCTCTCATATCGTACAGATGTCATAGCATACTTAGACGATATCTGTCTGTTCAGTGATTCCTGGGAAGATCACTATTTAGGTTTATACGAATTGCTGTCTACTCTGCGTGAGTATAATTTAACTGCAAAACCCTCTAAAGCCTTTATAGGATTTTGTGAAATTTCTTTCCTGGGTCACTGTGTTGGTCATGGTCTCTTAAAGACAGAGGACCACAATAATTAAAAAATACTGAACATTTCTGTCCCTAAGACGAAAAAACAAGTACGTAGTCTTTTAGGTTTGATACAATTTTACGGACGATTCATTCCGAATCTGTCCTCCATTATGGCACCTCTTTCTACTTTATTGAAGAAAGGATCGCCTAATCTGATCCGCTGGTCTCAAGAATGCCAATCCTCATTGGACCAGATTAAAACTCTATTTTCATCTCCACCTATCTTAAGGTTACCTACTATTGAGAAGACTTTTGTTCTTCGAAGTGACGCCTCATCCACTGGGATTGGGGCAGCACTAATGCAGGAGTATTCTGATACTCTGCATCCGGTGATGTATATTTCTAGGAAACTAAGTGCGGCAGAGAGGAGTTACTCGGTTCTAGACCGTGAATTGTTGGCTATGGTTTGGTCAATTCTCAAGTTACAAAGATTCCTTCTGGGCGCACATTTCATTGTGGAAACCGACCAGAAAGCTCTTACTGCTATTCAGAGCAAAAACGTGAAGAGCTCGAGGTCCACTCGTTATGCCATAGCTCTTCAACCCTTTCATTTCACGGTGCGAGCTATCCGTGGTTCGGATAATGTGATGGCTGACATTCTGTCCAGATGCCCACATGATTCCACTTGACTCTTTTGTCCTATATTTCCTGATAGACGTCGAGATCTATAACAGTTCTCTACATTAATTAGAGATCAGCACATCTGTTCTCATTTTTAGGGAATTTATAACATTGTACTATATGTTTTCCTTTTTCTGTTACCGATGTTGGTATAACGGGAGAAGGCTACGTTAGCAATATATGGGCCAAAAGTTCTCATGGCCACAATTTGTATTCAAAAAGTATGTTGATTACTGTATTAGAAATCTAACAGTTATCATTTAGATTGTGTTATTTATATTTTCACAGCCAATCATTGATGAGTGCGAGAATCTGTCATTCTATCATCCATGAAGTAGGAGAAGTGATAACTTACCTAGGAACGACTCTGTAGATGTACCCTCTTGATTATGTCCACGTCTTCGGGGAACATCTACTTGATTAAGTATTGGTTATAATGCATTTAATCATAATATTATTACATGCCTAGGTAATGTTCTGTATGGTTGAAATGTATATATCTCTATGGTGCGGTATATTAATATATGACATCGCTGTTTTGTTGACATTCCTTGATTTAATCTTTTGATAATATATTTAATATCAAATGAATTTGTAAATGTATATGTTGCTTGCATAATAACATTGCCAGCACTGTGGCGTATGTTGGTGGCACCTCCCTGGAAAATGTGTATACTTAGGGAAATGTTTTCTCTAAGGGGCTGAGATATAATCTCACTTGACGCTCCATGCGTCGAGCTGCCTCATATTAGGCATTATATTTTGGTGATATGTTATCCACGCATCATTCGTGCGTTAGGAGCTTGTTGGATATTGCTCTAGGATTTAAAAAAAAAAGTTTCATTTTTTTCCCCGGGCGGTGCGGTAAACTGTTAAAGATTATTTTTCAGATGCAATATAAAATTTTCCTTTCTTATTTGATCACTTTAAATTTTTTGTGGTCAAAGGTTTATTACTCTTGATAAACTGAGGTTACATTTTGACTATAGTTGTTACCTCCTTTTGTGTCTTAAACCAAGCAGTCTATTTTTTAGATCGATGTCTGTGGTTCTCCTTATATGGTCAGAGTAGGTATAATTATGCTTGGAATGTTTGCAACATTGGTTGATGTTTATTCCTGTCCATATAAGGCGCGATTTGGTCTGCATATTGCTTGATATTTGTCTAACATCAGCTCGTTTTGAGTTGAACTCAGGGGTCGAGCGCTTCTGCGCATGTTCATGTTTTAGGGGTTTTGAGAAAGCTTCCGTTCGAGAGACGAAGAAATGTTCTGAGCGAAACAGGACGCTTTGAGCGTCTGTGATCTTTTGATGAGGAAAAGGAAGTCCTCTCGTTCATTAGTTTACCTAATGAGGATTTTCCTTATATGTTTCTGAGCGCCTGGAGGCGTGTGTGTTGTGGTGTTATTTCCGAAGCAAGGTAAATACTCTCCTAATATTGAAATCTATAGTCCACTTAGATTTTGACATTGTCGTTAGTATGCTCGCTCACTATTTACAGACAGGAGAGGCTCTTCTACTAGGAAATACACCCAGGTACCTTCGTACCTTAAATTGATATGTATACGGGTCAGTCTAGGCCCAGAGAACAGTTATTATGCTCTTTTGAACTTCGCTATGCCAGCGATTATGCCTTCATCAAGGTTAGACTTATAAATGCTTACAAAGGTCAACTTGAACTAAGCACATAGGTCCGCCATTCCCGTGCGGCCTAAGATAGACTTGTTTACACACCTGATCTACTAGTATCGGGGTGGATTTTGTTACACTTACAAAAGTGATGATATGGAACTGAGGCTGTTGTAAGCTGAAATTATAGGAGAACAGCTTACATGCTTTTGCGTGGGCCATCGCATATCTAGATCTATTGGACATGGATAACGGTCCCTCTGAACTAAACAGGCAGAGTATCGGAGCGGGACCCTAAAGATGGCACCCAGCCAGAAATACTTCGTAAGGACATCCATTGCCTCTTCCATGGTATGGTGGCTCTACCAGGGTACCGAATATTTCCACCATTTATTGGAGCATTTTAACTATCCAGAATCATCGCGGGAGCTACGAGGATCGTGTTCTGCCGTCGTTACCTGCAGAAAATGAATGATCAGAACGAAAATAGCTTTGCTTTGTAGTACACTCGTATATAAGTAAATGAAATAATGACCAGGAAATTTAGTGAGCATTGGCAGTGGACCAACTCTAAACAATTCGCATGCTATCTAGCCAGCGGAGGAGGAATTGCATGTTAATAGTGAAAGACCAAATAAAGAAGTAAAGTAAGCCATAAACCTCCTGTAAGGTGCAAAAGTTGCTAGTCCATACTGTATTCGCGCATTGACACCTCTACAGATATTCTATGAATATTACTTGGTAAAGTGTAGGAGAGAGAAAAAAATTCCAAGAGTAATGAGGGAAGGTTGTCTGATCAAACTACCTGAAAAGAAATGTTTACAAAAGTGCACACACTACAGAGGAATAATGTTATTATCAGTCAGGGAAGATATTAAACACATTTCACCAAAGGTGACGGACCAGATAATAAGTTAACAAATTTGCTCAGCCCTTAAGCAGCATTTGTTCTTGACTTCTGTGAATTTCTTGTGAAGGCTCCCCTACTGTAGAATCGCCATTCATCTTCTATCTTCATCTTTGACAAGAGTAATCTTGCGCGAAGATAAATACCTTGAACGATCTACTTTTAGATACGCTTGCGTTGTGACCATTAGTAGACCACTACTGCACAGCAAGGGGAGACAATCCCGTGACATCCTTGAGAGATTAAAACAGCCAGTAGACAAACAACTGAGAGATGAAAGAGCAGGTTATTATTAAAACAAATCAAATAGCCACATTGAGATTAATAGTGGAACAAAGTTTAGATTGGAACTCACCTTTTTACATTGGATTTGTGGACTATGAAAGGCATTTGATAGTGTAGACAGAGAATCACTTTCGAAATTGATGAGGCATTATGAAGTTCCCCTGAAAATCATTAAATTAATACAGAAAATTTGATAAGACACGGTATGAAGAGTTCTTTATGAAGGACAACATAAAAGAACCGTTTGAGATACGAACTGGAGTGCGACAAGGATGCCTCTTGTTTCCATTTCTTTTCTTACTAACAATAGATTATGTTATGAAAACATCGACGTTAAACAACAGAAATGGAATCCAGTGGAATGTGACCGAGCAGCTTGATGATCTTGAATTTGCGGATGTTCGGCTCTTTTGTCCTGTAACGGTAATCAGATGCAAGACAATATGACACTATTTGATGAGATATCACAGCAAGAGGGTCTGAAAATGCACAGGGAAGAGACACAGATAATGAGAATAAATGCACGAGATGAGAACATGGCTGAACATCACTACAGATACAAAATTATAGACATATCTTGGCAGCAATATAGACAAAGTTGAGGAAAAGACAATGATATTAAAATTTGAAAACAAAAAGCAACAGGAGCTTTCATTACATTGGGAGACATATGGAGATTAAATGAAACCAAGTCCAACACAAAAATAAGAATCCTCAACTAAAATGTCATGTCAGTCTTACTGCATGGCTCAGAAACTTAGAGAACAACAAAACAATAACCAAAACAATTACAGACTTTCCTAAATGGATGCTTGTAAAGAAAAGAAGGATTGAAATGGTATGACAAAGTCACCAATGTGGAAATGATGACAAGAACCAGAAAAGAGCCAGTGGAACAAGAGGTGAGAAGAAATCGCTGGCGATAGAGAGGACAAACTTTCACGGATTGCCTCCCCTTAGCTCTGCATTAGTGGTCCACCAGTGGCCAAAACTCGAGAGTATCTAACATGGGTCGTCAAAGGAGTGTACCTTCGCACAAGATTACCCTTGGCAGAGTTGTATATAGAAGGGTAATGATGCTTCTATCCCAAGGTAGTTTCACAAAATAATTAAGAAATCAAGAACAGTGCTGCATATGGCAGAACATTATTAACTTAAATCTGATCCGTCGCGTTTTGTGAAGAATTAAGCAATGGGTTTAGTCCGTTCAGGCAGCCGCGGTAGCGCAGTGGTTAGTGCACTGGCTGCCGTGCTCGGTGGTTCATAATTCGATCCCCAGTTGAGGTGCGATTTTGTAGACCGCAAACGGCTTCGGCGTCGATCCAGCCTCATGAATAGGGTACCAGAACAATTCTGGGAAGGTTAAGGCGGCCGGCGGGATGCTGACCACATCAACCCTAGTGTGCCGATGGTCAAGAAAATATTGGCCTAACACCATATTCCCAATATGCCTCAACAGGCGTGTAACGGGATCCTCCTTTTCCTTTAGCCCGTTCAAGCCCCCAGATGGTGTAAATCCAGAGAAATTCTTTTCTAAGAATTAGCTCTATACTGTATATGTAAATATAGGTCTAGATGCATATATATTAAAGAGTCTTGCTCATAGGTTTGCTTTCATACACATAATAACCGAATCAAGTATGAATGTTTAGTTTTAAAATAACATGTAGCACATTTAATAATGAATTAATTTTAACAAGTTAAAATAGCGATGACATGAAGATGAATTTTAGAAGTAAATCAATTTTAGTCTTCACTGAGACTTAGGTGAGGATTTTAAAGAAAAAAAATATTGTCCTTTTGCTGTTTCCTTAAATAAGAACTTAACTGATCTAGGTGAGTCCTGCAGCCGTGGTTTCGTCAATTCTTCTGTGATGAGGGCACTTCTTCACACAACTTGTCCAATGTATGCGGTTAGTGTTGATTCCCTGCTTTTATTGTAGAACTTTCGTCATTCAGCTTCATATCGCGAGCAGTCTGATAGCTTCGTTCCACGATCTTTAGACAAAAGAAAGAGAACAAATGCCTCTGGTAAGTACATTTATGTGCTGCAAATTTACAGGCGCATCGTCTCGCTGTCCACCCACCAATGTTAGCTTCTCTGAATAATTAAATTCTTGAGTATACACAGCGTAACTCGGGGAAGATGATTAGAAATCACCAATATTATTCTTCTGGGTATTAAACTGGGAAAATATGTGCTTGGACAGCGTGAAAGCAATGAGTTGCCTAAATTACAATTAACTAGGTAGAATGGACACAGCAAATTGATGCTTTCGAATCACTTGGTCTGGGAAAGTTTTGTATTCCTCTTATGACGGGTGATCTGATTCCTTAGGTCTCCAGTCTTTGTATTTAAAAATGCGGATTTACTTTTTAAGTTTTAAAGTTGACCAAATACTTCGATCCTGGTTCTTTAAGTTTCCAGTCTTTGTATTTAAAAAATGCAGGTTTACTTTTAAGTTTTAAAATTGTCAAAATACTTCAATCTGTCACTTTTAATTATGGAATTCTTAGTCTGTTCCTTCTTTTTCTGGCTCTGGTTAATTTCTCGCTTGACGTGGCGATTGAGTCTGATTTGTAACTCCGATTCCGCTAGATTATATGTTCAATTCTCAGTTCAAAATCCCAGATTGTACTTCCGACGAATTTTCCAATGAGAGCCACTGTGTATCCCGTCCTTCAAATCGAGCTAATCGTAAGTTCTTTTAAAACTATCTGGGTCGAGATGTTTAATTTAATATCCCCCCACCAACCCCCCCCCCCCCCCCACCGCGTGTTTTACAATATTACATTTTAAAATTCCATCGCGTGACCTCTTTCTAATAAGTCGTAATACTTCCGCTGGCTTCTTTATGTAAAACTCGTAAACCCATCTTTGCACTCATTGCCTGTCTAGATGCTTTCTAACCAATATTGTCTCCTCAGACAGATTATCGGTAATATTGATATCGAGATGATCAAGCGGAAACGATTATCTAATCATCACCTATTTCTTCGCACACTCCAGACGGCTCGCTGAAACAGACAATATGGCTTTTCTTTTTATCGCTCTTGAGCGATCATATTGTGTCAAAAAGAGATCGACTCTGTCAAAGGTGGTCAGATGCCTCAGATGATAAACGTATTACTGCTGATCCGTGTAATTAGCCTCGTATTGTTACAGTTCACCTGGTGAAACGTAAATATATCTGGGTGCGGCGAAAGAGCAAAAATGTAAGTGCATGAAATATGTCAAATAATAAGCAGTGAATTGGAGAGAGAGAAAGGGGCACAAAAGTACATAAACAAACCGTTTTGTCACCCAATTATTGAGGACACCTGTTGATAGCATTACAGGGACACAGAAGCTGATGTAGACCAAATAAACACATGAAGAAAGAGAGCTGGAGACAGAACTGAAAATGTTGAGAAAGGCGTGGTAAGAATGGCATGTGTTTGTTGAAGGCCTAAGGCGTACTGTTACAATGATTGGCAGCTGTCAGATAAACAAGAAGGTTTTCAACAAAACAGATCAAGTATTGACCTGATAGCCGCACTGCGAATAGTATTTGAACATATTTTAGAAATGAACTAAATTGATTACATTCGACTATTATATCTGTGGAAAGAGTATTTGACTGTGCCGTCTAACTATTACTTTGTTAAATGTTGAAGGGTTATGGAATACCGCTGAATATCATTAACACTTAATAAAGAAAACATGACATGACATGAGTTCTTCATGAAGGACAATTTAAAGAACCGTTTTAGATAAGCATTGGAATATAAAAGCAAGACCTCTTGCCATTATTATTCTTCTTACAGATATAGATGAAAAAGAAATAGAACGCATTGGACTTTGACTATGGCGTTTTAGTATCTAGATTTTGCCGACACCTTTGCTTGTATGTCCCATAACCGTTAACCAGTTGCAGCACAAAGTGAACATAATTGTTGCGAGGTCACAGCAAGTGGGTTTCAAAATAGACAAAGAAAACAAATTATAATTCGATTCAATAGAAAAAACGATAACATGGTGGCACGGGACAAAATTAAGATGTTGAATTTTACACATATCTTGTCAGCGATATTGACATGAAATAAAGGAACTAGCACAGCATTTAGGAAATAAATGGAAATCATAATAAACCAACACAAAATAAGAGTCTCTAAAACAAATATCCAGTCAGTCAAAAAGTTAATGACTTTGATAAATGGGTGTTTGATTATTGTTGAGGCCATTTTTCTTTCTTGTTAGGGTTTTGCAAATGTATGTTGTTTACACACAATATTCATCTGAAGTTAATGTCCAGGGTTCGTTCTTTATGTGCCTTGCAGACAAATATTATTTTCTTTCGTTCACACACCGCTTTCTTTAAAAAAAGCAATAACTGCTACTTGACGGTCATAAACTTTATTACACACGAAGAACGTTACAGTAGTCCCATTGATGTGGTCAGACAGTTTGTACACAACCAAGATTAATAATAATAAAAGTCACTCATATGTATGAAACAATCCTTTCAATCATGAAATATGGAATACAGTCCAGGAAATCCTATGCGGCAAAAATAACAAATAAAGCATCAGCGACACCTGCTGAGGTGATAGTCTTCAATGGTATGGCCTCCCGCCAACGTGAACATAAGTCTATACACGTTAGGATATATCGATATCCTCTATCGGACATGACTGACATAGGACCAACTATGTCAACCGCAAGCTTGATGAAAGGCCGCAATGGCACAACAGTGACTTGTAAGGGTGCAGCATGGTACTCGCCCCTACGTGCTACCTTTTGAAAAGTTGTACATGACCTGCAGAATTGCTTTACGTCTTTGTTAACACAGGGTCAATAAAAATTCGAGGTGACACGAAACAGAGTACGCTTGTGGTAAAGTGGGATGATATAAATACTTATAGGGGACTTAGTGTATTGACTGAGATCAGCTGTGAAGGTATCTGTATCTAATAGGTGTAGTGTTTTACAGATAACCTTACTTGCTACCACATTTATACCTCAGTCAGAATTATTCTGGAATATTGTGATGACTACGTTGAATGTCTAGGGTATGTAAATGATGAAGTGTAAGTCACAACAACAACAGACAGATAAACAATTTAATTTATTCCACCACACTTGACAACACTGTGACACTCACACACATTTAACACTCTATAAGACTATCTTAAATGAGTCACTGGTAAAGTTTCAAATATATATGTATTAATTACTTTCACTATTATATATCCTGATTCAACTACAAAGTGAACCAGGAATCACAATCACATGTAATCACAATTTATATGTACATAATTTATAAATAAGAACCTTGTAGTGACATATTTTATTAATATTATCCTATGTGTGTCAGTTGTGTAGTAGTACTATGAGGTAATACTGGTTTTGTTTTTCAAGCTATGTTGTTATTTGTCATCATGACTTCAAGTGTTTGTTTATCTTGGAAATAGTATGGGGAAAAATTCACAGTTCCTGTCAATTTAAACAAGATATTGTCCCTCTGTTTTACTATAATGTCAATTTTTGAGGGGACACATAATGTTGAGCTCCTCTGGCCACAGAGGCTTAACTTTCGTGATGGCGGCAGGAAAAGACTCCTCTGCTCGATTGCTCCCCTGTGTTCTGGAGACACCGCACTGGTCACTATCTGGACCCAGGAGTATGCTGTCGACCTCTAGATTCAGCAAAGCTCAGACCAGGTGCTGCTCAATAACTTTAGGACCACGGTCCCTGAAACAAGAAGGTTGTACCTCCTATTTCATAACTAATTTATAATCTATTTCCAGACTGAACACAATACATAACAAACACTGAGTTCAGAGCTGTAGGCCAACTGCCAGTTTCATCTGAAACAATTTACACCAGTATACTCCTTCCTGATGGTTACTACGCCTCAGCAATTCCAGCATTAGTTCTTTCTAGTCAATAAGATAGGTGTCAGTATACTGTTTGGCAATTCCATGCAGTTTTACTTTTCTCCGACACCTTCTGTTCAGGTTGGAGCACTATATAGGCTTTGCCTCATGTTCGCTACTGAACCACACACATATACAGACATAAATTATCAATTTACATTCAATTTTCATTAAAAAGATATCAAATATTTCAAGCTTACCACAATTCATGGAAATATTACACAGTTACGTTGACTGGCAATGAATATAGCACAATTTCGATCTGCCGATGTCCCAGGCTTTTATTTAGAAAAATATGCACTGGCGCTCAACGCACTGGTTCTTTAGTAAGTTTATTTGAAAATGTGGTGCTGAACTGACGCTTCTAATTGACTATATGGGCGGGTCTAACCAATCGAGCCATGTTTACACAAGCGTTTGAAAAAAGTTACCCTTCCTTCCGTCTCCCCTAACAACAAAAGATAGTATTTGTAGCCCGACTAATCGTGTTTAGCCTTACATGTACTTCTATCCAATCAAATAGGATTTAACATGGGGACCTATTTCCCGTACAATGGTGGTGTCAAAATCTGCCACTGAGCGATTCTGATTTTGGGGTTGTCTGACACCCTCACTATTTCTTTTGGCTATAATTTGTTAATTCCTAGACTATTTGCGTAACGTTTAACATATTCTTTGTCAGCAAGTCCTAAGGAACCCAATTATATAAATTTAAGGGAGCTAGGTGGCTGCGTTCAAAATGTGCATTTTCTTCTACCTCCTGTTCACTTCGAATACGATGTGGTGTCTGGGTACTGTCAGGCTTTCAAACGTAAACCAGTATAATGTCATATTTCCTAATAAGCATTTTTCAGGTTTTTAAAACCCAACTCTCGTATGGGTAGTGTTTTTTATCACTGTCGATTTGAAAAAAAGTTAGTGCATGTGGCCTTACACGCGTGATGGCAGTAATTGTATAGCGAGACGCGTGTTAGTGTTGCATGCGTTCCGGCTTTCAGCCCTCCCTTCTCTCTATCCTAAGTTCATCTGTCTTTTCGTTTATGTTAACTTAGTGTATAAAATGACATGAATGGAATATTAAATATAGGTCAGCTTGCGTATCTCAAGGTTTTTCTTAGAAAGGCAGTACACGTTTTATTGTGTTGTGGAAACGCGTGTATGCTGCAGTAGGCTTTTACTATCAACGTGAAACGTTACAATTTGCAGACGAAGTAGAAAACAAGGGGATCTCGAGTACCGTCATTGTGACAGCACTGTTCTTTACCATTCTTCTTTCCTTTTATTGAATTTATGTGTTAGGCTTTACATTTACTTTTTAATTTATATATGTGGATTAGAATTTCTCACGACAAATTCTCCCCACTTAAAACAGACGTTATATGTCAGTCTATAATTCTATATACACATAGAGAAATTTTGTATTATTCCTGGGGCTTAGGGTGATTCTCATCACACGGATGGCGGCTTAAAAAATCCGCTCCCAGATTTGTTTTTCCACTTATATACTCTATGCTAAACTCAAATGGCTGCATCAGTAATGACCAACGGAGTAATCTAGAATTTTCATGTCTAGCCTGCGCTAGAAACGACAAGGGTTTGTGATCCGTTTGCAACTTAAATGCCTTCCCATACAGATAAATATTGAATTTCTTTATCGCCCATATTACTGCAAGACATTCTTTTTCGCTAGTTGAGTAGTTGGTTTCAGCTTTATTCAACTTTCTGCTAGCATATGCCACTGGGCTTAATTCCCCATCCAATGCATCTGATTTCTGTAGCAGAGTCGCACCTAACCCAATATTACTGGCATCAGTCCTTACAATGAATTCTTGACTTAAGTCAGGTAATTTCAAAATAGGTTTACTTGTGAGCTTTTCCTTCAATTCCTGGTAAGCGAATTCGCATTGTGGAGTCCATGTAATTCGATCTGGATGTCCTTTACGTGTCAAATCAGTTAACGGTGCACATATGGAATTAAAGTTTTTGATATACTTTTGGTAGAAACCACATAATGAGACAAAAGATCTCACGTCTTTCTTGGTTTGTGGTCTCGGGGCTTTCTTTAGTTTCTCTAAATTCTTTGGGTCAGGGGTCATGTTTCCCTGATAAACTGTGTGTCCCAAAACTTCCAATTCTTTACATCCAACGCAACATTTGGTTGGTCGGGCTGTTAAATTCGCTTCTCTAAGTCGATTAAACAGCATGTTCAGAGAGTCAATGTGTTCCTCAAATGTTTCTGTTGCTATAAGGATATCATCCATGAAATTTGTGATACATGGATTATTCAGAGGGTCCAATAATTTTCTCATCATTCTAGAGAAGACACTAGGTGCATTCTTCAATCCAAATGGCAATCTGTTAAACTCATAGTGTCCCTCTGAGGTACTAAACGCTAGGTATGGTCTAACCTCAGGCTTTACTGGAATCTGATAGTATCCTTTACTCAGATCCACTTTTGAGAAATATTTAGCTTTATTTAGTCTGGCAAACAACTGATTTGTATCCGGCAATGGATCCACCTGTCCTTCTGTAATAGCATTCAGTCTCCTGTAATCTATACAGAGTCTATGTTCTCCAGAGGGTTTCCTTAAAAGTACAACACTGGAACTATACGAAGATTCACTGTGTGAAATAATTCCTTCCTTCAACAAATAGTCTATCTCTTCCTTCAAAGCTTTCTCCTTAGCAAAAGGAATCGAATAGGGTTTCATACAGACAGGTGTGGGGTCTATCAGTTTCATATCATATTCCAATAAGTTTGTATGCCCCGGTCGGTCTGTTAACACCTCTGCATGATTATCTAGAACCTGTTGTACTCTCTTCTTTTGCTCTTTCGTTAAGTGTGTACTGATTTTCACCTGTGCCGCTGTCTCACAGGGATGTAATGGATATTCAAATGATGAAAGTGGTTCCTTTTTCATCTCCATGGCGATGGACAAGGTCAACAAGTGTGTCTCTTCCTGATTTTCTCTTTCCAAATATTTCTTCAGGAGATTCACATGATAGATTTTTTCTTTCCCCTCTTATCTATCTTATAATTTGTTCTAGACACCTTCTCTAGAACTGTATATGGACCTTGCCATCCAATTTGTAACTTATTCTGACTACCGGGCAGAAGAAGCAGTACCTTCTCTCCCACAGCCAAATCTCTGTCTTTAGCTTTCCTGTTATAGTAAGCAGCATGTTTCTTCCTGGCTTGTTTCAAATTTTCATTGGCAAGTTTCCAGCCAGTTTTTAAACGAGTGGTCAGCTCATTCACATATTGGTATGAGGATGTAATATTTTCCTCTGCCTTTTCATCAGTCCACGTTCTTAACAGCGTTACATATGGACCTTTAATTTTGTGGACCTATTTGTCCATGCACCGGTATGGTCTCTTCCACTCGAAGCGCTATAGTGATGATTTTTCTTCCCAGAATTATCATGCACAAAACGACCGCTACCAATTTTTCTCTTGGGGCTTTCTCCCCACTTAGAATTCTTGATGAGAGATTTCCTCTCTACATCTTCTTTCTCCAGTTTGTTTAAGTCCGATTGAGGGATTTTCGGCTTATCCTGGGGTAAGACATCTTTTTGCACTCTCTGCATAGTGGCCATTGTAAAACAGTTAATTGAAGCTTGTCCGTGAAAGGGGCTTCCCATTCCATTTGGTCCACTTTATCAAATTTATATTTCTTTTTATTGTCAGGCCTAATTTTGCCCCGTGGCGTGTCCAGGTCCTGATCAATGTTCCCACTTGTGGGTGTTCCCTCATGTGCTATGCTACACCTTTCTACAAAATTCTCAATGTCCCATCTTGCTTTGGGCCAATAATAATTGTGAGCCACCTTTTGGATGATGGTACCAATTTTCTCATGGTCCCCATCTTGTTTCACATGTAGGCTCCTTATTAAGTCTGCACTATATGTCTTTGTAAGAACCAACTGTCCGTGACCATGGGATCTAGTTCCGGCCTTCCTGTAAATCAACTTGTTTTTCATGTAAAAATCTCCCTTGCCTGGAGTTGTATGACAAGTTGACAATTTTCTGAAACAAGGCTTGAGTGTTTTATCCCCAGCCTGTGCCTTCCTCATCTCTTCTGGTGTGGTATCTAACATAATATCCTCCTCCTGTCTTGAGGTCGACCTGACCTGAAGGGTTGCCATATACACAGGTTTCCTTCTGCAACGGTCAGTGTCATGATTGTTCATCTTACAATTCTTACACCACCTTTTTCCTTGGTTGAAAGACTTTCTTTCATCATATTTCCTTTCATCGAATTGTGGGGTTTTATTTTTATTGTCATACCGTGGCCTATCAAATTGGTGCTTACCTTTGTTTTGATCTCTAGGATCAAATTTATTAAAGTTCTGTGGTGCCCTAAAATTATCCACCTGTTTCTTTTTATTACCTGATACCTCTGCCTGAGCCGCTTGATACCTTTCTGCAACATTTTGCAACTCACCCAGCCTCTCTGCACCTTGTTCCATGAGAAACTTTCTCAGATCTGGAGCCATGGACTCTCTTAATTGTTCTATAAGGACCATTTCCTTAAGATCTTGGGTTTTCCCCAGAGAAGTCCATTTCTCCAAGTATGTCTCTATTCGTGCAGAGAACTGGTGATAGGTTTCACCTGACAGTCGTTTAGCATTCCTAAATTTTTTCCTATAAAATTCTGCATTCTTTTCATATCTTAACAAAAGAGCCTGCTTTAGCATGTCATAATTTTCCTGATCACCTCTGCTCATTTGGCAAAAACTTCATAAGCTGCCCCACGAAGCCCTTGAGATAACTTTAAGCTCCACATTTCTCTTTCTAACCCATACGTGGTAGCTAATAGTTCATATCTATTTAGATAGCTCTCAATATCATCGTCTTTCTCAACAAAATAATCTAAATGAAAGTTCATAGCTGAGGTTGAGGCTCCCTGACTAGCAGTGGCATCAGAGGTAAAGGGACTGGCACCATTTTCAGGAGCATGGCCTTGAAACTCAAACTCCCTTAGTCGTAACTCATGTTCCCTTTGTAATCTCTTCTCCTCCTTTTCTGCTTCCCTCTCTGCAGCTAATCGCTTGTCTTCCCTTTCTGCAGCTAATTTCTTCTCTTTCTGCAGTCAATCTTCTTTCTTCTGCTTCCAATTTCTTAGCCTCAGCCTCAATCTGCAGCCTCTTAGTCTCAGCCTCAGCCTGTAACCTCTTAGTCTCAGCCTCAGCCTCAAATTGTATCTTCTTAATTTCCTTTTCAGCCTCTAACTTTCTTTTGGCCTCTTTTTCTAATCTTCTTTCTTCCCGTTCAATATATTTGTCACATTCAGCAGTGACATAAGCAATCATAATTTGCCCGTCCATTCCTAACTCTTTCGCAGTCTGTACAGCAGCAGATCGAAATTTGGCCAGGTCCGCCATTTTCTAGCAGGTAAATGTATGTATCCAATTTTAGAAATCTCCTTAGCCCCGAAGATATTAGAGTGAGTCATGTTTACTGTCGAGCCTGGTTCTGTTTCGGTAACAATAGCTTGTTTTACGATAGTGTATTATGTCACCACTACTTTTTGGAATAGCTATTGATTGGGTTATGAGAAACTATACCCACAATGAACAATTGGGTATAAAATGGACAAATGGAAAATTCCTGGGGGACCTGGATTTCGCAGATGATGTAGCATTCTTAAGTTCAACACCAAGACAATCCCAAGAAGCAATAAATAATTTGTGTCATCTCTCGGTTAAAATTGGTCTCCAAATAAATGCCTCTAAAACTAAAGCTATGAACTTTTCTAACGAAACCTTTGATATCATCTTGAACGGGGAAAAACTACAGAAAGTTGAAAGTTTCAATTATTTAGGCAGTAAAATGACTCAGGATGGTGACACAACAAGAGAAATCCATACTAGAATTGCTTTGGCAGCTAGCGCCTTCAATAGATTATCTAACATTTGGAAATTACGATCATTGAATATACATACCAAGCTTCGTCTGTTTAATTCAAATGTTATCTCAGTGTTAACATACGGCTGTGAGAGTTGGAAAATAACAAAATCATTGGAGAACAAGCTGAATACATGCGAGAACAAATGTCTTAGAAAACTCATGAACATCAGTTGGAAAGAATTCAAGACTAATCGACAAATAAGAGAAGACTCTAGGCAGAAATATGTCTCCGACTATATAAGGAAAAGACGATGGTCATATATCGGTCATGTCCTACGAATGCAAAACAACAGAATACCACTACAGGCGCTCACTTGGGTTCCTGAGGGTAAGAGGAAAAAAGGAAGACCAAAGAAACACTCAGAAGAACAATAATAAGAGAAGGAAGAACGTTGGGCCTAAATAATGTGCAAGAGCTAAGAGGAGTGGCGTCACAACGAACAACCTGGAGAGCACTGGTTTCTGCCTTATGCGCCGTGTTTGGCGCTTAAAGAATTTATTATTATTATTATTAAATGTATGTAATGTCTAACTAAACAATACAATCTATAATTACTTATCCAAGGACACCACAGGCACTGAGAGCTCAACGTTATTTATTTCCACCCAAGGATACCTTTTAATTCTTATTATTCCCAATAGTGAATTACCCCCAATATTTATAATAGGGAAAGATTCAAAATCCCGGGAGCGAGACTCCAATATATGTGGTAAAGTGGGATATATAAATACTTATAGGGGACTTAGTGTATTGACTGAGATCAGCTGTGAAGGTATCTGTATCTAATAGGTGTAGTGTTTTACAGATAACCTTACTTGCTACCACATTTATACCTCAGTCAGAATTATTCTGGAATATTGTGATGACTACGTTGAATGTCTAGGGTATGTAAATGATGAAGTGTAAGTCACAACAACAACAGACAGATAAACAATTTAATTTATTCCACCACACTTGACAACACTGTGACACTCACACACATTTAACACTCTATAAGACTATCTTAAATGAGTCACTGGTAATGTTTCAAATATATATGTATTAATTACTTTCACTATTATATATCCTGATTCAACTACAAAGTGAACCAGGAATCACAATCACATGTAATCACAATTTATATGTACATAATTTATAAATAAGAACCTTGTAGTGACATATTTTATTAATATTATCCTATGTGTGTCAGTTGTGTAGTAGTACTATGAGGTAATACTGGTTTTGTTTTTCAAGCTATGTTGTTATTTGTCATCATGACTTCAAGTGTTTGTTTATCTTGGAAATAGTATGGGGAAAAATTCACAGTTCCTGTCAATTTAAACAAGGTATTGTCCCTCTGTTTTACTATAATGTCAATTTTTGAGGGGCCACATAATGTTGAGCTCCTCTGGCCACAGAGGCTTAACTTTCGTGATGGCGGCAGGAAAAGACTCCTCTGCTCGATTGCTCCCCTGTGTTCTGGAGACACCGCACTGGTCACTATCTGTACCCAGGAGTATGCTGTCAACCTCTAGATTCAGCAAAGCTAAGACCAGGTGCTGCTCAATAACTTTAGGACCACGGTCCCTGAAACAAGAAGGTTGTACCTCCTATTTCATAACTAATTTATAATCTATTTCCAGACTGAACACAATACATAACAAACACTGAGTTCAGAGCTGTAGGCCAACTGCCAGCTTCATCTAAAACAATTTACACCAGTATACTCCTTCCTGATGGTTACTACGCCTCTGCAATTCCAGCATTAGTTCTTTCTAGTCAATAAGATAGGTGTCAGCATACTGTTTGGCATTTCCATGCAGTTTTACTTTTCTCCGACACCTTCTGTTCAGGTTGGAGCACTATATAGGCTTTGCCTCATGTTCGCTACTGAACCACACACATATACAGACATAAATTATCAATTTACATTCAATTTTCATTAAAAAGATATCAAATATTTCAAGCTTACCACAATTAATGGAAATATTACACAGTTACGTTGACTGGCAATGAATATAGCACAATTTCGATCTGCCGATGTCCCAGGCTTTTATTTAGAAAAATATGCACTGGCGCTCAACGCACTGGTTCTTTAGTAAGTTTATTTGAAAATGTGATGCTGAACTGACGCTTCTAATTGACTATATGGGCGGGTCTAACCAATCGAGCCATGTTTACACAAGCGTTTGAAAAAAGTTACCCTTCCTTCCGTCTCCCCTAACAACAAAAGATAGTATTTGTAGCCCGACTAATCGTGTTTAGCCTTACATGTACTTCTATCCAATCAAATAGGATTTAACATGGGGACCTATTTCCCGTACAATGGTGGTGTCAAAATCTGCCACTGAGCGATTCTGATTTTGGGGTTGTCTGACACCCTCACTATTTCTTTTGGCTATAATTTGTTAATTCCTAGACTATTTGCGTAACGTTTAACATATTCTTTGTCAGCAAGTCCTAAGGAACCCAATTATATAAATTTAAGGGAGCTAGGTGGCTGAGTTCAAAATGTGCATTTTCTTCTACCTCCTGTTCACTTCGAATACGATGTGGTGTCTGGGTACTGTCAGGCTTTCAAACGTAAACCAGTATAATGTCATATTTCCTAATAAGCATTTTTCAGGTTTTTAAAACCTAACTCTCGTATGGGTAGTGTTTTTTATCACTGTCGATTTGAAAAAAAGTTAGTGCATGTGGCCTTACACGCGTGATGGCAGTAATTGTATAGCGAGACGCGTGTTAGTGTTGCATGCGTTCCGGCTTTCAGCCCTCCCTTCTCTCTATCCTAAGTTCATCTGTCTTTTCGTTTATGTTAACTTAGTGTATAAAATGACATGAATGGAATATTAAATATAGGTCAGCTTGCGTATCTCAAGGTTTTTCTTAGAAAGGCAGTACACGTTTTATTGTGTTGTGGAAACGCGTGTATGCTGCAGTAGGCTTTTACTATCAACGTGAAACGTTACAATTTGCAGACGAAGTAGAAAACAAGGGGATCTCGAGTACCGTCATTGTGACAGCACTGTTCTTTACCATTCTTCTTTCCTTTTATTGAATTTATGTGTTAGGCTTTACATTTACTTTTTAATTTATATATGTGGATTAGAATTTCTCACGACAATGCTTAATCCCCATATGATCAGCTGAAAGCTAATCATGGGCAGTATTCAATACTATAGGTCTAAAACTCTTTGAAATAACTACCTGTCTCCGGACTGAAACACAGTTGTCAAAGCATCTAGTCAGTACTGAGTTTTTAATTTCGAACCAGTAACGTGAAGTTTTTTTCTTTTTAACATGTAAAGCAACATCTTCGCGCTGTTTGGCCGCGAGCGACTGGGGGGAAACATTATGAACATTCTGAAGAGATACTCTCTCACTAAATGGTATAGCTGGCTCTGCCTTGGATTCAGCGGCATGCTGGGCCCTAGGGACCACAGCATTAGCCAACAATGGCTGAGATTCAACCCATTTATGTATTTCTTTTGGAGAGCAATCCTTAATACCTGGTATGTTACCAAGGATAATGTCTGATACTGGTTGCTCAAGGACACATGCCTTTACCTTACCTTAAAGAAAGGTGTGGCAATATCTATTTCTGGCACTGGGTAACACTCTATACTCCTTCCAAATGTTATGCACTTCATTGTTTTACCAGTAAATGAAGATTCATCAATTAACGATCTACGGTCTCTGACAGTGGTACATCCGGAATCACGAAGGACAATTGCTGGCCTGTTATACAGGAAACCAGTATATAACGTGAGGCGTCCCACATTCTCACAAGATGACACAGCGGGTAGAGCATGCCCGCAGATCAATCTGGGCTGCGAACCAGGTTGGAATTAAGATTTGCCCCCATAACAATTTTCATCATTAAGTGAGCTAACAGCGCATGTATTGGCATGGTCGGCTCCCTTCTCATCATTCTTCTTTGTAGTTATACATGCATTACCCCTATCATAATTGCTATTGTCATGATGCCCACAGTGTTTGTTAGTACTGTTTCCATAGTATTTCTTATAAGGTCTATTCCTAGCACATGACCAACATCTGTCATTATTTCTATTACCACTGTAGGGTCCGTTGTCTTGTGTGGGTCTATGATCCATCCTTTTGTGGTGCATTTCATTACCAAGGCTAGAATTGTGCCACCACTGACCTTGGTTTGAATAACCATAATCTCCTCTCTGTGAGAAGTTAGATGGTGACCTCTGCCGTGGGAAGTTATATTTTCTACGGTAGTTGGAACTATAGCCTTGCCTTACTCTGCTGTCCACACTCTGTGAACGAGGTCTCTGACCACCATCTCTATAGTCATGACGATCCACACATACTGGGAGTGCGTCCTTTATAGTTGGTTTGTGAACCTCTTTATCTTGGTGAGCTGTCATATATTGTCGCTCAAGTATCTCCATTGCCACAAGGTCTTTCTGTTTTCTTTCTTGAAAAAATGAGACAAGATCGGTGCTACTTGCCGACAACACCTTGTCATGTAACATTAGATCAAATAAACCAGTGAAGGTCTTATCAATATCGGAAAACTCTGACCATTTTTAGAGTATAATTTAATGAATGAGATAAACTTTCCAAAGTCAGCTTTCCTGCTAGGCAGACAGGAATGAAATTTATCACGAAATCCCCCTTTCGTGAGCTGAAATTTGAGTAGCATTGTCTCCTTGACAACATCGTAGTCTTCTCTACTATTGCTGTCTGATGAGTGTTATAATTGAAGTAGGATCGGTTGATATGGTATAATTCTGGTTACCACATTGATACAGGTATTATGGTCAACTCAAACCGACACAGTGTTGGGCATACAGGTCACCTTGTCCATGGAGTATTGAGGCCCCGACAAGAGACAGTGTTTATGTTGAATGAGAGTGCAAATGGACGTTATGCGAATGGGTGGTACTGTTCTGCAGAGTTGACAAGTAATAAGGCACTCATCCACTCATGTATGAAAGTCAATGATGTCTGGAACTACTGTTGATAATTTCACACATTTAATAGGACGCAAACTCTGACGACACATATATAGTCACTGGAACAGGTTGGCAAAAAAACATCACATGCTTGACAAAATGGTCTACGACATCAAATATGCATTCGTATAGAATGTGGATATAACAGAACGTTCGTAGCTAGTCCCTCAGTGTTCTAGTTGTATAACTTTCAAGCCTAACTGACTGATCGCGTCAGTTAATGTTTGCAAACGTTTATTATAAATGGCTCTCTGACAGAACCTCTTCTGTCGAGGAATTACAAGCCGTAAATCAGTAGGCTTATGTGACGACAATCTTAAACCACAGTAGTGGGTTACCATAGTAGACAGATCTCTGTATCATCATCAGATAATAAGGCATTCCTGTTCTCCGAACGATGATCCGCTTAGGCAAAGGCGGGATCCAAAATGGCTTCTATCTCCAGTGAGCGTCGCTCACTGCGAAGATGCATAATGAAGCATAAGTAAAGGGCTCTGTTCATAAACATCGATAATGCTGTGTAGATTATATAGGTAATAATGCAATGCACATAATAGATATTGGTGCTGCTAGCACAATGTCGTCAATAAAGAATTCAGCCCACTCATATGCAGACCATATCCCTGGCTGCAGGTCTAGGCAAAACGAAAAAGTTCAGTAAATGTCTTTCGTTACCTTAACATCCTAGAAAACACTAGAAAAATAGCACACGCCATCCTTTGGCGCTAAGAATATATTCTGGGGAGGAACATAGACATAATAGTCACACAGCAGACGTCGATTTTCTCCAGAATTACACAGAGCACATATCAACGGACATCTGTCCGGGGCAGCAAACACAAGAACTCCCCATGATGGAAGTCTTCTTCGACAACCTCCAATACGACGTATGCGCAGTAGCGCGTGACCCCCAGAGTTCAACTCAAGATGGGCCGACGTCGTTAAAGACAATAAGATACAAGACCAAATTGCCTTAAAAGACAGGAATATACCTCAACTTAGGTTATAAACATTCCCAGAAAGACTGATCTGTTCTGACCATACACGAAAAGTAATTCGACGTAAATCTTAGTATTCATATAAGACCCAAGAGAAGTTAACAGACATAATAAAATGAACCATCAACTAAATCAAGGGTTATGTACCTTTGACTATCAACAAAAAGTGTTAACAGACAAATAAATATCTTTCTATAGATATATCTCTATATTCATTGCCTACAAAAGAATCTGTGCGTAACACTGTCCAAAGCAAAATAAGCCTGTAGAGCATCAGCTGTTAAGAAATCGCATAACGTAGAACTCCATTGAACCTCTGGGATCTTCAACGCACTGATCTTGAGTTGAAGTCGTTGTGGGAAACTGTCTATACCGTCTCTTTGCTGGTCGAAATTTGGCAATCGTATTCGGTTTGTTGTCACAGGGGCGCTAGAAGATGTCTTTGGAGCGTCCAATTCCACTTTCCTCAAAGCGACAGCAACATCTACATCTTTCTGAACACGCAATTTCTCTATCTCCAAATCAGTTGCTTTCTGTGAAGCTGCAGCAGTTAATCTTTGTTTCTCTATTTCAGTTGCTTTATCTTTCTCCAATTCTCGCTCTCTTTCAAAGGCCAATAATTTTTCCCGTTCAGCTTCAATCTTTAATTTTTCCAGCGCAAAAGCTTGTGCAAGATCTTTTTCTTTCTCATCGTGTTCTAACTGAAGACGTTTGAATTCACGTTACTTCTGTCTTTCAATGCGTGGATTGTAACTGTCAAATTGTGCGGTAGCAAAGGTCTCTAGTTCCGGTTCTGATTTATTAAATTTAATACTGATTTCTATGAAGTCCTGCAACGAAGACATGATTTTCTCACAGAAAACATTTTTTGTTCAAAATATGGTGATATTTGTAATGATGAACAATGCAATGCTCAATACATATGTAAGTACTACAAAACCACCAATGACATAATTAAGATGTGTTAAATTATGGTGCTATTGTCAATGAGCACTGCAACACCTAATACATGTTATAAAAATACTAAATTTTGCCATGTGTATCAATGGGTCCAGACAAATGCACAATGAAAAATGAAGGCAATGGTGTCAGTGACAATGATGATGATGATATATTTCAAGATACAACACACACACACACAAACAAATCAAAATCAACTAAAATAAGACAACAAAAACAGTATTCTACATTGAAATGTAAACAAATAATAACTATTAGACACTACAAATAATTCTCAACTAAACACCCCCCCCCCCCCCCCAAAAAAAAAAAAAAACCCGCCACATTAACAACTAAAGAGAAGAAAGATAGAAAACAATTTTACAACAACTGACAATATGTGACATACATACGAAACAATAACAACACGTGATACCTAACGCCACAGCTAAACAAAAAGGAAACGTTCGCAATGCAAATAATGACTATCAATATTTGAATGTATGCGTCAAAAAGCTAAAATTCCCTAAATGCAAACCTCACATAAACCTATAGAAGATCACCTTTCATCATACTTCCGAAGATAAATAAGAAAAATGATACCTAAAAAAAATGGCAACATGGAACATTTAGAATAGAAAAAAAATAGCAAAGTTGGAGCACGGTATGATAGATAAAAATTATATAAACTGCGCTATCACAATCCAGAAGCTTTTACAACAAAACTAAACCTATCTTAAAATGCAGACTAAACCATTTTATTCTGAACACCGCGTAACACTGTTTACACTGTCGCGGATGAATCAGCAAGGCACCGCTGAGTCAAAAATAGAAACTATTAACAGTTCCGTAAACTTCTTTCTCCGTAGTATGTTCGAATTGTTTTATTTAATCTTAAATAATAAGGTCCATAAAGTTTCCTTTATAGAATTTATAGATGTTAGTACATCGTATTGGTCCTTCAAAGCCTTCAATGTTCTTGGAAAAATAGGTACATCGTTTGTCATTAAAATATTCCGTAGGCAGAAATAAATACGTGCAGGTTTCTTGACCCATGATAGGAAACTCTTTACAGAGCGATACAACAGGAAGCAATCTGATCATCAGAAGGAGTCCCCCCATCTGACAAGTGTTTCAGCCCGATTACTCCTTTACACTCTAAGGGGGGCGGGCCCACTTGGGTCATGACTCCCAAGCGTCTCAGCTTCCTGTTGTCTTGTATCGAAAATGAACCCATTTCACTTACGGTAGCAACTTTTAATCCACAACGCCAGCCGTGGGGGCAATTGTGAAAGTAACAAAGAAAACAAATTATTCCGTTCGTTCCGTCGCCCTTCACAACTAAGGACACACACTGAGACACGAGCGCGCAGCCGACGAACCTTAGCCACTGCGCGCCGCACGCCACTGAAATTCTGTACCTGACACACTCCCTATAGTATACATCGCCAGTTGCCCCAGAGTCGCAGCCCCCTCACTAGTACACCTTATAAACTCAGCGCTGTGGACTTAGAAAAATTTTGGTGTTTTCTGTACCGCAGCGTTTACCGTCACGATCTCCATTGCCCACTGCGGTTGTTCCACAGCCAGCCTGATGCCTTTTCGGCAGTTTCGCTAAGCCTCTTCAGTGCCCTTGTTCTAGACTGTCCCTTCAACCCCAACAGTTTCAATAAATCATACATTGATGCAGCCACAAGCCCTCTTGCGCCCACTTCAACCGCCATGACCCTTGCACTTAATCCATCGTGTCTCAGATCCGCGGCTAGATCGCTATACTTGGCCGCTTTGAATGAATGTTGCTCGTCTAATCTGGATTCAAATGGCACGGTCAGTTCAATCAGTATGACCTGAAGCGTTGCTGAAGAATGAAGCACTATATCCGGCCGTCTCCGCGATTTTCTGATACTCTCTGGATATGCCCCCCGTCCAGGTAGGTCTACCGCCATCTCCCAGTCGTTTGCACAGTCAAGAAGAGATGGTAAACTGCTACCAGGTTTACTCGGTTTGGGGTGTGCTGACTTTCCTGCCCTCAGAAAGTATGGTGTTTGTGGTGTCTGGCCGGACTTTGCTATTCGCTTTCATTCTTGCCTGATCTATTGTCGCAGCACGCTCATTTAGCACTTTGTTATGGCGCCAAGTGTATCGTCCTTGCCCTAATGCCACCTTACACGCTGAGAGCACGTGTTCAAGTGTCTGCCTCCCCTGGCACAGGGGGCACTGCTCATCATCCGACTTTCCCCATTTCACAAGGTTGGTGGCCGACGGCAGCAGGTCATACATTGATCTAACCACGAAGCTGAGCCTAAGAGGTGCCATATGCCATATATCATTCCATGTCAAGGATCTCTGCAGGGCTCCTTCCCATGTAGTTCATTGGCCTTGTTGAACCTGCTGCACTGCTTTTAGCAACCTCTTATCATTCTCAGCTCCTCGTATCTCCTGAACTACCATGTCTCTGCGTTCCCTGCTTGATGCCTTGGACCACCAGCGGATGTCACCATGCCCAAATCCCCGTCTATTCGTTTGTGTGTATCCGATTACCTCTCTCAGTTTGAGTGACTCTTCAGCAGCATCAACAGCTTCTTCCACTCTCCACTTTCTTCCCGTTTTCAGTGTGGGCTGAATGGACTTAACCACGTCATCAGCTGACTCGCGTAGCATCATTGCAAGCCTTGCTTTTCCAACGTTGTACTCTTCAACAACTGACTTGAAGGGAAGCAGAAGTTTTGACTATTTGCAGTACAGTGCTACATCTGACAGACCTGGTGGTGCCCCTAGCCATTTTCTCATGAACTTGTTGATCTTCTGCTCTATAGCTTCCACTGTACTTGTGCTTACTTCATATATAAGCAGTGGCCACAGTAACTTTGGTATCAACATGAACTGGAGGCACCACAGTTTGAACTTTCCCAGGAGTCTGCATTGGTCTATGATCTGTAGTCCTCTGTCTGCCATTTCTATTGTCTGTTGCACTGCCTTCGAGTCTTTTAAAGAGGCATCGTACACCCTGCCAAGACTTTTAACAGGTTCCTCAATGACAGTAGGGATTCTTTGGCTGGAAACCGTGAATATGACCTCTGCTATCTTCCCTTTCCTGACTGATAGGCTTCTCGACTTCTTGGGTTTGAAGCTCATTCTGCACCAGCTGACTAGTTCATCCAGGCGTGCTAACATCCTCCGGGCCTGATGTTCATCTGATGTCAGAATTGTTGTGTCATCCATGAATGCTTTGAGCGGTGGCATGTGACACATTCCATCGAGCTTTGGACCTATAGCCATTCCTTCAGCCGCATTGAGGATTACCTGCATAGCCATGACGAATAGTATCGGAGAGATGGTACCTCCCATCGCAATTCCAACTTCAAGGCCAATCCACTTTGTTGTGTACTCTCTGGTTGAAAATCTGACATAAAACCCTGCGAAATACAGCTTCAGCATTGCTGCAATCTCTTGTGGAACATGATACATTTCTAGGGCCTGCCACAACATCTGGTGTGGAACGGATCCATAAGCATTCGCTAGATCCAACCAGATTACATGGAGGTTTGTTCTGTCAGACTTTGCCTTTTTGATTGCTTCCCAGATCATTGTGGCATGCTCTAGACATCCTGGTGTACCTGGGATACCTCCTTTCTGAATGGTAGTGTCAATGTACCCATTTGCCAGGAGGTATGTAGTGAGTCTTTTCGCCATTACTGAGAAGAATATCTTCCCTTCCACATTGAGTAGTGAGATTGGCCTGAACTGACTGATGTCTGTGGAATTTTGTTCCTTCGGGATGTAGACTCCGTTTGCCTTTCTCCATTCCTTGCTTACGAGTTGGGTTTTCCACGCATTCTTCAGTAAACGGAGCAGTCGTTTGAGAACCTCAGGGCATCTTTTATACACCACATATGGAACCCCATTAGGACCTGGAGCTGACTTGCACCGAGCTTTCTGGACAATGCTTTCTACCTCTTGCACCGTTGGGGGCTTGGTGTTAAATTCAGCTCCTGGCTTACCCGGCCATTTAAGGCCTGCCATGCTGCTGAGCGGCTCATTTTTGCGACCATCTGAATATGTCATTCTAAGGTGTTCTTCCAGGTCTTCTTTCCTGATGTTTAGCGTACCCGACCGTGGCTGCTCAAACAGTTCTTTGGCAAACTTGAAGGGCTCCCTAAAGAATCTTTCCCTATCCCTTCGAGTCTTCCTTCTCTTCCTGCACAACCTTTCCGCTCTACAAAGGGCATTATGTTGGCCTTTCAGGTGCTCCCAAACTTGCCGTAACCCTTCCTTCTCTGTGGCAACTGCGTTCTTGAACAGTTTTCGGGCATGCTTCTTCTGTTTCCTGATTTCATCTATTTTAATTTGTCTTCTACTTTTCCGTGGTGGGTTACTTTCCCTTGCCTCCCTCACTCCGAACACTTTGCGACGTTGCAAATGTATTACGCATAAACTTGTTGCACATAATTAATTGTAGTCATCAATATTTGCTAGGCACACAGACTGGCTTCCATTTGTTGAAAGGCCGTTTTTGTTTCGTGTTAGGGTTTTGCAAGTGTATGTTGTTTACATATAATATTCATCTGAAGTTAATGTCCAGGGTTCTTTCTTTACGTGCCTTGCAGACAAATATTAATTTTCTTTCGTTCACGCAACGCTTTCTTTAAAGAAAGCAATAACTGCCACTTGACGGTCATAAACTTTATTACACACGAAGAACGTTACAACAGACCCACTGATGTGGTCAGGCAGTTTGTACACAACCAAGATTAATAATAATAAAAGTCACTCATAGGTATGAAACAATCATTTCAATCATGAAATATGGAATACAGTTGAATATTTTCTATACACCGGATCTTGTACACATGGATATATCTTATGGGCCATACACACACACCCCTATTCACATCTCAACAGCCAAAACGGCTGGTCGGTCACTGAATGCCGCCTTTTTCTCCACCCCTTCGCTGCTAAACTCTCTCTCTCTCTCTCTCTCTCTCTCTCTCTCTCTCTCTCTCTCTCTCTCTCTCTCTGCACACGCTTCGTTCAAAATCCTTTCCCTGCCAGTCTCATCACGTGACATAGAGTGTATAGATGACTTGGTAGCGAAACGGTGTTCTGGGTATTTAAACTAACTGCATTTTCAAACTCCCAACAATTATGAGGATTAAGGTAGTGCAACAAGATCATTATTAAGAAACTGATGATTAGAATGAAACATACACCATTTGGGATAAGAGATGAGGAAACTCCTTTGATCGATTACACACATATTAAAGAAATGTGTTAATAGCATTATCAGGCTGTCCGTGTTTTACAGCCCAGGAGAAGCAGAGAAAGATCAAAGAACACAAAGAGTAGTGAGCCGGAGACAAAAATATGACATTTAAAAAAAAAAACCTTGATATAATGGAGCGCAACTGGAGCACTTAGCACATCTTTATTGATGGGCTATGTATGTTCCCTTGAGGAATTAAAGGTATTGACAATTTGATAGTTTCAGGATTTCCAATATTCAAAAATTATACACCGCACGTTGACAACATTCTGGTTCTATGATAAGGAAATTAGTAATAACATTCCACTACTAGATTTTAAAAAAAAAATACTTACAGTAATCTGTCTTCTACAGACACCTGTGCGTTCGGCGATGAGCCCGGGATTATTTCTAAAGGTTTGACATGTCCAGAACTTGTTAAAAATTCAAGTAACTACTGTCGTCAAGAGGTCGTGGTAAAAAGCTGCTGCGCTTCCTGTGAAAAGGTTAAAAGGAATGTGAAGGGTAAGTTGTACGTGTGTCTTCTTGTAAACAAGCTGGAAAAAGGTGACAGTCAGTGGTGTGGCTCTAAATCAAAGGTCGGCAACAGTCGGTCTTGATCTACCAATAGATGCAAAGAGTCATTTGGTATACCTCTGGCTGACGATGAGGATAAAATAATTTTTAAGCAGGTTTTAGATTAGCCCTTCATTTTACTTTGGTGCTTAAAAAAGCGTTGTCCATGGGTCTAAACGTGCTTTTACAACATCGATAGTGAAACCCATCCCCCCACCCCCACCCCTATTCTAACCTACTAATGTTTCACTTTGTTCGTGAATTGCATAAAATAGAATGCGATCTATCCTTTTAGACAGCGATTTGTTCCTGGAAGGGAAGTCAACATTATAAAAAATATTCAGTTGTACTTTTCAATCGCTTTGTTGATGGAACTGCAAATCAGGTTGTATGTTCCAAATTAAAGATACTCTTAAACATGAAACCAGATATGATTTTATCTAAGTAGATCTTTCAAGAACTCAGTGTGCGCTAAAGTAGATTCCCACAGCTCCTGTGTTGCTTACAGCTCATCTAAATACTTTCGTTCGGTCTAGGGTTTGATGAATTATGTCCAAGTTCTACAAAGTTAACATACGGTTGTGAAAGTTGGAAAATAACAAAATCATTGGAGAACAAGCTGAATACATTCGAGAACAAATGTCTTAGAAAACTCATGAACATCAGTTGGAAAGAATTCAAGTCTAGTCGACAAATAAGAGAAGACTCTAGGCAGAAATATGTCTCCAACTATATAAGGAAAAGACGATGGTCATATATCGGTCATGTCCTACGAATGCAAAACAACAGAATACCACTGCAGGCGCTCACTTGGGTTCCTGAGGGTAAGAGGAAAAAAGGAAGATCAAAAGAAACACTTAGAAGAACAATAATAAGAGAAGGAAGAACGTTGGGATTAAATAATGTGCAAGAGCTAAGAGGAGTGGCGTCACAACGAACAACCTAGAGAGCACTGGTTTCTGCCTTATGCGCCGTGTTTGGTGCTTAAAGAATTTATTATTATTATTATTATTATTCTTATACAAAGAGACGTAAAACAAAAATGTTAGTTTAAACGTCGCAAATGCAACTTGCAAACTCATTGATCAAATATATGTGTCTACGAGCATTAATCAATAGCAGATATATATATATACTTACTTACTTAGTCGTTCCCCTTCTACCGTGAGGTGTAGAGGTTTGGAAGAGAGAGCGCCAGACTATCCTATCGGCTGTCTTCCTCCTGGCCTGGTTCCATTCTAGTCCTCGATCCTTCAAAGATTGTCTAATGTTGTCCTCCCAGCGGACTCTGGGTCGTCCTCGGGGTCTGGATCCTTGGCTCTTTGTTTCCCATGCTTGTCGTGGTATCCGATCTTCTCCCATTCTGCAGACATGGCCAAACCATCTTAATTGGGACTGTTCTACTTGGGTCTGCAGGGTGTAGGATTTAAGGCCTTGACGTATCTATATATATATATATATATATATATATATATATATATATATATATATATATATATATATATATATATATATATATATATATATATATATATATATATATATATATATATATATATATATATATATATATATATATATATTACAGGCCTTAATCAATAACAGAATGTACAAAGCAAGAACAGCCTTTCTTAGTCTAAACAACATCTGGAAGTCCTCTCAACACAGCACAAACACAAAATTAAGATTATATGAGAGCTATGTACTTTTTGTGCTTCTCTATGTTGCGGAATGCTGGAGAGTAACAGAGAAGGAAATGTTGAAATTGTCCTCTTTCCACATAATCTGCCTGAGAAAAATTCTCTGAATCGTTTGGCCGAATACCATCACCAACCGAGAACTGCTTACTCGGAGCAAGCAAGAGGACATGCACACCATCATAACTGGCAGACGCTGGAGTTAAGTTGGTCATGTCCTCAGAAGAGACCCCGATGCTACCACAAGAACAGCTTTGCTAATTACCCCGGAAGTAAAACCAAAGAGGGGCTGACCAAAAATAACTTGGCGAAGAACTGTGGAGGCTGAGATGCAAAGAGTGAATCAGAGCTGGGGCACTGTAAGAATGATGTCTGCCGATCAGGCAAAAGTGGAAGCAGTTTGTTGCCGCCCTACAAGACGCTACCAGGCGTGATGGCCACTGACTGCTTTGACCGTCGATGGCTAAGGATTAAAGAATAAGAGGAGCGTTACCCGCTCGTTGCACGTGGAATCCGTAAATAACGTTTTTAAATATAAAAGTAAATAAAGGAAAAACATAACTAAAGCTGAAATTCTTGTTTAAATGTTAATCCAGTATTTATTTAAACTGTGTGACATACCTTTATATAATAACATTTCTTATCTACAGTACTTTTGATCAAATCTGGTGTTGACTTCTTTCCATGCCATGATTTCAAACTGTCCAGAATCTTCTCTCTTTGTCGTTCCCTCTCTCTTTTTTCTTTCTATCTTTCTTATTGTCCCGATATACTCCAGTTTCCTTCTTCTCATAAGATGATCAAAAGAAAGGGGATAGCTTCTTTCTAACCTGAGGAATTGTCACGGATTGCCTCCCCTGCTCTGCATTAGCGGTCCAATCAATTTTTGTCGTCACGTAGACTTAGGTGAGAATTTAAAATTAAACTTTAATGTTAATGTCCGTTTACTGGTGCCTTTTACAAGCACTTAGCTCGTATGAGTGAGTCCTGCAGCCTTGGTTTTGTCAATTATTTTGTGATGATGACACTTCACAGTCTGATAGCTTAGTACCACGATCTTTTCTTCTTCTTCTTTGATCCATAACCACCAACCGTCAAAGCAGTCAGCGGCCATCACGCCTGGTGGCGTCTTGTAGGGCAGCAACAAATTGATTCCACTTTGCTCGGTCGGCGGCCATCCTTCGTACAGTGCCCCAACTGTGGCCCATTCTCTGCATCTCAGCTTCCACAATTCTCCGCCAAGTTGTTTTTGGTCGGCCTCTCTTTTGCTTTCCGTCGGGGGTCCATAGCATAGCTGTTCTTGTGATGGTATCAGGGTCCCTTCTGAGGACGTGGCCAACCCAACTCCAGCGTCTTTTAGACACAATAAAAACATATGCCTCTGTTAAGAACATTTGTGGGCTTCAAATTAACAAGCGCAATGTCTCGCTGTCTACCCACCAATGATATTCTCTCGGAATAATCATTCTTGACCTTAACAAGCTTAACCCAGGGAAGATGACTCGAAATCACTAATATTCTTCTGGGTATTAAAATGGGGAAATATGTGCTTGGACAGCGCGAAAAGCAATGATTTGCCTGAATTACAAGTAAAAAGGTACATATTCCTCACAAAATTATATGATATACGAGGGTCGTTCAAGTCAAACCGGGACTTTTGTTTGTACAAACTAAAAGAACAAATTTGTAGGAGTCAAATTGCCATTTATTTTTCGATACAATCCCCTGCAACATTTATACACTTATCCCAGCGTTTAATTATTGCTTGAAAAGCTTTAGCGTAGAAAGATATGTCAGTTGATTCCACTTTGCTCGGTCGGCGGCCATCCTTCGTACAGTGCCCCAACTATAGCCCATTCTCTGCATCTCAGCTTTCACAGTTCTCCGCCAAGTTGTTTTTGGTCGGCCTCTCTTTCGCTTTCCGTCGGGGGTCCATAGCATAGCTGTTCTTGTGATGGTATCAGGGTCCCTTCTGAGGACGTGGCCAACCCAACTCCAGCGTCGGAGTGGTATGAGGTCGTGAGTTATCCTGTAGAAACAGGACGCCTTTTCTTATCAAACCAGGCCGTTTTTTCCGCAGATGGTTATGCACATCACTTAGAATGCGACAGTACTCTTCACTGTTGATAGTGGCACCACGGGGTAGAAAATCCACGTGAATAATGCCACATTTGTCCCAGAAAACACTCGCCATCACTTTCCCAGTAGACGCAATTTTCCTAAATTTTTTGGGTGGTGGTGAGTCCATATGCTTCCACTGCATGGATGCTCGTTTTGATTCCGGAGTGAAATGATGCACCCAGGTTTCATCACACGTAATGAAGCGATTCAGAAAATTTTCCTTCCCTGCCAAAACGATCCTTCAAATCGGTGCAGACTTGAACTCTTCTCTGCCGGTCAAAATTGGAAAGCTGTATTGGCACCCAACGTGCACTAACTCTGTTGTCCGCCATTTTCAATATCTATCAGGGACTGACCCGTGACGCGTACCCCACCTAATGGTAATAACGGTAATGGTAACGGTAATACGAGTAGGTCACACTTGTTACTTACTACTGTCAGTAGTACCACCACGCTAGCATTCCATCCTGTACTTCCAGAACAAAAAGTCCCGGTTTGACTTGAACAACCCTCGTACTTGATGCACACTTATAATTTTGGAATTCTTAGTCCGATCATTCTTTCTCTGGCTTTGATGAATTGTTGGACTGACGTGGTGATGCAGTCTGATTTTTGTCTCCTCCGTCGCTAGATTGTATCTCTCATTTCTCAGTTCAAATCCCAGATTGTACTTTTAGATTAACTTCCACTGAAAATCAATATATATTCCTGCTCTCAAATCAAACCAATGGTTATATCTTTAGCACTATCTGGGTAGGGGTATTTAAATTCATAATCTCCCCTGCGTGTTTTAAAATATTACATTTTAAAATTCCATCGCGTGACCTCTTTGTAATAATGATGTAATACTTCCGCCAACTCAAACAAATCTTTAACCCATTTCCTGGTGTAATACTTTCTGCCAAGATTGCTTACCCAGACAGATTATCGGCAATATTGATACCGAGAGGGCTCAGATGAAACAATTATCTAATGATCACCAGTGTTTTCGCCCGTCCCTCAAGCGGCTTCCTTAAGAAGCAATCTGGCTTTCTGTGCGTGTTCGTGCGATACCACGTTGTACAAACAACTGACGTCTTTTTCAAAGGTGGCCAGACTGACCTACGTGATAACCGTATTACTGCTGACCGGTCTAATTAACCTTGATAATACTACAGGTCACTTAGTGAAAGTAAACATTCTGGGAGTGGTCATCGCAAGAATAGTAAAGATGCATATAGTTTGCCAAATAATATGACGATGAGTGAGAAAAATTAAGAAGAGAAGTGATACTGCCGGAGTGGATGCGAGTGCACAACTGATTTCGTCACAGTAATAACATTCATCTTTCAAGATATCCCCATTTTAGCTGCCCATATTAACATCCCTCTGTAAAACCACATCTCTGTGATATATAGTGCTTTTCCTACCTGTTTACTTAATTGTCCCTAACTCACTTCCATGAATCAGGACCGTTCCTATATAATTCTGAAAAGCTCTCTTTCTTACTTCAACCGAACAAGTTTTTACTTGGTCTATTCTACACATGACTTCAGAGATAAAACTTCTATCCGATTTTATTACTATGCCCAGGGATTTCAATATATTGAACATTTTGGAAACTGTTTAATTTACTTTGAAAAAGCGTCCTGGAGAAGTAGTTTCCTTCGAGATGACTATAGCTTCTTTATTTTTCCTATAGGGACTTCATTTTAACTTTCTGTCACTTCTGTATCAATTACTTCCTACAACTTATTTTAACTATTTGCCATTAAGTGTGTCTCATCAGCGTACCTCAAGTCCAACAACTGTTATTTCTGGCATGTCCTCTGTCGATTTCATGTTTTTTCTCATATTGTACACATTGAAGAGACATGGTGACATCACACATCCCTGTCGAACACTTATTTTTTATCTGTTGAAATGTTCTATGTGACAGCTGATTCTTACAGCTGCTGTTTGTTCCCAACACACGTACTTCATTATTCTCAGGTCTTTACCATACATAGTTTATGTTTTACAACATTTTGATAATTTATTCGTACTTCACTTTGTCAAAAGCTTTATTGTAGTCTATAAAACTGAAAATGTAGATCTCCTTTCACTTCTGTGGTGTTCTCTATTCATTTTCTTATAATATATTTGCCGTTGTTTGTACCTATACGGTCTACAAAATCACTTTGTTCATCACTGATTGGTTTTGTGTCTTTTCTGTGCTGCAGTTCCAGTCTTTGCACTTCTGGTTTATCCATGCTTCTTTCGCTGATCTACAATTGATTATTATTTTCTTATTTAGCCTGTCGTATTCTTATGTCTTGTTTAGTTTTCGGTCCTGCATTCATCAGTTGTAAAATTTCAAGTGGAATCAATTTCTTCTTTGCAGTGCCCTTTTCAACGATGTGCTAGAAATTATCTGCAATTTCGGAAAATGTCCATTTTACCGTGCTGCAAACATTCATGCTTAAAGTGACCTCATTGCTATTCGCAGCATTTTAAATGTGTGCATGCCCTGTATACAAGGTTGCCACTCATATTCTATAGATAAACCCAGATTTTCTTCTGTAAAAAACCCAGATATACTCAGATTATTTTATGCCTCAAATACACGGGATAGTCGATGCTTACACAATATTTTAGTGCAACTTTAGCTCAAATAATTTTTATTTTATTTTTTTTATTCCAATATTCCCAATTATATAAAAATGGTTTTATTAACACTCTAATATATGAATTCTTGAAAATGAGATATTTTAACAGTAACATACTTACAGTAGTTACATCAACCAAATGTTCCTCAAATCAAATATAAAATGTTAGTTGTAACTTGTTACTGTTGAAAACTGTCACTTGTCAGCTGTCTGTTAGCCATTCCTCACAAAAAAGCCTGCTGATACAATGACCACATTTTTTATGCGGTCGCGTGTGTGTCGTCATGATGCTACAACTACCTAGCGTACCTTCATCATCGCTTATTTTATAATCTTAATTTTAATTATTGTTTGACCAACAACAACAAAAAATGGTGTTTATCTGCTCAAGTCTAAAATTTAAAAAGAATACTTTAACACACATCGCAAAAATAACTGAGTATTGTAGATGACAGCCATTAACAGAATAACGGGAAATAGATAGCTGATGTAAACGAGTCAAAAAACAACGTCACTGATGTGGTTAAAAACAAGAATTAAATTTAAGTGGAATAAAAAATATATAGCACATAATTTTTTACATTTAATTATAATATAAATATAATGTATAATGCTCAGTTCACATAATATACATACATTGTAAATGCCAATTGTCAAATATACCCAGATTAATGCAGATTTGGAAAACCAGATACCCAGACGGAAGCCAAAAAACCCATATCTAGTAAAAAATACCCAGCTGTTGCAACAAGGCCTTTATACATTTATTAAATTAGTACCTCTTGTTTCGGGTACAGATTTTTTTTCAATTAAAGTGTTTGCTACTTTCCTCTGTTTAGAGCCCCCCCCCCCCCGCCCCGCCCCCCCCCGCCCCATTTTTTTTTCAACCGTTTACCATATAAATGGTACTGTTGGTTATTTCAGGACGTTTTTTTTTTTCATGTAGTGTGCTTTTTTCTTGATGGTGATTATTATACATTCTGCACTGTGTTATTTCTCACGTAGGGTTTTAGTTTTTTACTTTTTGGTTAATAGTTCCGTTTGTAGTTCTGCAGATGCACATTTGTGTCTAGGCTGGCATGATTTTAATATTGGTTTGTAGTTAATTTATGTTTTTTTTTTTCTACAGAGTTGTCTTATTTCTTTCCGATGATATACGAGGGCGTTCAGAAAGTAATGCATCACATCGTTTTTTCTCAGGAGCTGTTTATTCAAAAAGCATGAAATTTATAGACAATATACATGGATATGTCATGTAAGCATCGGTGTTATTCAACATAATCTCCATCAACTTCAACGGCTTTATGCCAGCGCGAAACAAATGCATGTATTCCTAGCCCGTACCAGATTTTGTCTTGATCATGTAGCCGTTTCTTCACTGCATGAATCACTCCTTCGTCATCTTCAAACCTTGTCCCACGGAGTGCATCTTTCATCATCATCTCAACCCATAACCCGTCATGGGTCGTAGGGGTGCCATGGTGGAAGCATCAGCAGACAGGGTCCTCCACTGCTCTCTATTCTCAGCAATGCGTACAAGTGTGGAGAAACCGTGTCCTGCCCATTCTTTGATGTTATCAGCCCAGGATTTTCTCTGCCTTCCTCTTCTCCGTTTACCTTCGACTGTTCCCTGGAGGATCGTTTTCGAAAGGGAGTCATGACGAGTTACATGCCCAAACCAGGCAAGCTTTCGACGTTTCACTATTGACAAAAGTGGTTCTTGATGGCCTGCATAGGTGTTTATCTTCTCTCTAACATAGACATTTGTTTTGTGCTCTTTATAGCAAATGCGCAAAATTCTTCTGTAACATTTATGCTCGAAAGCCTGAATCCTTCGCTCCGTATCTGCAGTGAGTGTCCAGCCCTCAGACCCATACAAGAGAATAGATAATACAAGTGCATCTTTAAGTGGACCAAATAGATGAAAATCAGAGGGTGCCAAATCGGGACTATAGGGTGGATGGGGTAGTACAGTCCAACCCAATTGGGTGATTGCTTCCCGTGTTGCCAGACGTGTGTGGGCGCGCGCATTGTCGTGATGGAGAAACAGGTCTGCTGGATTCTTGTGCGGCCGAACTCTGCGAAAACGTTGATTGAGTTTTTTCAATGTCTTAATGTAAGCTTGCGAATTGATTGTCTCTCCTCTTGGCATAACGTCCACAAGAATCACACCTTCAATGTCCCAAACGACGGTGATCATGACCTTTCCAGCTGAAGGAATTGTCTTGCATTTCTTTCTTCGTGGTGATTGCTGATGATGCCACTCCATTGACTGTCTTTTTGTCTCAGGTTCAAATTGATGTGCCCAGGTTTCGTCACCTGTAACGATGAGGTGAGCTTTTAAATACAATATCTAAATTAGAATATAACAGTATAGTGCATAAAGTCAAGATAGAATAGACAAAAAAATTTTCGGCGATGAATCGTAAGTTGTCGCCTACGCCTTCAGCTTATTATTTGCAAACGCATAAGCCGAACAAAACGGTACCCAAATTTTCAAATTCGTCCTTGACATAAACGAACCACTTTTCCTAGTTCTAAGAAATATTTGCCTAACTGCATTTGGGGGACAGGAGGGGCAAGGCTGGATAACACAAGCAAATCACGTCTCAAATTGGTTCTAACTCTACAACCAACTTCCACGCTTTGCCTTAGGGGTTTCCCCAATACGATGAAAAAGTTAGAAATGTGGACACTACGGTCATGGAAACACGTTTAGCTCTTATTGCGAATGACATAAGCTCTCGTAAGTACATGAGAAAAGAATTGAACAGGAGGTAGTTTAAAAATCAACAACTAACGTAGAAAAAAAGATAGAATTTTGAACCACGCCATTTAGCCCCATAAAAATCGTATATTCGTGTACCTGAAGACTTGCTGACCAAGAATATGTTGTTAGTTATCTAAATAGTCCATTAAATAATCAAATGTTGATAAACAATACATAGAGAATCAGAGATACTGTCAGGTCAAGTCATATCTGCTTAGATTGGATCGCATATTTTTTGGGAAAAAATTAGGTGAAAGCTAGGCTAAGATGGTACGAGGAAGGGGATTGGGTGGAATTTGAAGTGAGACGAAATATTATTGGCCGACCTCGTACTAAACATATATCACCCGAGTAACGTAGTAGAAAATTGAATTTAATTTTTGAATGACTTTGTTTACAAGTGAAATAAGGATAATCATTGGCCAGAGTAGTTGATATTGGGGAAAAAGCATTAGTTGGGGACGATATTTTCTAACAAAATTTTGACACGTAGCGATGAGAGCAGGCTTGTGCAGTGAAAACCATATTTCTCAAAAGCCTGGACAGAACGGCAGATCGAAAGTGTGCCAGTCATCGTTCACTGTGTATTTCATTGAATAAATGTGGTAAGATTGACTTTATTAACATGTATCTAAAATAAAAGATGAATGTGAAATAATAATATATGTCTGTAAGTGAGTGGGTCTGTAGCAACCATTAGGCAAAACCTAGAGATTGATCCACCATGTGGTAGACTGTCAGAGAGGTGTAAAACTATAAGAAAATATGTATGATTGTCATCAAGGAGCATAACACCTATCCTATTATATGGAAAAGATGACAGCGGGAATTGCAGTGGCGTTGTAACTATTAGGGGAGAGGAATACTGGTGTCACATCAAAAGATAATGGTGGCATAGGTTGGTATAAAGCTATGACCCTTTTCGTTTGTTTGTAATGTACCTATACTTAATGTGGAATAGTATAGTATACTAGGTATAAAGAAGGATGCATAACCTTCACATTTCAGGGTCCTGGGTACTGACGTTAATGTAGTACCAAACGCCTGAGAACTGCTCGATTCAGGACTCTATCTGTGTACTTCGAGCCCATGCTAGTGGCCATTGCCTATCAAAAAGGTGGAAAAGATTATCAAGCGAGCAGAGGAAACGTTCTACCTGTATTCTCCTGCCAAAATAAGTTCTTGTTCGGCACCTGGCAGCTCAACTTAAAAGAACTTAAAAGAACTTAAAAGAACTTAAAAGACTAGACAGTGATATTAAAGAAAACTGTGCCTAGTATTAATATTTCCACAAGTGACAAACGAAAACAGACATACTTAAAGGGAGTGATTATAACCAACAACATAGAATTTAATACCAGTATTACCTCAAAGTAGAAGACTACAACTACACACTTATATTAGAATAATATTGTATGTATGGACAGAAGATCTACTGTGTTATTGGAATGTTGTAAATAATTCTTTTGATTTCACTTTTGATTGTCAGTCCTGGTTCAAAATAAATTAGAATCAGGATAATAAATTTTTTAAAAACTTATATTTACACAAATTTCAACCACCATCTTAATTAAGATAGCCTTCTAAAGTGTCGTTTGTATGTTATTGTTGTAATACTGTTGGTGGTTGTGGATAATAAACTATTTGTTTGTATGTTTGTTCGTTAGTACACATTACACTCAACCTTCATAACACTAGACACTACACGAAGTCATTTTAATAATAATAATATAGATTAATTTTGAATGAGATCGAAAGGGTGGTAGCGGAAAGGTACTCTGGAAAGTTAAAATACTATTTAGTAAATTCAGGGACCTTCATAGCTGATCTCATTTAATACAATAATAATACATAACAACAATTCATATCATCAAAACCTACCACAAACGATCTTAGCCAAAAAGTTATCTCCACCAGCATTGAAACGCTTAAACAATTCAGAAGAAATTGCTTTCCTTTGCAATCGGTGGTCATTTGCGAGACTTCGAGGAACCCGTCTTGCGCAAACCTTAGAAAATCCAAGAGTTTTTATAACTGCATTTGCACTACCAATGCTGACTGACAGCTGTAAGGCCAATTGTTGGTAGTGATTCGCCTATCAGTAAGAATAAAGCCCTCAGCGCATTTCAACATTTCTGCGTTGGTGGCTGTGGCAGGACATCCACAGCGCGGCCGATCAAGCAGCTCCGTATCTCTACCTCCTGATTCTTTGATTATCTGAACCTAACAACTGACTGTACTCCTGTCGACTGCAAAACTTCCATACACATCACATAGACGCTTGTGAATGTTCACACCAGTTTCCTTCTCTGCAACGAGAAATTCTATCACAACTCGCTGCTTATAACGCAAGTTGCTAACACGCCCCATTTCAACGGTTTAGGGCAGCCGTATTATTTGGCCGGTTGCGGTGCAATTTAGTGCACACAATTGGCACATGCCATATTTGAAGTTTGCAAAATGTCATGCTTCTATCTTCATTATTAGCTGAGAAAAACGATGTGGGGCATTACTTTCTGAACGCCCCTCGTATCTTTGTTACTTCTGTTAGTGTTGTTTTGAGTTGTTATGAGTTTATTTCCAGAATATAGATATACAGGTATTTTTTCCTCTTCTTCATTTTTGTTTTTGTATTTTTATTTGGTGGTGGTTGGGATGAGGCTTGGTGGGGGGGGGGGGGGCGGGGGGGGGTGGGGGGGGGGGGGGGGGAGGGGGGTTCCTGCTGTCGTCTTTTAGATTGTTGCTTTTGTTTTTATGATATATTGTTTTACTAATCTTTGTACTCCTAGTGGTGGCGTGGTGCCCATTAGATTTTCTACATTAAGTTCTATTTTGTAGTTATTACAATAGTCTTTTATATTTTGTCCGTGTTGGTCCTATTTCTTGCATTGCAGTAAGAAGTGTTTAGTGGTATTAGGTGGGTTCACAGATGGGTTCCTTAATTCTAAAGTAGCGAGTTCCTTGTCTGAGCCGGAGTAGTTTTTTATTTACTGGTATTTTAAGTTCGTCTTTTTTTTTTTAAAGCTGGTATGCATTTCTTCCTTTTGTAATCTGGTCTCATGCTATTCTCCATTCTTTGGTTATTGTCCTCGCTATTAGACTCTTTATTTCGAATCTCCCTTGCCCTGTTTCAATTTTTTTATTGCTATTTCTTCCCTGCTTGGCTTCCATATCAGCAAAGTTGTTTCCTGCTATACCAACCTGAGATGGGATCCATTCTACCTTGACGTTGCATCCAGCTGTACTTAAGTATGCGTTTATTTGTAATATTTCCTCTATTATGTCTGGCCTGCTACTGTCATTTCTGTTATTTATTGCTTGTATTGATGAGAGTGAGTCCGTGAGAATTGTTATTGTCTGTGATGGGTTCTCTGTAACTATTTCTAAAGCCTTGAGAATTGCTGCTAATTCTGCCGTGAAGATAGAAACGTTTTTTGGTTACTTTGTATTTTCTTGTATCTTTTTCCAATTCTCCCGTTTGGTATCACTATTCCTGCCCCTAGTTGTTCATTGTCATCTTTAGACCCATCTGTTTATATAGTTAAGCTGTTGTCAATGTACTGTTTGATGTGCTCTAGGACTTTCTCGTATATTACGCTAGGGTCTTTAGATTTGTTAATTATCTCTATGAGGTGGGAGTCAGTTTTTGGTACTTTTAGTTCCCATGGTAGAATTTTTCCTTTATTTTGACTACTACTGTTTACTATTCTGTACATGAATGGGTAATGATCTAATTCTTCTGTCGTTTTCCACCCAGCAGGATATTTATTGTGTTCAAGTGATATGTGCCCAATGTGTTGATTATAATAATTATTTTTGTCATAGGTTGTAGTGTATTTTACCACCTTTGCCCAGTAACTTAGTCTCAGTTCCTTTCTTTACAGTTCCAGTGGCATGATACCCAGCGCAACTTCTAGTGCTACCGCAGATGTTCCTTTTGACGCTCCAGCTATGATTGACATTGATTGAATTTGAATGAAGTCTAATTTCTTTTTACCACTGGGGACCGTTAGTAGTATACAATGCGCAACTTGAGGCGTTTTCAGGCGGCGGCGTGTGACTTTTATATAGCAAAAAACTCGATCGATTTCAGGCGGCGTTTCAGGCGGCGGCGCATGACTTTTATATAGCGATATATTTTAACTTAGATAGTATTCAGGCGGCGGCGCATGACTTTTATATAGCGATATATTTTAACTTGAGGCGTTTTCAGGCGGCGGCGCATGACTTTTTATATTGCGATATATTTTAGCGGCGAGGCTTCCTCTGACGATCAGACGTATGACTTTTTATATAGTAATATACGATAATGGTGTTGTGTATACAAAATACTTAGACAATATATATATAAAAAATCGATAATGACGGAAAATTTAAAAAATCGATAATGTTGGATTACTAAGAGGGTTTTTGAAGTGCCTTTTTTTGGGCTGGCGTGGGTGACGATGTAGCTGGCGGGGTTAGGTTAGGGGGATTTTTGTGTGAAGTTGGGTGTGTTTGTTTAGACATATATACATACATATATACATTCATATATACGGAGATGTGGTGACGTTGTCAGGATGCATCTGTGGTGACGGCGGCTTAGGTTACTAAGGGTTTTTTTTAAGGGAACGGGTATTGCTTTTTGGCTGGCGGTGATGACTCATGGGTGTGTGCTGGGGTGTAGTTGGTGGTTGTATGTATGACGCAGGAGTGAGGTGTTAGATAGAAGTATATGGTTAATGATCTCTTTTAAAAGAATACTTGAGTTAAAGAGGAAAATATAAAAATCGATAACGGGGGCTTAGGTTACTAATGGATTTTTTAAGGAAGAGGGTATTGTTTTTGTGCGAGGGGGAGGATGACGATGTATAGTGGGGTGTGTTGGGGTATTGGTTTTTGCGTGCGTGTATTTTAATTGTTGTATATATATATATATATATATATATATATATATATATATATATATATATATATATATATATATATATATATATATATATATATATATATATATATATATATGGGAGTGAAGTGTTAGAATCCTGCACTAGGTCTACCATCGAAAGTGCGTCACGGTATTGTTGTGTATTGTTTATTTTACATATAGACATATTTTACAACAGTTATACGAACAGTTAGACGATAGACTTAGATAATAAGAAGACGATATATTTAGACTTTTAGACAATAGGACGACGATAGTTAGACGATATATACATATAATAGGGAGATATATTTAGACAATAGGAAGACGATAGTTAGATGATATATAATAGGGAGATATATAGAGACAACAGGAAGACGATAGTTAGACGATATATATTTACATAACAAGAAGATGATATTTATACGTTATATTTAGACAAACATTATACAAACAGTTATACAAACAGTTATTTTACAACAGTTAGACGAACATTTAGACAAACAATTAGACGATATATAGGTAACAAAAAAGCGTTTTAGTTAATATAGTTTTTATTTTATATTCAATAGTGTTTTTGTAATAACAAAACATATATGGTAATATATAAGAGTATTTTTTAACATAATACATTGTACAGTAATTTTTTAGCAAATGAATATACAATTATATATGAAAGACAGTATTTTTTGACATTATCAAACATTTGTAAATAATACATATTTATATATATTAGTGGTGTTTTGTTACATTATTTACATTATATACAATATCACAGTTGCAGGCCAGACCTTGAGGGATATGTGTAATATTTGGTGTTTGGTCTGTTTAATTATGCGTTTGTGATAATGTCGGTGTCTTGTAAGTTTGAGAGAAAAGATTTGAAATCTGTAATGTTGTTGACTAAGTGTGGTTGATCTAACACACAACTATTATTATTTGAGGCATGAAAGAAACGGAGGTCATTTGTTTCTCTGTGTCTCAAAACTACGTGGTGACTGAAGTTAATCTTGAATCTTTTTGTCTGTTGTGTAAAGACAGGAAGCAAAAGACTTTCCCATTCAATTCTTTGGCTATTATGGAAAAAAGGGAAAGTCGATAAATATTTATGTTTATTTGCGTGTGTCTTGATCGCACTCCAATTCTGTGTATATATTTCTTTAATGTCAGCCTGTAAGTCTCGTAAGCTGTCTTCTTCAGACGTCAAGCGGGTTTTTTTTATATGGGACTGGTGGGTATTGATCATGGGGCGTTTCTTGGTCTGACCTGTTTTTGGTGGGTGAGATGGGGTGGGGCTTGTTGAATAGGGGGCTCTTGGTAGTGTGGAAGTTGTTGTGGTGGTAGAGACCGCCATAGATGCTGAGTCTGTTATGGCACCGACTGGTGGTGTCTGTTGGTGCGTTGATTCTGTTGTTGTGACACCTGATGCTAGTACGCGGTCATTATGGTGCGGTGGTATTGGTGGGTTCTGCGGTGTTGCGGCGGTGTCTGCGGCTGTTGAAGAGGTGTGTTGGTGTTTTCTGTGGATGCGTAGATTGTCAAGGCGGGTAAAGTTTTTATTGCAGACCTCACATACTAGTAGAGTCAGCGAGTGCCTGGTTTTGCTATGTCGTAATAGGTCGGCACGGCGGGTGAAAGTCTGTCCACATCGGATACATATTATGTTGTTTTGTACCACTGATGTGTCTGTCTGTTCCATGCTGGAAACAGGTCTATGTTTATTCTCTATGTGACGTTTCAGCGTATCAGGTCTGGTAAATACTAAACCACAGAAAGCGCACTTATGATTGTGGCGGTCGTGGGCTGTGGCCATATGCCGAGTAAGATCATGACCTCGCTTGAAAACAGACTGGCAGCGTAAACAGGCATAGCCCCGTCGTTGAGTTGACTCCATCTGTGAAAAAATGAACAAAAAGACGTTAGACACATAAATAAAATTAAATACATGTAATGAGCGAGAGAGAGAGAGAGAGAGAGAGAGAGAGAGAGAGAGAAAGAGAGAGAGAAAGCGAGAGAAAGCGAGAAAGAGATAGAGAAAGAGAAAGAGAGAGAGAGGAAGAGAGAAAGAGAGAGAGAGAGAATAAACAGATACATAAAACACAGACTTATAGGTATACACACGCCTACTCTTCCTTATAACCAGTCTTATTGTTTAGTCTGTTATTAAAGGAAATAATTTTGTTTAACATATCAGAATGGTCCACGCGCGTGCGCGCTGTGGAAGCAAAGATATGGATTTAAAACTCAGCCCGTTCGCGAATACCGAATTGACCTGTCTGGTTAGGTAGTTTGTAGTGACTCGGGTCCTTAGTTATTTTTAACGTAATATGTTTGTAGTTACTATGAGAAGTTCTTTATAGAAGCAGCTTGTGAGTACAGAAATACGACTCGAGCGCATATGTTGTGGAATCAAATCAATTTATCGATCTACCCAAACATCTTTGCGCTACATCCAAGCAAGTATTTGAAATAGACTATTAGTCTATACAAGTTTAGAGGGTTGTTATCAGAAAGTATTACAAGTTGTAAGTATCACGGATAATTTTTCAAAACCCAAATATAATTTGCTTTCGCACGAGTTTAACAATAGACGAGAAACGTAGATAAGGATTACACTAAGGAATTTTTCTCACTACTATACCCAGCACATAAAAAAATAAGTCGGATAATTCTTAACTTAGCTAAACCATACACACATGTAAGAATTTAACAAACAACTATTATTAAAATACCTATTAGTCTAGACATATTAACTTTGAAACAGCCTTTACCAACACTGGCTAGCGAAAAAGCGAATACACAGACATGTCTTTTAAATAGAAAACAGATATTTAATACAACACACGGATAAGGAATAATAAGTTAGTCTCGGAGTTAACCTCTTAACAAAACACACAGATAAAAATAACAGAGATATTTATTTATGTTTAACACCTTAACACAAAAACACGAAGACCTAAAACATAAACGAAAACAAACGAATACAACCAAAACAGATATTTTTAAACATAAAGATATTTATTGTATATATCCTAGCGAAAACAAACAGCTATATAAAAATATTTATTTTTTATACATAAAGAAGTGTTATATATTTTAACTTCCTATTATTATTTTTATATTATTATAGGAAAAACAGACGAATACACACATATACATATAACGAGTTTAGAACTTTGTATAGGGTTTTCTTCCAGTCTCTGAGTGTTAAGAAAATACGCCTAGGAAAAATGAAAACACAAACACATACCCAGATATTTTTCCACAGAATACCCTTAAAAAGACACAGAGATATATCTCTTAAAGGCCAGAGATATTTAACACAAAATACCAATAAAAACAGAATAACTTACGTTTGGTGGTGAGCTGTTGCTTTTTCAGAAGTTTGATATGAGAAGGCTTTCACAACGTTTTTTTCAGAGACGTTCACCGGTCCAGGTCTGGTTAAAGAATGAGACATGTCTAAAACAATTCATGATTAAGACAATGACTTTCCAATAAAAGTAGTCCGAGCGTATGAATTTCGTGATGGAGCCATAGTGGTTGTTGTGTAGAGATACTGTTTCAGAAAATAGTTCGCGCGCAAGCGCTTCGGCATGGTTTGGTCGATAAAAACGTTATCATAACGTATGAACAGGAAAATTGACCACACCCTGGGTTGAAACCAGATCAATGACCCGCACAAAAAACATCACGCGTAAATTTCTGTTCACGTCACTAGGGCAAAACACAATCGAACAATAGTAGGAAATTTATAAAAGAAACATTCCTGCGTTCGTGTGTTCGAATCCCAGCTACTTAAGATTTCACTTTTTTAAAATTTTTTATTTTTTTTTATTTTATTTTACAAGTGGGGGATGTGGTGATAGGTTTTTATATTGTCTACCAATCGTGCCAAACAGGAGGCTACCATGGAAATATAGTACATTAAATAAATAGAAATATGTATGTGAGGTGATAGAAATATCCCGGTCGGGTTATAGAAATATGTCCTCTAGACGACATAAATATGCCCTCGATATGATAGAAATATGACCACCGGGCAAACAATATTACATTAGTAAGAGATAAGCAAAGAAATCTCATCACGACAGTAAAGAGACAGGAAACAAGATGGGCAGGGCATATCAGAAAAAACTCTGAACAAGGAACCACCAGAGACACAGTTCAATGTTCCTCAAGCTGAAAACGATCAAGCTGTTAATACAAACATTCCACGGAAGGAAGAAATCATCACGGCAATCAAGGGGTTAAAGAATGGAAAAACGCCTGACCACGATAACTTAAATGCAGAGTTAGTAAAGTATGAACGTGTGTGTGTATGACCAAAGGCGTTAAAAGAAAAAAAAACTACATGTGTTTTGAGTTTTATTAAACATGGATGAGAGAGAAAAGAGAGAGAGAGAGAGACAAACAGAGAAAGAAAGACAGAGAGAGAGAGAGTTAGAGAGAAAGAAAGAAAGAGAAAGACAGAGAGAGAGGGAGAGAGAGAATAAACACAGTCTTATATGTAACAATCAGTTAAATAGAGAGAGAGAGAAAGAAAGAGAGAGAAAGAGAGAGAAAAGAGCGAGAAGAGAGAGAGAGACAAACAGAGAAAGAAAGACAGAGAGAGAGAGAGAGAGAGACAAACAGAGAAAGAAAGACAGAGAGAGAGAGTTAGAGAGAGAGAGAGAATAAAATACATATATGTAACAATCAGTTAAATAGAGAGAGAGACAGATAGAAAGGGAAAGAGAGCGAGACAGAGAGAAAGAAAGACAAAGAGAGAGAGAGAGAGAGAGAGAGAGAGAGAGAGAGAGAGAGAGAGAGAGAGAGAGAGAGAGAGAGAGAGAGAGAGAGAGAGAGAGAGAGAGAGAGAGAGAGAGAGAGAATAAACACAGTGTTATTTCTTATTCTGTGATGTTAGCGTGTCAGAAATACCACACGTCAGCTGTGGCAACATAGATATCGATTAAAAACTCAGTCTGTGGTTGACCCAACATGTTTGCTAGACATGTGACGCCCTTTCGTTTAAGTAATAAGTTTTATTAACGTGTTTTGCTACTTTGTAACAAGGAGTTTTTCTTTGTGTAGCTAGACAAATATGGTATGTTCTAAATATTATTTTTAATGTGATAAAAGTGTTTATTAATTTTTGAGGTATCAGATTCTGTCTTTTTTATATTTGTTATGTTAACACAAATAAATCTCGCAAAAATGAACAAAAATACTTGTCTAACAGTAGGTGAGAAAATAAGGAAAATCTTTTTTCCTAGTACATAATCGGTTAATGCTTATCAACCACTCTTTAAAAATGTTATGTCAAGATAAAAAATACAAATTTAGTATCTGAGTTAACATCTTAACAGATAAAAATAACAAACATATATTTGGCTACAGAGATATTTTTACAGCCTTACACAGACATATCGTTTTGTTTAAATATTTAATACAATACACAAACAACTAAAACCTTTTTATAATTTTATTAAATATTTTTACACCCTAACACACGAAGAACAGATATTTTTAAAGTTATTTATGGTCTCCTAACGAAAACACTTATATTTTTAAAGATATACATCATAACACAGAGTACCGAATACACAGACACACAGACACACAGACACACACACACACACACACACACACACACACACACACACACACACACACACACACACACATTTAGACCTTTGTGTAGGTTATGTCTTCACAGTGTCTGTTAAGAAAAATACGCCTAGCGAACAACAAACGGCCAGATATTTAAACAGAGAAATAACAGACATATATTTAACATTCTAACGTGTTTCTCACTTTTTTGTTAAGTTTTATTTCAAAAATACTTTGTTTGATACTCTATTTTATTTTATTTTTGTAAAACTTTTGTTTAAAATGGTTGGTCGCAAAGAAAAAAGTTATCTTTAAGGGCTTTCTTTCCCCATCAATAAACCATCCAGACACCCGCGTGTATTACAAATAAACGGTAACTGGGTTTACGCTGGAACGTGCCGAAACAGACCTCAAAGTATTCACACCTGTTCCCTGAGTAAATAACGACTATCGATTTTTCGAAGGGCTCAAGTAGTAGTAGGGAATGCGCAAAACAGGTAGTATTCTACCCCTCCATCTTGCCCCGCCTCTTCTTGTTATCTAAAAGTCTAAAAATACCTCTTCTTGTTAGCTCAAGTCAGCCATCTTGCTCCTCCTCCCCTTGTTAGCTCAAGTCCGCCATCTCGCTCCTCCTCCCCTTGTTAGCTCAAGTCCGCCATCTTGCTCCTCCTCCCCTTGTTAGCTCAAGTCCGCCATCTTGCTCCTCCTCCCCTTGTTAGCTCAAGTCCGCCATCTTGCCCCATATAACCTCCCCTTGTTAGCTCAAGTCCGCTTCTCCTGCGCTCCTCCTGAAAACGCCTCAAGACGTGAAAACTATATAAAAGGAATATATATAGGTTTGGACGAGCTGACCGACACATGTGAATAAAGTTTATGTAAATTTTATTTATCATTAAGAACTTCACAACAGTAATAATTTTGAATATCAAATCACATACAAATAAAGTTATTAACCCTCAAAGCGTCAAAGATTTATACACTATGGTCTAGGATTTCCCTCTACAGTTAAGAACAGAGTTGATACATTAATCTATTCTAAGAGGAAACAGCATTAGCAAAACTTGCATAAAGAAATACGTAGTGGGTGTATGAGTTATACAATAAAAGAGTCACTCATTCCTGCTTTCATTCTATTCATACAGCAGTGACCACTGATATTCGTTCTTACCTACAAACTTGATTTTCACCTTCTGGAACAATCTTTAGGACATACACACACACAGCAAATCCAGTGTTCTTTTGGCAAAGATTAACCCCAGCTCTACAGAGACCGGTTAATTCCAATTACTGTTTATGTCACTGGAAATCAGTTCAGGTAAGAGATGCCCCAGGGCTCACAGTGTCAGAATCTTGAGGTTTCCAGTACTTTAGGAAATGGCAGGTCGGTAACTTCACTCAGTTTAAACAATTTATTGTCACACCACAATTGGTCAAACGTCGGAATGTAAATGTTTGTAATTTTTTGCCACATGGGCTGAATGTAAATGAGATTTTGGAAAGAAATATAATCTGGCTCGAAAGGCCCAGTTACAGCATTTAGTCTTAATGTCCTTTAGGTTGGTACTCTGTCTCTTTCTTGATGCAAACACAATGCCAGACAGGTTTACCTTGAAGACCCACGTATTTAAGTACAAAAATGTTCTTTCTTATGGTTATTCTTAGATATACATTGAAGCCGCTGGTAGATTTTGGGTTTGATCCGAATACCGTGTAAAGAGAAAAACATACACAATACTTAACCAATATATATTTCTCAACCCTATCCTAAATCGCGTAAAATTTAATATAGTTGATACGGGTATATGGGTGACGGTAACCCACTTTGAATTTAGTACGCCATAACATATTGAGATGCCACCAATGTAAGGTGCTTTGCACTTAAAGCCATTATATTGACCGCGATGTTATAGGGTTGACTAGGGATAGTCATGACGTAGTCAGTTGGTAGGCTGGGGCATGGCAACGCGATTCCTTTACCCTTCTATAGACTGACGTTGAAGAAGTCAGACGCGTTATGTATTGTGCAGCGTTTTTCTTATGGATTATAAGGCATGGGTCAGCCTTTATTGTGTATGGATGCTATGATAAGCTATCCTGGATGAAGAAGTAATTTACGGATGAATTCCTAAAGTTAATGTATCTTCAGACGTCAATGATCACTACCGAATGTTCGCCAGTCGACATTGCGTGTAAAAACGTTGACTCTTGATGATTGATGAACGTATAAAAGATTCTCTGTACTGGTTACTAGCACTTTGGTTATGTATTCTTTATCATGAGATGACTTGTCTATGAACTGTTTTTATATAATGTCATTAAAATTGAATGTGTAATGGACCTCTTTTCACACAGACTGCGTTGTGCCCTTTATGCATTATGGTTGATATTATTCTAGCACTCATCCTCCCACGTTGCTGGATCCATGTCCAGCGCCCTCATATCTCTCTTGCACACATCTTTGAACCTCAGCTGTGGTCGCCCAACTGTTCTCTTGCCATCTGCCAATTGTCCGTAGAAGATATCTTTTGGGATGCGACCATCTTCCATGCGGCGAACATGGCCAAGCCAGTGAAGTCTGCGCTGTCTAAGCAGCGTATACATAATTTGAAGGCCAGCACGTGACAACACCTCGACATTTGTCACTTTATCTTTCCACGAGATGCCGAGGATGCGGCGTAGACACCGCAAATGGAAGGTATTGAGCCTTCTTTCTTGCTTAGCATAGGTCGTCCAGGTCTCGCTGCCAAATAGGAGTGTGCTGGTGACGCAGGCATTATATACCGCAGCTTTGGTCTTCATTGTGAGTTTAGAGTTTCCCCAAACACGCGATGTGAGGCGGGCAAAGGTAGCTGCAGCTTTGCCAATGCGGCTGTCGATTTCTGTGTCATTGATGGTAGACCCTAGGTATATGAAGTGGTGCACCACTGCCAATTCATAGTTATCGATAGTGATAACTGGTGCAGAAAACCTAGAGAAATAAAAATGACTGCCCTATCTAGTAAATCACTCTGCACCGAAAAATCTTAAAACTTAAAATACGGACTTAACAATTAAATCACTCGACAATACTGGTCAATATTATTACCTCCAAACAGAACTACAGGCTATCTCAAACGAGAAACTAAGAACTTCACTTTTACAAGGTATTCTAGAACTCGGCTAGATGTCTTTAAGGTCTGTGGAGTAATGAATGAATGAAGTTAAAATGCTGGGGTTTATATATTAAATCTTCAGAAGATAGCTCGACTAATTACTTTTAACCACTACAGTTAAATCTAGGGAAAATACGCGCTTCAAAGCCCTTGTTCCCCTAGGACCGAAACCAGAACCTCTGCCACATGTTGGCACCTACGGGAAAAATTTCTGCGCAACTTCTAGACATGAAAGAAATCTACATATTGTTACCGCTGCAGACCCGAGCACCGAGCGAACAGTCTCTCTTAGATCATGCGTAACATGATTGACCAGACCGTGCGAGATTTCTTCTATCGAAAAATCACAGTATTTGCCATCTGCAGATGTGATTATAAAACGAAGTATAGCGAGTCTGTCTTTGATCTCAAATTCTTTCACCGTGAATAATTAACTTACAGGCGAACATATCAGGGAGAGGTAATAGACAATTGTCTCCCTTATTATCACTATCTGATCTTATTACCACGATTCTCGATCGTTGGCGTATAAAATTAAATGTATCCGGCTCACGTTAGCTAATTAAGTCTGCTCGTAAACATCCATCAAAGAAAGTAGCGAACAGCAATAAAAATGCGTGCTAAATTATACAAAGAGAGACAGATTCTGAATATGAGAGGGTTTATGTTAACAACCGTGCGTATGAGAAAGAGAGGTAAAAGACAAGTGTAGATAAAGAAATAGATATAGAAAGCTATTAATTATAATATGTCACAGAGCTGACGTCATGTGCTTCATTATCTAGTTTTAGTATATGGATTACCACTGCTACCTTCCATGCTTGTGGAATCTTTCCTGTGTGCCAGATTTTGTTGAATAGGGATACCATGAGTCTGTGAGTCGAGTGTGTAACTTTTTTTTAGAATTTCGTAGCTTAGAATGTCTTGCACTGACGTGGTGTTATATTCTCCCGCTATTGCTTTTTCTATCTCCTCTAATGTGATATCTGCATTTAAGTAGTTTGCTTCTTGTATATCTTTGTTATGGTTCTTCGTTTATTATATTATATGTACTAGAGGTTATTCAGCTTTGGCGAGGTCCCTCCTATTATCATTCCTTTATCTGCGTGAACTCAACACGGCCTTCCAACTTGCTGGTAACACTTTTCTGGGTAGCCTTTTTAAATACAGTTTTAGTCTTGAATAGTAAAGAAATCGTCAAGGCCAGTTTGGACGTGTAGACGATACATTTCTTTAATACGTTCACAAGCTCCAATAAGCATCAATATAAGTCAAAGGCATGAACTAGCCAGTCCTTGATAACGTCGCTATTCCGTCGACTATGAACAAGATGTCACCGACATGTTGCTGCAATACTTTATTTGGTAATTTTATTCACGTACGACGTATTCACAGCATTTGCTTGTCCTTAAGAAATACATTCATCCAGCCTAGATTCCATGAAGCATATGGACGATCTAGCTGTAATAACACTTTATAATTCTGTAGTAAGAGCATACACATAGGAGCTGGACAATTATACGTCCGTTCACTCACAGTGACACATGAGAAAAAGGCTCGAATTATTGCTCACTTCTGCTAAGTAAAGCCGGCAAGAACGTCTGCTAAAATTTGACCAAAAGACAGTGACGCACTTCCGGGTAACCCAGGAAAAGTATTATCAACTATACGGTCTGTAAACAAGCCATATCGATGTGAATCGATATGTTATGATTTTACTCATAACAATCATCTTTACTTTCTTTTAATTCCTTTTATAACATTTTCCGCCTATTTTTTTGGGACTTGCCTAGACTGTCTTCAGCACAAACGTGATTTATATATATTTAGCCAACATATTTGCTTTTTGTTGGTCTGTCTCAGCTCTCTCTGGTATTTTAATTGTTGGAATTAGATCTTTTTTGATATTACAAACTTTAATTGCTTCAAATTTTCTCCATACTTCCCCTAATAGTGTTTTGCTGTTTAGAGTTCGGCAAAATGTTTTCCAGTTAATTTTTTTAACCTTTAGAACTGTTTTATTAGCTTCATTTCTTACATTCTTATAATTTAAGAAGTTTTCTTCTGTTTTGTGTTTTCTGTATTTTATAAGCACCCTTTTCCACAAATAACCACTAAAGTTTCTCAGTGCATTGGTCTGTCTACCGTGGAACTGGGTTTTTAGTCTTGTTTTTCTTCCTTTCATTACTTCTCTGTGTTGATTTTAGTTGTTTCGGCATGTTTTTGTTTGGCATATTTTTAACGGCTGTTCTTAAAACTCTTTTATAAGTCTATCTGCGAACAAATCTACATTGTCAGTGTCTATTTCTAGTATTTTTAATTGATTTAGCTCTGTTTGGAAGTTCTCCAAGTTTGATTTTTGGAAGTTGAAGGTTGGTTTGGCATTGCCTAGATTAGATCTGTATTTATCGTTTAGGGCTATTTCTATAGGTAAGTGGTCTGAGCTGGAGTCATTCAGTACTTCCCACTGAGCAGATGCTAAGTTTGGTGTGATAATACTTATATCTACTGCTGTATCTATTCCATTGTTGCATGGGTTAACCCTTGTCATTGAGCCGTCATTTAGTATGATTAGCTCACCACTTTCAATGTTGTCCAACAGTCTTTTTTCTGCTGTATCATTACTGTTGTTACCCCATGCAATTTGATGTGCATTAAAGTCTTACTTACTTAGTCTTTCCTTTTCTACCGTGAGGTGTAGAGGTATGCAATAAAGTCACCTACCGTTAATGTTCTATGGTCTATTTGTGTTTTAATAGTGGCTATGTCCCTATCGATTATATTACCCTTGAGGCCATAAATGTTTATTATTTTTAAATTTTGTGGCTCACTGTCTACTGTTACACCTATTCCTTCAATATTGTCTGTATTGAATTGTTCCCAATTTATTATTAAAAAGGCCACTCCATTTCCTCTCCCCTCCTGTCCATTATTTCTTAGTGTTATATATCCTTGATAGTTCAGTTTTTGCTGGGGGCTTAGGAGGGTTTCTTGTATTGCAAATATGGGTTTTGATTCCTTATATTGCCCCACAAGAGACATCAGGTTCTTCCTGGCACCCCTACAGTTCAACTGAACTACTTTGATAGCTCTACGATCTCTAGTCTCCTATTTATATGGTTAGCATAGTTATGTTCTTGTTTTTATTTTGGTTGTTTTTTATGTTCTCTATTTACTTTTTGTTTTATTTTGCCGACCATCTCTCATGTTTTCAACAAACTCCTCATTCCAAATAACCATTTTACTCCGCACTCTTTCTACGAGAAATGGTAGTAATAGTTCAAATGTTTTCTTAATGTTTTCATCCATATTTTCTTTGTTTTTCTGCTTTTCAGTAGTATGGTCTCTTGCATTTTTTTCTTCTGTCAAAAGTGCTCTTTCTGTCATATTTTATTATAGATTTCTTCATTGGACTCTTTTATTTCTGATATTTTTTGAGTCTCTTTCTATAGACTGTTGAGCTATTTTAATTTCTTCTAATACCTGCCTGGCTTGGGTGAGGTTATGTTCTGTCTCTTCTGTGTTGTTTTCTTCTTTTCTGTTGCTTATGCGTGTTTTACTTTCACCTTCTTTCTGAATTTTCTCCTTGTGTTTTTACTTCAGTGGTTATTTGTTTCTTGATGTTATTTTCTTGGAAGTTTCGGAGATGGATGTTTGTTTTCTGTTTTTCTTTGACTTTCCAGAATGTTGTGTTTGTTTCTAGAGCTTCTTTGAGTATGTGTTTTGTCTCTTGTAAGACTGGGAACCCCTGTTACTTGGTGCTGTGGCTACCCTGTCAGTTTTGACATCTTTTTTTAATTTTTTATTATTATTGCTTTTATTATTTCACATGTTGTTCCTTGTTAGATTTAACTTTAACTTGCTCCCGTTTTGGCAAGTCTATCTGCCTTCTCGTTTCCATGTAACTTACAGTGGGCAGAAATCCACTACAGTCCATTCTACATTCAAACTTCTAACGTTGTCCCGTATGTATAAATATATTAAATCTTGGATTTTTAAGTTTATTTTGGAATGGACAGTTCCCCTTATGATTCATTCAGCTAATTGTATTTATTTGCGCAGTGACTAGACAGTGGTTAGTGTCAATGCTTTCCCATGCTTAAGTGTGGAACTTCTTTCTTTGACAGCAATAAATCTGTACACACCTTTTTAACTAGTAACCCGGTCCGTAATGAGACCAAAGAATGTCCATATTTCTTGTTTGTAACCTTCAGATACATATACACTGTTCAAAAAAAGAAACGCAACATTATTGCAGTGGTAATGGGCACCAAATTTCAAACCTGTACACAAATTTTATTTTACGGAATTAATGTTTCAATCTTTGCATGAAGAAACGTTCAGACTTTAACAATGAAATGATGTTCATTAAATTTGGTTTGGACTTTTGTTCTTTGCGACTGAGGCCTCCGTTTCAGTAAAATGTATGGCCTTCTCTGGCCTCTATCAGAGAACGACATCTCCTTGACATGGATTCGAATAGCCGTTGGATCTGTTTGTTGTGGGATGGCTGCCCACTCTTCCCGCAGTGCAAGAGACAACTGTCGGAGATTGGCTGGAGCCACGTCTCGCTGGCGGAGTCGTCTGTCGAGTTCATCCCATAAGTGTTCTATGGGGTTCATGTCTGATGACATTGCTGGCCACGGAATGGTCTGGACGTTGTTGTCAGCGAGGAACTGGGTGGTGAGTTGTGCCATATGAGGTCGAGCATTATCCTGCTGAAAAATTGACCCTCGTGCAGCCAGAAGTGGAAGGACGTGAGGACGAAGAATTTCAGCGACGTATCGTTGGGCATTCAGGCGTCGTTCAATTTGCACCAGGTCACTTCTTCCCATGAAGTTGATCGCCCCCCACATCAGTACACCTCCACCACCATGTGGAGGAGCCTCATCAACGCTTTGGGCGTAGCGCTCATGGACTATGCGGTAAACTCTTCTCCGTCTATCGTGTCGCTGGAGCACCAAAAATGATTCATCACTAAACCAAACCCGTCTCCAGTCGTTCCCAACGGTCCATTGACGATGCTGGTTTGCCCACTGCAGTCGGTTCTGGCGATGCCGGTCCGTAAGAATAAGACCTCTGTAGGGTCTTCTAGCCAAAAAACCAGGGTCGTGAAGCCGTTTCCTGACCGCTTAATCTGAAATTCGACGAGCTGCTGACATTGACTGGACTGTGGAGGACGCAGATGCAAGTCGATTCCTGAGGTGACGCAGCCGTATGAAGCGGTCTTCGGCAAGAGTTGTGACTCTGGGTCTTCCACTGCACGGCCGGTCTGCCACTGAGCCAGTTTCTCGAAATTGCCTCCAAAAGCGACTGATGCGTGATGCCATATGATGATGGATGGTATCCGCATGTCTGGTTTTGTGTAGTGTGCAGATGTGTTCAGTCAAACAATGTTCATACAAAAATAACAGGGCAATCCACATAGGACGTCAGTAAACTCACGACGTATAAAGTCAATGATTCTTGTAACAGCCGTTGACGTTTTTCTTCATTATTTATTGTGGACGCCACAGTGACAAAATGGTTACGCGAATATGTAGGCACATCAAACAGTCATTATCACAGCAACATTCAATACAGCAATAGACGGTAGACAGCATTACAATGATGAGTCAGATGCATGTTATATTTCATAGTGCTGTAAATGTAGTCAGGTGAAAAACTCCATCCTTTTCTATAACAGCCAGGAGATAACCAGATGTATGAGATCAGTTCACTCTCCTTAGTCTGACTTCAGCAAGACAGACACGTCTGCCGAAGTATAAATAATGTCCTCAAAAATATCCTCTAGATAATAAAGGTTTTCCAAACCTAGTTCATTTAACAAAGTAGCAAGTAATGGTCCTTGGGACATGCATCAACCGATGCAGTACAATACAGCGACATGTGAGCTGGGAAAACATCTCGTGACGACGACTTTCGAAGACAGGCTATGAATCGAAATCGCTCACGACCCAAAATCGATAGAGTTAATGAAAAGTCAATTTACCTTGCCTTCAGGAAATACACAGAAATATCATGCCTCCCGACATGTGGGAAACACTAGAGGTATTATCTCGAATAAACGAAATATCCATTAAGAGGACTACACATCCCTGACAGAACAAAAAATAGCGGAGATCCCCTCTTCAACGAGGCATCTCTTTCGCCATTCAAATCGCTCACTCCACTAGTGGTGGGCGGAAACCGATCGACCAAAAAAACAAGACCAGTCATGCGCAGTCCAGCGCAAAAAGACCACAGCTCAAAACTTAACTGCATTCAATACCAACGCGAGAAGACAAATGCTTACCGAGAAAAGTGACTATAAATTTCAAGCAGTTGTTGCCCTTGCGTTATAAAATAGATATTGTAATAAAACGATGTTGCGAGAATTTATCACGCAACATATCACCACCTCCTCCCGATAAAAAAAAATGTGGAACATATATTTTTTTTTTTTTAAATATCAAAGAGCATGCGATAAGCGGCTCAAAACGCACGAATTATGCGCTGATAATTAATTAAATTGCCTAACATGAGGCTAAATATAGAGTGTCTGGTGAGGATATACCTCAACAGAAAAATAAATATGTCTTAAAAAATATTCACATCGGGGAGGTGTCACCAACACACATCACGTTAGCATGTAAACACAATATACGTATGCAAGTTACCATAATCATCATTAAACAGCATACTCTAATATTGTCTTTAAAAATGGATGTACAAATCTGATAGGAAAATTTAAATAGTACATTCTTTGACATGTAATGACATAAGTACATAGTAAAGTTAAACTACATGACGATCCAGGACATATGCTCTGGTATTCCGAGGGTAAGTACACAATCTAGAACTCGTCATGCTTGATACTAGTAAGGTAAGTCCTCAGCTCAACAATGACATTCTGAGAAAGTACAAGCAATATAATGCTAATTAATAACTAATATGCTTCATAAGGTACATTACATTATTAATAATTGTGGCTGTTTAGTAAACTAACGGCCCTTATATTAACTACTCAGTCCTCCTCTATCATCTTAAAAAAAACGAACAGAAGAAGATGACAACAAAGCACGATAGTGTGTACATATAAAGTAAGTACAGATGTGCTAATCTATTGTAGAAATATAGGTGTGTTATGACTCTGTAATATATGGAAATATAGGACAGAAGTATTAGTTGGAGTCATGTGGGCATCTAGACAAAATGTCAGCCATCACATTATCCGCACCACGGATAGCTCGTACCGTGAAGTGAAAAGGTTGAAGAGCTATAGCATATCGAGTGGATCTCGAACTCTTCAAATTCTTAGTCTGAATAGCTGTAAGAGCTTTCTGATCAGTCTCTAGAATGAAATGTGCGCCCAGGAGGAATCTTTGTAGTTTTAGAATTGACCAAACCATCGCTAACAACTCACGGTCTAAAACCGAGTAGTTCCTCTCTGCCGCATTTAGTTTTCTAGAAATGTACATAACAGGATGCAGAGTATTTGCATATTCTTGCATCAGTGCTGCTCCAATCCCAGTGGATGAAGCATCACTCCGAAGAACAAAAGTCCTATCAAGAGTAGGTAATCTTAAGATGGGAGGAGAAGAAAATATATTCTTGATTTGGTCCAGTGAAGATTGGCATTCTTCAGACCAACGGACCAGATTAGGCGAACCTTTCTTCAACAATGTTGAGAGAGGTGCCATGATCGAAGATAAATTTGGAATAAATCTCCCATAAAATTGAATTAAACCTAAGAGACTCCTAACTTGTTTCTTCGTTTTAGGAACAGAGATGTTCAGTATTTTGGAAGTATTGTGGTCTTCTGTCTTCAAGAGACCATGACCAACACGATGACCCAGGAAAGAGATTTCACCAAAACCAACAAAAGCTTTAGAAGGTTTCGCTGTCAAATTATTCTCACGTAGAGTGGACAGTAAGTCATATAACCCTAAATAGTGATCTTCCCAGGTATCACTGAAGAGACAGATGTCATCTAAGTATGCGATGACATCCGAACGATGTGACAGAATTCGACGCATCATGCGAACGAAAGTGGCAGGGGCGTTCATGAGACCAAAAGGCATAACATTCCATTGAAATAGACCCCTAGGTGTAGAAAAAGCAGTAAGAGGTTTGGCATGCTCTGCTAAAGGCACTTGCCAATAACCTTTAGACAAGTCAAGTTTAGTGAAGAATCTAGAATTAGAAAGTCTAATCAGTAGATCTTCTAACAAAGGCATCGGTTCAGCATCGAACTTTGTGACCTGATTCAATTTGCGATAATCAACACAAATTCGTATGTTCTTATCCTTCTTCCGGACAATAACCATGGAAGAAGAATATGGTGAAGTCGATGGTTCAATTATATTTAATTGAATCATTTCATCCAATTCCTTTTCCACTTGCGACTGAAAGTGTATAGGAATAGGATAAGGCCTAACCCTAATTGGATTATTGTCGGTAAGAATTATGTCATGTTCTATGACATCTGTGTGTCCAGGAATGTCAGTGAGAACATCCTGAAATGTTTGTAACATCGACGAGACTTGTCGATGTTCGTCACCAGAAAGATTAGGAGAAACAGAAACGTTTTTCCAAGATTCCGTAGAATGTAATGGAACCACTGGAAGGGGAAGATTAACATCAGAGAAGGTAGATTCCTCATCCTGTATGACAGACAGGGATGAATAATGACCGTGAGGTGCAGGAGCATCATCCGTTGCCTGGAAAATAGGCAGCAAATAGTCCGGACGTTCGTGAAATTCCGAAAGCATGTTTATGTGGAAAGTTTTATGCTTTCCATCAATATCGACCACATAGTCAACATCGGAAATCCGAGAGACTATTGCATACGGACCTTTCCATGCAATAAGAAGTCTATTTTCCCTACTGGGGAGTAGGACGAATGCTTTGTCACCTGGACAAAGTTGTCGTAGACATCTATTCTTGTTAGCAAACTGTCTTGCCTTCTCTTTAGCAATTTCTGATGAAGCAGTTGCTAGCTTACATGCCTCAATGATCTTTTGTCTAAGAGCAATGACATACTCATATGAGGATTGAGTTTCATCGCTAATATCATCGGCAGTGATGAGATCGTGTAATAAAGACATAGGGCCGCGTGGACGCGCGCCAAAGACAAGTTCGAAGGGAGAAAATCCTGTGTGTTCATTAGGGACTTCTCTATAGGCAAAGAGAGCCGCGGGTAAAACCCTGTCCCAATCTTGAGGATGATCTTCAGTTATCTTACCAAGCAAAGTCTTGAGCGTTCTATTCAGACGCTCAACTAACCCATTAGACATAGGATGGTAGATACTACTGAGAGATCGTTCAATGTGTAAGGTAGACATTACCTGTGACATAGTGTCAGATATGAGTTGAGTGCCATGGTCTGACAATATTTCTCTGGGGAACCCCAAGCGAGAAAATATCAACCAAAGAGCATCTGTGATATCTGTAGTAGATATGCCCTTAAGAGGAATAGCCTCTGGCCAACGTGTGCACATATCGACACATGTAAGGATAAACTGATGTCCTCTGGCCGACTTGACCTTAAAAGGGCCAATAATATCTATGGCCATTTTCTGAAACGGCCGAATAGGAATGTCAGCAGCCTGGATAGGCGCAGCATGTCGTGGTCCTCTAGATTTGACCTCCTGACATACCTTGCATGATCGGCAGTAAATACGAATGTCCTTATTGACAAAAGGCCAAAAGAAAGCCGCAAGGACTCTCGACTTCGTACGGGAAAAACCCATATGTCCAGCACATTGCGAGTCATGAGCATGTTGTAATATTTGCACTCTCATGCTCTTGGGAACAAGAATTTGCGAATGTGCCGACGTAGTCGAATCTTGTACCATACGTACAAGTACGCCGTTTCTCATTGCAATCCAAGATTTTCTATTTGTATCCTGATTCGGATCACCTTTCTTCGCAAGAACGAAGAATTTTTTTAAAGAAGGATCTTCTTCTTGCAATTTTATGAAAGAGTCACGAGTGATTACTAAGTGACTATCTTGGCTATCAACTTCATTATCACTATTCAGTGAAGTTTCGGGTGTTTGTAGAGCTTGTGCTCTTGTAACTACTGCATTTGTAGCTTGCATGTTATTATCTTCCCAAGCAGCAATCTGCTGTGGGGTACACTCCCTAACTCCGTGAATACGACCAATAATAAGGTCCGCAATAGGGTTAGGTAAGAGACAAGCATGCACATCTCCAGTAAAGAAAGGAGTGGCAATGCGAATTACAGCAGTAGGATATTTTTCTAGAGTGCCGCCAAATGTGACACATTTAATAACCCTTCCTGTAGCACAAGATGGATCTACAAGCGATTGTCTAACACCAATAGTGGTGCATCCGGAATCGAAAAGTAGTGAGACCGGAGTATCATTAACAAGACCCTTATGTAGAATTAAAGAACCCATCCCGTCATGCGCAACAGCAGCAGGAAGAGCGGGAAGTGGGTGACCACAACTCAAAGTAGTTATGGTACCCGGTTCGAATAAAGTACTGCATTGGGGGCATTTGTTTGCTCTCTCAAAGTCAAAAGCAGAACCAGTGACAGCGTCAAAGTTTTTACTATCAACAACATGATTACAGGCTCCCTCAGTTTCCTGTTGTACAGCATTAGCCTGCTGATATCTCTTTTTTTTGTGTTGAGATCTACCCCGACTATTATTACCTCTGAAGTTATCAGAGTTATTATTATCTCTGCAGTTATTATTGTCTCTATTGTAATTGTTATCCTGGTTCGAATTCCAGTTTCCACGATTACTATCATGTTCACATTGATGCGAACATCTATTTGTTTGGTTCTGAGGTCTTCGGCAGGAATAACCTCTATTACCATATCCTCTTTTGAAATGCTTATAATTATTAGGGTGATAGTAACGAGTACTATCAGGTTGTCTCCAATTCTTCGAAGAAGAATCACCATGAAATTGATTTCCATGATTTTGACAGAAATTACCGCTACTCTTTCTATCAAAATTTTGTTGGAATCTACGAGCAAAGTTTTGGCCATACGGAGCTGCCGAAGCAACTGGTAAACCTTCTTTCACCTTAGAGTTACCCATGGTTATGTGTGGGTGCGCAGTTACGTATTGGCAACAGAAATCTTCCATTTCTTTTATTGTTTTAGGTTTACGTTCGTGAAGGAAAGCAAGGAAAGACTCATTGACAGACGACATGACTTTGTCTCTAAGTATTAAGTCCATAAGTCCTTCATAAGTTTTTTCCGTCTTAGATAGTTCAACCCATCGTGAGAAAGTAATGCGTATTCTTGCAATAAACTCGGAGAATTCAACTCCATTTTCAGGTAACATGTTTTTAAATTGTAGACGATAGCCGTCTTCGTTAAGCTGATATTTCTTTAACAAAGCGGCCCTGACAACCTCATAATTGTTCTTGTCAGGTTCATCCACCATATTTAATATACTTAGAGCTTTACCTGTCAGTATCCCTGATAACTGATAAACATATTTTGCTCTGTCTATGTTATGAGCTGTACATGCTTGTTCAAATCTGTCCAGATAGAACATTATGTCATCACTGGAAGGACTAAATGTTGGTAACTTAATCTTAAAAGTATCATTATTAGCCTTACCAGAAGATGAACCCTTGTTTGAATCATTACCATTACTCATGCTCGTCAATTTCAATTTTTCCAACTCTAAAGCTAAGACCTTTTCTTCATGTTCCATTTTTGCTTTCTCTTTCCTCTCATCAGACTCTCTCTGTAATCTTCTTTCCTCAGCCTGAGCCTCTTTTTGAAGTCTTTCATTTTCAGCTTCTTTTTCAAGTCTTTTATTTTCAGCCTCTTTTTCAAGTCTTTTATTCTCAGCCTCTTTTTCAAGTCTTTTATTTTCAGCCTCTTTTTCAAGTCTTTTATTCTCAGCCTCTAGCTGTAGCTGGAGTTTTCTCTCCTCAGCTTCTGATTCCGTTTTTTGTTTTTCCATTTCCATTTGGAATCTTTTTTCATCCACCTGCATCTGCAGTTTCTTTTGTTCAGCTTCCATTGCTTTATCATATCGAGCAGTTGCAAATTCTTCTAACTTATCACCAGTCTTCCCAAGCAATTTACCCTGCTCAATAAAGTGCTCAAATGTAGACATGTTGTCTAACATATGAGTCCAAAACCTGAAATAATTAACTAATTTATTTCAAACCTAAGTGTAACAAGTCTTAATTAAGCACTTGTATATTCACATCACATTATATTATCCCAGTCTCTGTGGGAAACAAGTCTCCAATCAAAGAACTTGTATATGAAATATCAGCACTCAATTCTTGATCATAAGTGCACTTCTCATTCAATAGTGCACGACACTATTCATCATTCATTTATCATCAGTGTAGTAGTAACAGTGCATTAGCATAGCCCATTAACTAATTACTATAACTGTAAACAATGACTATGTAAACACATGCAGAATGTAAACATTGAAAATGTAAACAATGCAAACAATGTAAACAATAACAATGTAAACAATAACAAAGATCAGCAACAATACAAAAACGTTCGCAGAAATCAACTAAAAATAAAGCAGAAATTAATGAAATATCACAAAAAATGTGACGATATCTGCGCTATAATTAAACAAAATACATGACACCACAGTGTATAAACAAAAATGTTGTATGAAACTAAATTATAGACAAGAGTAGGCTAACAAATACAAACAAATCAAAACAAAACTAAAGAATGCGAAATAACGAAAACAATATTAAAACATGTCATCACAGCTAACATAAATAGCAACAGAAGTCGCTTAGCAAATTCCAGTATCGGAAATTTGCAAACCCTACAGAAAACGCTCACAATAGACGACCTCTATGACGTGGCATAATCTAACGGAGACACCACCCAACCGAGAACCCGCTGAAATATAAACATATAAATATACAAATAACATATAGACATATAACATATAGAATGAGATGATACACAGAAGACTCAGCAGAAGTATAAGGGCACAGTTTACATACAAACAGGCCACTTAACTTATAGGCTTCCAATCGTAGAACAGCAGACAAAACGGATGTCAATCAACGTCCTAAAGAGCGAAGCTCCAACGATGATGGCACATCTGAACTGCTTCCACTGCTAACACGATGGTACTTGAGCTTCTGACATACTGTATGTTGAGTTGTTTCGGCACTTGACCTTCTAATCCAAAAGTAAGTTGATGGAAATCGGTACTTGGCCTTCTTCAGAAAACAACCCGTTTCAACCGGCACTTGACCTTCACAAAAACGACAGCACTGGAACCTTGACAGCAGCAACTTGCTTGACTTGCGTAAAAGATAACAGCAGTCCGAGTTATCCGGCAACATGTAACAACGCCGGGTACTGTCAAATTCTTGTTTCCGTCAAAAAGTTGAAATTTTGACTTTTACCGGGCAACGCCGAGTACTTTGAAAATTTTGAAGATGTTGACTGTATTGAAGAATGTTAATTTCTTGAAGGATGCTGATGAATTCTTGTTGAAAATGAAGTGGGTAAGGGACCCCGTGTTTGCTGGTACCAGAATCAAACCAGCTTATGGCCACCAAATGATGCGTGATGCCATATGATGATGGATGGTATCCGCATGTCTGGTTTTGTGTAGTGTGCAGATGTGTTCAGTCAAACAATGTTCATACAAAAATAACAGGGCAATCCACATAGGACGTCAGTAAACTCACGACGTATAAAGTCAATGATTCTTGTAACAGCCGTTGACGTTTTTCTTCATTATTTATTGTGGACGCCACAGTGACAAAATGGTTACGCGAATATGTAGGCACATCAAACAGTCATTATCACAGCAACATTCAATACAGCAATAGACGGTAGACAGCATTACAATGATGAGTCAGATGCATGTTATATTTCATAGTGCTGTAAATGTAGTCAGGTGAAAAACTCCATCCTTTTCTATAACAGCCAGGAGATAACCAGATGTATGAGATCAGTTCACTCTCCTTAGTCTGACTTCAGCAAGACAGACACGTCTGCCGAAGTATAAATAATGTCCTCAAAAATATCCTCTAGATAATAAAGGTTTTCCAAACCTAGTTCATTTAACAAAGTAGCAAGTAATGGTCCTTGGGACATGCATCAACCGATGCAGTACAATACAGCGACATGTGAGCTGGGAAAACATCTCGTGACGACGACTTTCGAAGACAGGCTATGAATCGAAATCGCTCACGACCCAAAATCGATAGAGTTAATGAAAAGTCAATTTACCTTGCCTTCAGGAAATACACAGAAATATCACGCCTCCCGACATGTGGGAAACACTAGAGGTATTATCTCGAATAAACGAAATATCCATTAAGAGGACTACACATCCCTGACAGAACAAAAAATAGCGGAGATCCCCTCTTCAACGAGGCATCTCTTTCGCCATTCAAATCGCTCACTCCACTAGTGGTGGGCGGAAACCGATCGACCAAAAAAAAACAAGACCAGTCATGCGCAGTCCAGCGCAAAAAGACCACAGCTCAAAACTTAACTGCATTCAATACCAACGCGAGAAGACAAATGCTTACCGAGAAAAGTGACTATAAATTTCAAGCAGTTGTTGCCCTTGCGTTATAAAATAGATATTGTAATAAAACGATGTTGCGAGAATTTATCACGCAACAGCGACTAATGGTGCTTATTACCACATTAAATTGTCTGGCCACTACACTTTGCGACTGTACAGTCTGTAAATGTCCAATGATGATGAGCCGTTGTTCTGTAGTGAGATGAGCCATACTTGCGCATTGAATTTTCACCTGAATTTATTCGAGGAGCGTCAATCTTTTATAAGCATTCAATAATATGGTCAGAGAGTTTTGTGTTCAGTAAGTTTCACGGGATTCTCATGAACCTGTCACGAGTTATTGTCAAAAATGTTGTTTTGACCTTGACCTCTTTCATGACCTCACGAATCATGAGGTGCGTACAATTCAGGTAACCACGAGAAGTTAATGACCAGGTGGACACAGTCGATAGGTTGACTGATGTCCAATCAGCGAATATCTTTTATAAAAGTAACACCAAAAAAGTTGCGTTTCTTTTTTTGAACAGTATATTTACACTACACTTTCAATTGTTATGCATAATGACAATCCGCTTTCTAAAGTAAACTACTTTATAATTATACAACAATATGAATATTTGCGATATAAAATCTTAAATATTGTTCTTTATATTTTTATATTCAAAAATTATTTGCTTAATTTTTAAACGTTTTGTTGTAAAAATGTAAAAATCTTAGGCTATACATTTCTTTTCATATTTTTACAACAAAACTTTTAAAAATTAATTCAATAATTTTGGAATATAAAAATATAAAAAAAAAAACAATATTTAAGATTTTATATCTTAGACTATAAATTACAAAATAAACAGAACCCAAAACCAAGCCTTGAGAATGATAACAGGGGGCACGAAGTCAAAACCCATTGACGAGTTGGAAAAGATTACTCACCTTCAGCCTATGGAGGATAGAAGAGATAGCAGAGCACAGCAACAAGCCAAGAAATTCAGGAGGCTGATAGACCACCCAAAGCATCAGAGAATAAATGGACTTGGAAGGGGAAGACTGAAGCGAAGCAACTTTGTAGAGACAGTCAAAACAAAGATCAGAGCAGATCCCATAAATGCAATATCAACAGCTACGCCAATATGTACTGCACACAAGCTACCAATGGGGAAACAACAGTGCTTCCCTGAAATGATAGAAAACGTTCCTGATATTGAGAGAAAGAACAGCCAAAATGAAATAGAAAAGAAGAATCCTAACCACAAAATATATAGAGAAACATTACCCAAGCAAGACCTGGATCCATGCATACACAGATGGATCAGCAACTAATGCAACAGAAGATGGGGGCGGAGTAGTCTTTCTGAGCTTAAGCAATGTCACACAAAAAGATAACAGTCGCAACAGGGACATTTTCAACTAACTTCAGAGCAGAGGCAGATGCCTTAAAAACTGCATCAGAAATTCTAATGACAAAAGACAGGTCAGAGAGACCAGTAGCTATCTTCACAGGTGCGATGTCAGTGATTACAACGCTGAAAAGTCAAAGTAATGCTGAACTGGATGACCTAAGAGCAACACTTCACAGTCAGTGTTGAGGATTGTTGCATGTGTGCAAGCATTTGGGTTTGGGCTCGATCCGAATGATTGCACCATGGAACACCTCAACTGAATATATATATATATATATATATATATATATATATATATATATATATATATATATATATATATATATATATATATATATATATATATATATATATATATATATATATATATTAACGACATGGTCTGCCTATCTCTATGCATGACGCGTATGACTTGGAAACGTCATTCGACTTGTGGGCTTCGACCCTAACGGCAGTGTTCAAGGTGTGTGGCCTAGCCACTATGGAATGTGTGGTATAACCACTTTGAAAAGTGTGGCATAGCCACTGAATCTATAGGTGTGGCTTGTAAGCCAAATTAGCAGTGTATTCGTGGAGCAAACGTAAGTCATGTCGTTCTTAACGCAGTTTGAATATGTATGGCTGATTAGCCTGGCGTTGTATGCCAAATGAACATTATGACACTAGCGGCAGGAGTACGTCTAGTATAAAGGAATATTATGTAGCTAGCAGCAGGAGTAAGTCTAGTACAAAGGAATATTATACGACTAGCAGTAGACGTAAGCCTAGTGTAAAAGGATATTATACGACTAGCAGCAGACGTAAGCCTAGTGTAAAAGGATATTGTAAAACTAGCAGCAGGAGTAAGTCTAGTTAGCATATGAACCATGCCAAAGGATGTTGGCTGGAAAAAAAGAACTGATCGCTACGCAGAACTGTATATCATTGAACATGTAATTTTAGTGAAGCATATGAACTCTTGCGACACGTACATTAACTGTGATTGTGAACTATGTTGTTACGTAGTTGTGACTTCTCATGGAAGAGAATATTCATTAAATGTTTGAGTCGTCGAATCCTGGTCTTATTCAATGACGTATTCTGAGTTCAGTTATATACTGTTTTATTCAACAATATTGACCAGTGTCATTTAATGCCTAAACACGCTGCCTCACACTGCTAATATTAATAATGCAAGATAATAATCAGGTCAGTCAATATTCATATCATTAATATGAAGCATGTTCAAATACCAACATATTACACGGGTAACAATGGACAATATCGATACGAACGTAGTGCATAACGGAATCCCAGAAAAATGAATAAAATGAACCCGGAGGACTTTGACTTCTAATATCAGAATACGCATGCAACATCTTGGTAATCAGAAGTATATAGAATCTCAACATACTGGTGTCAGTCCCCAACATACTGGTATCAGAAGTGTTCGGATTTCGTAGATGCTACCACCCCTGTCTAGTATCGAAAGAGAATCGAACTGACGATAGACTTTTTAAGCGTGAATATTCATTCAAGACAAGTTGGGCAACTCTAACGCGCATGTCAGTATGTGACGTCACTGTATAGATGCCGTCATCACTAGCAGACAATACTTTCTGAGAGAATCCTGTCTTCATCTACTACAAGAGGCTGAACCATTTTGATAGAACGATCTTCATCAACTTCCAGAAGCTGAACCATTGGAGGAAGTGTATCTTCATCAACAGCATCAAAAGCTGCAACGCAGATCGGTAATCAACGTTCGAAGACCGGTACAATACTTTCAAACGGTCGTACTACCAGGGTCAAGGTCTCCTATCAATGGACATCAGCTGCTGACTGAACTTGTGTGGAACTAAGACTTGGATTTACATGCAATCACGTATTTCTCAGGATAGCAGGACAGATAATAAGATAAGTTCTTAATGTTATCGAAGCGCTTGAACACTTTCATACTGTCCTTGAATTAGCTTTGGTCTGCAGTTTATCGTCACTTTGCTTGCTTTCCTACTTATCATTTTTGTGTTCCCCATTCATATTTATTCGTATATTCGTATATTCGTCGGGAAGGATGGAAAGGGCATAATATTGGCTGGAATTTTCTCAGGAAAAATTCAGCGAATGTTAACGTCTATTAGGTTTATGCTTGTATTAGCTGACTAAAGATCTAACTTTTTAGTTAGGATATAAATTAACTGAAGCTTCAGTTCGCAATACAACCATATTTTTGTGTACTTAGTTGTTACGTCATGTAACTACTTCATTTTTATTTGCATAGCCTAATTTCAGTATTGTTTGCAATTGTTTTCGTGTGCTAGGTGAAATTTCTCTGTCTACATGTTAGTTTAAGACGACTTGTCTCGTTAATTTTTTGTAATGTTATTTCTTTACTTTCTGTTCAGCTGATTACTATGTATGAGTCTACCTTGTTTACTTTATAATATAAATTTTTGTCGGATAACTGATAATATCATTTCATCGTAGTTCATGTGATTGTTTTTCCATTGTCCTTTGTCACCTGTACTCGTATCTTGTTTGTTATTGAAAGGTATTCATAAACCTATAAACATGTCTACACTAGAGAACTTTATCAACATGGGTAAAAGTTTGGGAAAATCAGGAGCTGAACTTGAGAGTTATGCAGAGACTAAATATGAGGAACATTTATCGCGTCTCGAAAGAATAGAACAGCGCGAGGCTGTTAAACGGGCAGAGGAACTTAGGAAGTTGGAATTAGCCCAAGAAAACGAACTTAGGAAGTTTGAATTAGCCCAAGAAAGAGAACTTAAGGAAAAAGAAATGGCTCAACAAGATAAAGAAAGAGAACTTAAGGAAAAAGAAATGGCGCAGCAAGATAAAGAAAGAGAACTTAAGGAAAAAGAAATGGCGCAACAAGATAAAGAAAGAGAACCAGAGAAGGAGAAATGGAGTTAAGAAGAAGGGAACTTCTTCAACTAGACCAAGCTCATAGAAATGCCATGGAGCTTGAAGCATTAAGACTTAATGCAGAAAAAGAAAGGGTGTTAGAATTGGCTAAAGCGTAGTCTGAACAAGCTAAGACTTCAGCTGGTACAAATATTTTCTATCCCAAGCTGAAAATGCCTCATTTCGATCAGACTCGCGACTGTATTGATTCTTTTTTGTCTAGGTTCATCATGAAAGTTACCACTGTAAATATACCAAAAGAAATATGGAGCAGTCTTTTACTTGATTTTTTGACTGGCGACTCACTTCAATGTTTCATGAGTCTAGATGAAAAAAGTAGAAACGATTTCGACGTCGTAAAAGAGATACTACTCAGACGTTTCCAGTTAACTGAGTCTGGATTCCGGGATCGTTTTCATACGGCTAAGCCAAGTAAAGATGCTGATTTTGGCGAATTCATTGCATCTATTAAACACTTTTTTTAGCAGATGGATTGATCTCTCTGGCATTAATAAAACTTACGAAGGTATCGTGGATCACATGTTACGAGATAAGGTTTTATCTGCATGCAGTAGTGAATTAGAATCATTTTTGCATGAAAGACATCCTAATTCTATCGATGAATATGAAAAATTAGGAAGACAATTCGTATCCGCACATCCGAATAAAGATATTCATAAATCTTCTATTCGAGTTCCTTTGCCTGCGTGCTCAGCACACCATGATCACAGACCTCGATCTAAGAGCGTTGATGGACGTTATCGTTCAGATTGTTATCAATCCGATAGAGGTTTTTACAACTTTCGTCGTCATCGCTCTCCTTCAAATTTTTATCGATGAGGTAATAGAGGGTACTCACCTCATGATCGTGGGTATCACAAAGGCAGGGATTATGATGATTCACATCATAAAGGTTACTATAAACAAAAATCATCATATGGCAGAGATTCCAGGAATGATGATTACTCTGATTTTTATTATAGTAAGAAAAAGTCTGTCAATAAAAATAAAGGTCATGTCAGATCTCCTTCTAGGGAGAAATGTAAACATAGACATACAAATAGCTGCACTGTCAAGATGGATAAAGATAATGATGGTAATGATCATGCTAATGCATGTATGGTAGTGAATGATACTTGTTATGAGTGTCAATCACGACACATATCTAAGTCTACAATGACACTTAACTGTGGTCATATTATGCCTACAATGTCTGCGTGTGTGAATATGGGTTATCTCACATTTCATCCAGGAATCTTGCATGGGAAAACAGTACAAGTTGTAAGGGATAGCCCAACGGTCGGGATAAAGCACTCGCTTATCGAGCCATCTGCATTCACAGGCAAATCTGTTAAGTATGTCACTTTTGGAGGGAATATAGAAAGTTTCCCGGTGGCACGAGTATACATTGATACGCCTTTTTACACAGGCACTGTTTATGCCTGCGGGTTGAGAGCGCCTATAGCTGAAATAATTGTAGGAAACATACCAGGAGTTAAAGATTGCACTCCGGAGGAGATTGCAATGTGGGTTGAATCTCACCCACAGGTGGCGAATGCTGTTATAACTAGAGCACAACATTTAGCTACGGACATGGCTACACCACCTACTCCGATTATAGATACAATTATGTCTCAGGTTGGTACTGTAACACCATCTGTTTTTGCAGAAAAGCAGAAAAGTGATCCAACGTTAAAATGTTTATTTAGCATAGCAGATCAAAAAGTCACTAAACACACAGGATCGGCTAAACATTGGTTTAAAATAAAAAATATCTATACTTACTAGATACTTTGATAATGACAAATCAATCATACATCAAGTAGTTGTTCCGAAGGAGTACAGACCATTGGTCCTACAAACAGGTCATGACTCCCCTATGGCAGATCATATGGGGATCAAAAGAACATTGTTCCGTATTACGTCACAATTTTATTGGCCTGGGGTTAACAAAGACACAAAGTTGTACTGTAGATCTTGTACAACATGCCAAGGTATAGCACGTAAGGGCAGATTCCATACGGCACCCTTACAAATTACGGACGTGCCTGAAAGACCATTCAAAAAATCGCAGTGGATATAGTGGGTCCTTTGTCAATTCCTTCAAATAATGGATTTCGGTATATTTTAACTTTTATAGATCTTTGCACACGTTGGCCAGAAGCCATACCTTTGAAAACCATCACGACTGCATCAGTATCTGATGCCTTATTTTCAATATTCAGTCGTATCGGTTTTCCAGAGGACATTTTGTCAGATCAAGTATCACAATTTACGTCCAATATTATAAGGGATCTAGAGTCCATGTTATCTGTTCACCATTCGTTTTATAGTGCGTATAGGCCACAATCGAACGGTGTATGTGAGCGCTATAATGGGACGCTAAAACAGATACTGTCTAAGATCACTGAGGAGTGCCCGCGTGACTGGGACCGTCTCCTTCCGGCGGCCTTATTCGCATTTCGAGAGTTGCCTCAAGAAAGTACCGGGTTTTCTCCGTTCGAGTTAGTATATGGTTCGAATCCCCGCGGACCAATGATGATACTTAAGGATTTGTTGGTTGGAGCATCAGTTGATACACCCACTCGAAACAGCTATGAGTTGGTTATTGATCTCCGACAGCGAATCATTGATGCGTGCACTTATGCATCTAATAGTATCAAATCTGCTACTCAAAGATCAAGGTTATTGCATAATCAAAAAAGAACTTTAAGATTCTTTAAACCAGGTGTAAAAGTTTGGTTATTATCACCTCATAATAACAATAAATTACTAATATCATGGCAAGGTCCATTTGACATCATTAAACAGGTCACAGGTGTTGACTATTCTGTGAATATCAGAGGTAAAATCAAAACTTTTCATATCAACATGCTAAAATTAGCAGTAGAAAGACCACAAGAGTTAATTCCCGTCATTAACTCTATTAGTGATTCTTCACATCCTGCTTCTTTTGCAGTGGTTCATGAGGAAGATACTACGTCATCTATTCCTTTACATTTTCAATTGCCGTCTTTACAATCATTAGAGTCTTGGAAGGATGTGACTATTTCCTCTTCATTGTCTTCTATACAACAATGTCAGGTTTGGGACATTCTTATTTCTTTTGATGATGTTCTTACAGATCTTCCAGGTCGGACATCACTTATCTCCCATGACATTATCCTTACTGACTATCAACCTATTAAACTAAGACCCTATCCTATATCTTTACACCACAAAGATAGGGTGGAGAAAGAACTAAAAGAGATGATACGCTTAGGGGTTATATCTCCTTCAGAATCACCATACGCATTTCCAATGGTGATTGTCAAGAAGAAGGATGATTCCCTACGTATATGCATTGATTTTAGGCGACTGAACAGCAATACAGTTACAGACGCCGAACCTATGCATCCATTGGACGATCTTCTATCGCAAGTATCTAACGCTACTTTCTATAGTAAATTAGATCTTTCTAAAGGCAAAATTCCACTTGCTGAACACGCCTAACCATTCACAGCGTTTACAACTCCATTTGGTCTTTTCCAATGGAATTACATGTGTTTTGGTCTAGTAAACGCGCCTGCGACTTTTGTGCGCATGATGCGCCGTCTTCTTGGCGATCGGAAAGATGTCATCATGTACATCGATGACATCTGCTTATTTCATGACTCTTGGGAAGACCACATTGCTGGTTTAACCTCTCTTCTGCATACGTTACGCAAACACGGTTTGACTGTGCGACCTTCAAAGGTCCAAATAGGTTGTCAGGAAATTTTTTTTCTTAGTCACCGCATAGGTAACCACAAACTATATCCTGATGACAATACAGTCAAAAGAATTCTAGATATTTCTACCCCGTCGACTAAGAAATAGGTTAGAAGCATTTTAGGCTTAATTAACTATTACCATAAATTTATCCCGCACTTCGCACAAATATCTGCTCCTTTGTCCGCACTGTTGGCCAAAGGTAGTCCGAATAAGATACATTGGGAACCAGATTGCGAGAGCGCTTTGGTAAATATTAAGAAATTATTTTCTAAGACACCTATTTTGTTGTTAACAAATCTACGTATTCCATTCATACTTCAAACAGACGCATCAAGTTATGGAATCGGTGGCTGTTTGTTACAATGCTACAAGAAAACTCTCCATCCTTTTTTCTTCGTATCATGCAAATTGACATCAGCTGAACAGAAGTATGCGACAGGTGAACGTGAGCTCCTGTCCGTGGTCTGGTGCCTCGAGAAGTTGTCAAGATACCTCATCTGCACGCACTTCTACATCCAGACAGACCACAGCCCTCTTACTTACATTACACCCAGAACTATGCATAATTCGAGAATTAACAGATGGTACTTGCTGCTACAGGAATTCTCATTTACGATTCTACCTATTGCTGGATCAGACAACAACTTAGCGGATTTATTGTCGCGCAACTTCTCTGAGAAAAAAAATGAATTAACTCCTTAGATACCATTTTGTAGATTGCTAATAGTTGGTATTCTAAGATTTTTTGTGAGTATTCATTGATTATTATAATTATAAATATATATATTATTAATATTTATATGGTAGAAGCGTATTTCTCCACCACTACAAGTGGTTTGGGTGCGAGGGGGATGAAGCGTACCCGTCTTTGTACCATGGAACACCTCAACTCCCACCTGAATTAGACCTGGCGTATCTTTATGCATGACGCGTATGACTTGGAATCGTCATTATGACTTGTGGGCTTCGCGGCAGTGTTCAGGTGTAGCCACGTCTAGTATAAAGGAATATTATGTAGCTAGCAGCAGGAGTAAGTCTAGTACAAAGGAATATTATACGACTAGCAGTAGACGTAAGCCTAGTGTAAAAGGATATTATACGACTAGCAGCAGACGTAAGCCTAGTGTAAAAGGATATTGTAAAACTAGCAGCAGGAGTAAGTATAGTTAGCATATGAACCATGCCAAAGGATGTTGGCTGGAAAAAAAGAACTGATCGCTAAGCAGAACTGTATATCATTGAACATGTAATTTTAGTGAAGCATATGAACTCTTTGTGGTGGGTCGATATTAATTATGTATATATTTGTGTAGCAGATGTGAAGTCAGCTATGCAAGCCCCTGAGGTAGTTTAATTTTTAAATATATGTCAGGGAACCTGTCTTGCTTCCACCAATGACTACCACACGCTATGTATATTATCCCCAATTTATATGTTCTGATGTATGGGTGTTGTGTAGCTACGTGTCTAGGGTATATGCCATGTATGTGAAGAAAATAACAACAACCACACTTAAGGTTAATAAACAATTAAGTAAACAACTCCCTATTGAATTTTGGTCTGAACAATTTTTTACAAATGTATTAATTATAATTGAGTTGATTTATAAAAGATTAAACGTCAAGATATATTTACACACAAACTAGTTTAAATATTTGAGTCTATTATTTCCTGAACTAGGAAGTGTTCTTAGTGTAATACTTTTGTCCAAAAATTAAGCACACGTTTGGGGGATCAATATTGTCATCATGCTTCTAAAATCTTGTTGATATAACCGATGGTGGAGGATAAGTCAGTGAATCAACAAGGCCCCAAAAGACAAGGCCTTATCTGTAGATAGGTGTAGAAAATTCTGCGATGTCCTGGTATTAAATCTTCCTGCTCCCAGCACTGCTCAGCTTTCAGGATTCAAGATAAGGTGGGGCCCTCAAATCGTATGGCCACAAACAGGTACCAGGGTTGAACAACAACGTGACTGGCTCACTTCAGTTTCTCACCGAGAAACTCTGGAAGGAGAGGATTAATTTCCCTCAAAATCATATTCTGACCTTTCTCCGTTTTTAACAGGTGTACAGGCATCAACAAGTCAAAAATCAGAAAATAATACACATATAATTATTGTCCCCGACTGGTAGAGTGCTCTATTCATCATTAAATATCTCAAACATATGTTTTTACACCTTCCTAGTCCTAACACAATATTATAATTTCATAAATACATTCAGGTAATAACATGTATTACATAAAGATGGATAGTAATTTTCTGGCTATAACTCAAACATTATTCTTTAAAGTCTTTTCCCTTATAAATTCCTTTTAAATCCCAACTTTTAAGTAAAACTGTAAGGATTTTATTAAGTTCTTTTCCCACAATGATAATATCTTTCTTAGCAACTCGGTGAAACAACACAAAGTTTGATGTTGGCTTTACTCTTTATATAATTAAATATTTTCTTTTATCTCCCAAAGTACAAGTAAAGCTGTAGGGCTTTTACATGAAGCTATAAGATTATCTAACCCCATTTAATGACTTTACGTAACATGTTGAAGTGGCACTTGTACGACTGGGACTCTCCCCTTCAAATATTCATTCATAATCAATATGGCAAGGAACGCTCGTCTTCCTGAGTATTTATTTCACTTTCTTAGTTATGCTCAGCAACCAATCAGGTGACTTCCGTTCCTACGCGTCTATTTTCAAAAAGTTAACCTACAATTTTCAAATCAGGAGACACCCATTAATATGGCCAGCATCAGTAAAGAAGCCCCATGCACGTCTATATCTGTCTTCATTCTACCATATCGCTAGTATTATCTAAGTCATTTTAATACACAACGAAAATATTTACTTAGTCTACCGTTTTGTCATCTAATGCATAAGGTTTTACACTTCTGGCTATTATTTTTACCATTTTCGTGTTTCCTTTATATTTATTCAAATAACATATCTTTCTTTCTACATTAAGCTAATATATTTAGACTAACGCATATTATATATTTAATAACGCATTTGTAGCATTTTAATCTTCATTTTTAGTCTTTATTTTTCCTATCGTTCGATTTGGACAGTTAGTTTCAGTTTCAGAATTCAAACGGGGTCTATGCATTTCCCTCTCTCTCTCCCATTTCTTTTCCAAGAAATACACTATTTCTAACGCTACAGCATTCACGCGTGCGTTTTGGTTAAGGCTTGCAAGTCTGTGACTGTTACGGGCTCGGGACCCCAGTATGTTCTGGGTGCTTCGATGACTTCTAGTATTTGAGGATGACCAAGTTATTATATGCGTATTCAGTTTATAGAGTCAAAGTCCCTCGGGTTCTTATCACTTTTGTAGGATTCCGTAATACTGTTCGTTGGTATCGATAATGTCTGCTTTAACCCTTGTGATACATTATGTGCTGAACATGTTTCATATTAAATAGTCGACCCTTGACTGACCTGTATTAGCCTCTTGTCTTATTGATTATATTGGCAGTGTGAGATGCAGCGTGTTAAGACATTAATCATCACTGGTCATGATCAGTTGAATATTAACAGCATTTAACTCAACTCCGAATACGACAGTTGATAAGACCGTGATTTTGACGACTCAAAATATTTAATTAGTAATTTCATACCATGAGCAGACACCAACTACATGGGAACAAAAGTCACATCACATTCATGTACGATCTGTAAGAGTTCTCATTATTTCATAAACACATGTTCACAATCTCTATCTAGAGTTCTGGTTCAAGGTCAGTTCCTTTTAACGGCCAATGTCCTTTGGCATAAATTCAGAGGCTAACTAGACTTACTCCCGTCGCTAGTTTATACAATAGCCTTTTGCACTAGACTTAACTATCCTGCTAGTTTTGCAATACACTTATTATGCTAGGCTTACGTCTACTGCTAGTCGTCTAATATCCGTTACACTAGGCTTACGCTTGCCGCTAGCTGTACAATATCCATCTATACTAGTCTTACACTATTGCTAGTACCGTAATGTTCCTTTGGCATACCACGCCAGGCTAATCTGCCATAATTATGCAAACTGCGTTATTCATACGACGACTTACGTTTGGTTCAAGAAATACACTGCTCAATTGGCTTCCCAGCCACACAATTAAAAAGTGGTTATACCACGCAATATAAGTGGCAATGGCCACACTTCTGAAACACACTGCCGAACGGGTCAAAACCCACAAGTCGAATGACGTTACAAAGACATACGCGTCATGCATAGTGATATGCATACTACGTCGTTAATATATATTCAGTTGCGTTGTTCCATGGTGCAGCAATCCGACTGTGATCAAAACTCAAATGCATGCACACATGCAACAATCATCGACATCGGTCGCGGAGATATATCTCTATTCGATTGAGGTGTTCCATGATACAGCCATTCGGATCGTCGACAAATCCAAATGTCTGTAAGCATGAAACAATCCTCAACATCATCCCCCTCACTTCCAAACGTGACACTTGTGGCACGGATGATAGTGGTGGAGAAGATGTACGTCCCTAGACTATATTAGTATTAGTAATACCTACTTATAAACATCATACTGATTAAGTAGACACATTAAATTTTATAACATTAATAATAGCACTTGTCAACATGGTCACTAAAGAGTTAATTCAATTTCTTCTCAGAGAAGTTGCGCGATAAAAGATCTGCCAAGTTATTGTCTGATCCAGCAATAGGCAGAATCGTAAATGAAAATTCTTGAATCAACAAGTACCATCGATGTATTCTAGCGTTACGCATAGTTCTAGCTGTTATGTAAGTAAGAGGACTATGGTCTGTCATAATGTAAAAGTGCGTGCCGATGAGATATCTTGACAGCTTCTCCAGGCACCAGACCATCGACAGGAGCTCACGTTCACCTGTCGCATACTTTTGTTCAGCCGGAGTCAGTTTCCTCGACACATAGAAACATGGATGGAGTGTTTACTATGTAACATTGCAGCAAACAGCCACCCATGGAGTAACTCGAGGCATCTGATTGAAGTATGAATGGAATACGTATATTCGGTAATAACAAAATTGGTGCATTACTAAATAATTTCTTAATTGTTACCAAAGCGCTTTCGCAATCCTTGTCCCAACGTACCTTATTAGGACTACCTTTGGTCAACAGTGCGGACAAAGGTGTAGATAGTTGTGCGAAATGCGGGATGAACTTATGGTAATAGTTTATCAAGCCTAAAAGGCTTCTAACTTGTTTCTTAGTTGAAGGGGTAGAAATCTCTAGAATTCTTTTGACTGTATTGTCGTCAGGATACAGTTTGTGGTTACCTATTCGGTGACCAAGAAAAGAAATTTCCTGACAACCTATTTGGACCTTTGAAGGTCGCACAGTCAAACCATGCATACGTAACGTATGTAGAAGAGAAGTTAAACCATCAATATGGTCTTCCCACGAGTCATGAAATAGGCAGATGTCATCGATGTACGTGATGACATCTTTACGATCGCCAAGAAGGCGGCGCATCATGCGCACAAACGTCGCTGGCGCATTCACTAACCCAAAACACATATAATTCCATTGGTAGAGCCCAAATGGAGTTGTGAAAGCTGTGCAATGTTTGGCATTTTCGGCAAGAGGAATTTGCCAGTAGCCTTTAGAGAGATCTAGTTTGCTAAAGAAAGTAGCATTAGATAATTCTGACAAAAGATCATCTAAAAGAGGCATAGGCTCACCGTCTGTGATTGTAATTTTGTTCAATCGCCTAAAATCAATACAAATACGTAAAGAATCATCCTTCTTTTTTAACTATCACCATTGGGAATGCATATGGTGATTCCGAAGGAGATATCACACCTAAACGTATCATCTCTTTTAACTCTTTCTCCACCCTATCTTTGTGGTGTAAAGATATAGGATAGGGTCTAAGTTTGATAGGTTTATAATCAGTAAGAGTAATATCATGGGATATAAGCGATGTCTGACCTGGAAGGTCGGTGAGAACATCATTGAAAGAAATAAGAATATCCCGAACTTGATCTTGTTGTGACGAAGATAGTGAAGAAGAAATAGTCACGTCTTTCCAAGATTCCGATGATTGCAAAGAAGGTAGTTGAAATTGTAAAGGGATAGACGAAGTAGTATCTTCTTCATGAACAACTGCAAAAGAAGCAGTATGATGTGAAGAATCATCAATAGAGTTAATGACAGGAATTAATTCCTGTGGGCTTTCAACTGCTAATTTTAGCATGTTGACATGGAAGGTTTTGATTTTACCTCTAACGTTTACCGAGTAGTCAACATCTGTGACTTGTTTGATAATATCAAATGGACCTTGCCATGATATCAGTAATTTGTTATCGTTATGAGGTAGCAACAACCAAACTTTTCCCCCTGGTTTGAAGGATCTTAATATTCTCTTTTGATTATGTAATAATCTTGATCGTTGAGTGGCTGATTTTATACTCTGGGATGCATACGTGCACGCATCGATGATTCGTTGTCGGAGATCAATAACTAACTCGTAGCTGTTTCGAGTGGCAGTATCAATTGATGCTCCAATCAACAAATCCTTGAGTATCATCATTGGTCCGCGAGGATTCGAACCATAAACCAATTCGAACGGAGACCACCCCGTGCTCTCGTGAGGCCCTTCACGAAAAGCGAACAGGGCCGCCGGCAGAAGCCTGTCCCATTCACGAGGGCATTCCTCAGTTATCTTAGATAACATCTGTTTTAGAGTGCTATTGTAGCGCTCGCACACACCGTTTGATTGGGGCCTATACGCACTACAAAACGAGTGGTGAACAGATAACATGGATTCTAAATCCCTCATGATGTTGGAAGTAAATTGTGATCCTTGATCTGACAATATATCCTCCGGAAAACCGATTCGACAAAATATCGAAAATAATGCATCAGACACAGATGCAGTTGTGATGGTTTTCAATGGTATGGCTTCTGGCCAACGCGTGCAAAGATCTACGCAAGTTAAAATATAACGAAATCCATTATTTGAAACAATTGATAACGGACCCACTATATCTACTGCAATCTTTGTGAAAGGTCTTTCAGGCACGTCTGTAATCTGTAAGGGTGCCGTATGGAACCTGCCCTTACGTGCTATACCTTGGCATGTTGTACATGATTTGTAGTATAACTTTGTATCTTTATTAACCCCAGGCCAATAAAATTGTGACGTAACACGAAACAATGTTCTTTTGATCCCCATATGCCCTGCCATAGGGGAGTCATGACCTGTTTGTAGGACCAATGGTCTGTATTCTTTAGGTACTATCACTTGATGTATAATTGTTTTGCCATCATCATAATATCTAGTGAGTATTGATTTCTTTATCTTGAACCATTGTTTAGCCCCTCTTGTGTATTTAATTGTTTTTTGTTCTGCTCGGCTAAACAATCCTTGTAAAGTTGGGTCACTCTTCTGTTTTTCTGCAAAAACAGAAGGTGTAACAGTGCCAACTTGAGACATAATTGTATCTATTATAGGAAGAGGTGGTGTAGCCATGTCCGTAGCTAACTGTTGTGCTCTCGTTACAACAGCATTTGCCACCTGTGGGTGAGATTCAACCCACATTGCAATCTCCTCCGGAGTGCAATCTTTAACTCCTGGTATGTTTCCTATTATAATTTCAGTTATGGGTGCTCTCAAGCCGCAGGCATAGACAGTGCCTGTGTAAAAAAAAGTATCAATGTATACTCGTGCCACAGGGAAAGTTTCTATATTCCCACCAAATGTGACACACTTAACTGATTTGCCTGTAAAAGCAGAGGGCTCGATAAGCGAGTGCTTTATGCCTATCGTTGAGGACCCAGTGTCACGCAAAACTCTTACTACCTTACCATCCAATATTCCGGGATGAAATGTAAGATAACCAACATTTACACATGCCGACATTGTAGGCATACAATGACCACAATCCAGTGTAATTGTAGACTTTAATCTGTTCTTCGACTGACACTCATAACATGTATCATTCATTACCATACATGCGTTCGCATGATCATTATCATCATTACCTTTCTCCTTTTTGACACTGCAATTATTTGCATGTCTTTGTTTATTTTTGTCTCTCGACGGAGATCTGGCATTACCTTTGTTATTATTGACTGACTTTTTATTGCTATAATAAAAATCAGTAGAGTCATCCTTCCTGGCATCTCTACCATAAGATGATCTATGTTTATAGTATCCTTTCTGATGTGAACCATCATAATCCCTGCCTCTGTGATACCCACGATCATGAGGTGAATATCCTCTATAACCTCGTCGATATGAATTCGAAGGAGAGCGATGACGACGGAAGTTATAAAAACCTCTGTCGGATTGATAATAATCTGAACGACAACGTCCATCAAAGCTCTTCGATCGAGGTCTCTGATCATGGTGTGCCGCGCACACAGGCATAGGATCTCGAATAGTCGATCTATGAAGATCTTTATTCTGATGTGCGGTCTGATACTGTCTTCCGAGTTTTTCATACTCATCGATAGAATTAGGATGTCTTTCTTGTAAAAATGCTTCTAATTCAGTGCTGCATGCGGATAAAACTTTATCTCGCAGCATGAGATCTATAACACCTTCATATGTTTTATTTATACCAGATAGATCAATCCATCTGCTAAGAAAATGTTTAATAGATGAATGAATTCACCAAAATCTGCATCCTTGCTTGGTTTAGCCGTATGAAAACGATCTCTGAATCCAGACTCAGTTAACTGGAAACGTCTTAGTAATACCTCTTTTACGACATCGAAATCGCTTCTGCTCTTTTCATCAAGACTCATGAAACATTTAAGTGAGTCACCAGTCAAAAAATCAAGTAAAAGACTTCTCCATCTTTCCTTGGGTATGTTCAGAGCTGTGACCTTGATGATGAATCTAGATATGAAAGAGTCAACACAATCGCGAGTTTGGTCAAAATGTGGCATTTTTAACTTAGGATAGAAAATATTTGTATTTTTCTTTCATTTCCCTCTCTTGGGTTATTATTACGTCCTAAGCAAACAAGTTTCATTCTTTCCAGAGAACATGTGACAAAGACAGTGAAAACAATCAAATGAGTTACAATGAAATGATTTTTTCAGTTATACGACAACAAACATTTACACTTATAAAGTAAATAAAGGAGACTTATAAACAGTAATCAGTAAAAGAAAGAAAAGAATTTACATCATAAAAATATATCGAGACAAGTCGTCTTAAACGAACGTGTAGACAAAGAAGTTTTAGATCACACACGACAACAATTGTCAACAGTACTGAAATTAGGTTACGTAAATAAATAGGACGTAATTCACTTGACGAAACTGCTAAGTACACAAAATATGGTTATATTGCGAACTGAGGAAACATTTATATCCTGACTCGGAAGAAAAAATATAATCAGTCAGATCCTCAGTCAGCGAATATAAGCATGCAAATCTAATAGAAGTTAACATTCACTGAAGTTTTCCTGGGAAAATTCCAGTCAATATTAAACACGACGAATATACGAATATACGAATAAACATGAATGGGGAACACAGATGATGAGTAGAAAAGTAAGTAAAGTAACGATGAACTGTAGACCAAAGCTAATGCAAGGACAATATGATAATGTTCAAGCGCCCAAGTAAAATCAAGAACTTATCTGTTTAGCTGTCCCTCTGAGAAATACATGAGTGCATGTAATTCTAATCCTAGTTCCGAACCGTGTCTTCAACAGCTGTAGTCCATTGATTGAAGACCTTGAACTTCGCAGTAGGGCAACCGTTTGAAAGTATTGCTTCGGTCTTCGAACGTAGTTTCTTCAATCGATCTGCGTCGCAGCCTCAGATGAATTTGATGAAGATATACATTCTCCACTGGTTCAGGTTCTCGAGTGGAAAATTACCGTTCTATCTGCGTGAATCAGTCTCTTTGGTGGAAGAAAATTCGGATTCTCTCAGGCAAAGTTGTCTGCTAGCGGTGACGGCATCGATATAGTGACGTCACTTTCTGTCATGCGCATTTCAGTTGCCAGTTAGGCTTGAATGAATGATTTTGCCTTTAAACGTTCATCATCAATTTAGCTTTCTTCGAAACTTGAAAGGGGGGGGGGGGGAGATCCAGTATTCACGAAATCCAGACACTTTCTGACACCAGTATTTTACGAGCTCGGGACCCCAGTATGTTCTGGGTGCTTCGATGACTTCTAGTATTTGAGGATGACCAAGTTATTATATGCGTATTCAGTTTATAGAGTCAAAGTCCCTCGGGTTCTTATCACTTTTGTAGGATTCCGTAATACTGTTCGTTGGTATCGATAATGTCTGCTTTAACCCTTGTGATACATTATGTGCTGAACATGTTTCATATTAAATAGTCGACCCTTGACTGACCTGTATTAGTCTCTTGTCTTATTGATTATATTGGCAGTGTGAGATGCAGCGTGTTAAGACATTAATCATCACTGGTCATGATCAGTTGAATATTAACAGCATGTAACTCAACTCCCGAATACGACAGTTGATAAGACCGTGATTTTGACGACTCAAAATATTTAATTAGTAATTTCATACCATGAGCAGACACCAACTACATGGGAACAAAAGTCACATCACATTCATGTACGATCTGTAAGAGTTCTCATTATTTCATAAACACATGTTCACAATCTCTATCTAGAGTTCTGGTTCAAGGTCAGTTCCTTTTAATGGCCAATGTCCTTTGGCATAAATTCAGAGGCTAACTAGACTTACTCCCGTCGCTAGTTTATACAATAGCCTTTTGTACTAGACTTAATTATCCTGCTAGTTTTGCAATACACTTATTATGCTAGGCTTACGTCTACTGCTAGTCGTCTAATATCCGTTACACTAGGCTTACGCTTGCCGCTAGCTGTACAATATCCATCTATACTAGTCTTACACTATTGCTAGTACCGTAATGTTCCTTTGGCATACCACGCCAGGCTAATCTGCCATAATTATGCAAACTGCGTTATTCATACGACGACTTACGTTTGGTTCAAGAAATACACTGCTCAATTGGCTTCCCAGCCACACAATTAAAAAGTGGTTATACCACGCAATATAAGTGGCAATGGCCACACTTCTGAAACTCACTGCCGTACGGGTCAAAACCCACAAGTCGAATGACGTTACAAAGACATACGCGTCATGCATAGTGATATGCATACTACGTCGTTAATATATATTCAATTGCGATGTTTCATGGTGCAGCAATCCGAGTGTGATCAAAACTCAAATGCATGCACACATGCAACAATCATCGACATCGGTCGCGGAGATATATCTCTATTCGATTGAGGTGTTCCATGATGCAGCCATTCGGATCGTCGACAAATCCAAATGTCTGTAAGTATGAAACAATCCTCAACAGTGACGTCACATTGGCATTTATTCAACTATCGGGGTTTTACGCGTTAACCCTTTAGAAACCGAGAAATAAAACTAGTATTTTGGTGGCGCGGTATTTCCTATGTTATTTTATACCTACAAACAACTAGATGCTATAATTTTGAATGGTGAAATCTAAGATATCATCACACTCTTGCGACACGTACATTAACTGTGATTGTGAACTATGTCGTTACGTAGTTGTGACTTCTCATGGAAAAGAGAATATGAATTAAATGTTTGAGTCGTCGAATCCTGGTCTTATTCAATGACGTATTCTGAGTTCAGTTATATACTGTTTTATTCAACAATATTGACCAGTGGCATTTAATGCCAAAACACGCTGCCTCACACTGCTAATATTAATAATGCAAGATAATAATCAGGTCAGTCAATATTCATATCTTTAATATGAAGCATGTTCAAGTACCAACATATTACACGGGTTACAATGGACAATATCGATACGAGCGTAGTGCATAACGAAATCCCAGAAAAATGAATAAAATGAACCCGGAGGACTTTGATTTCTAATATCAGAATACGCATGCAACATCTTGGTAATCAGAAGTATATAGAATCTCAACATACTGGTGTCAGTCCCCAACAGTCCGCAATACAAAAGAGTCGTGATACAGTGGATCCCTTATCATTGCAACATCCCTGGAAATGAAGAGGCTGACAGATTGGCAAAGGAAGGGGGAAAGCTTCCTCAACTTGACACAAATATAACTTATGAGGAGGCCAAGAGTTTTATCAAGCGCAGGTACAGGCACAAGTTTGAATAAGAGCATCCAGGCCACACAAAAAAATGATCCGTATTACCAGCTCAGCAGAAGTGAACAAGTGGTAATCTTCAGACTTCGCACAGGTCATAACAGATTGAGATACCATCTATTCAACAAATTAAAGATAGGAACTACTGATAAGTGTGACTGTGGCACCGATAAAATGACTGCCTAACATCTGCTTCAAAGGTGCCCAACATATGAGGAACATAGAAAACGCATATGGCCATCACCAGTACCATTCCTGGAGAAAATCTACGGAGATATCAACAGCCTCAGGCTGACCACTGCTTTCTTTGAACTTATTCAAGTTGACATCTGAGAGTGAACGAAGAAAAAGACTATAAATTACATAGAATTTTTAATTCTATAATAAGCTGCTAATTTCCCTTCAAAATGAAAAACTATTATAAAATTATTTACCGTGGTGCACAACGTCTCTGGCTTAATTACGGCGAAAAGAACTGGTGAGGTATTTCATTTTTGGTTTTTCGGATTTTTCCAGGGCATCGTATCTTAATACCTATCTGCACGTCAAATGTCAGACTTCTGTGAAGCCTTGAGGTGGTCAAACAGTTTCCTGTGGACAAAATGATGGAAAATAAGCTTCTATGATATATATATATATATATATATATATATATATATATATATATATATATATATATATATATATATATATATATATATATATATATATATATATATATATATATATATATACACACACACACGCACTAATCATGATTATTGCATGTGGCTATGTGAGTATGTGGCAACTTTTATTTTTCTCTGTCATTTTCAGGGTGTGAATACGGGGACACGGCGCCGGGCTGTACTACTCTTCACTGCACTGGCACGAATGCGAGGAAGTGCTGTGGTACTTGCAACTATGTCCCCCCTTAGAGTCTACAAAAAGTTCACTTCAGGATCCGCGAGTGGACTAGTTCACAAACTGTTTGACCGATTGCAAAGTGAAATGCTTGTTTCATGGACAAATAAATCTTTAATGATGCTCTGATGTTCTGTTATTTATGCAGCACCCGCAGATTACATATTTGTTTTGTGATATTCTTCCATTCGTAAAATTCTCCTCGCTCTATATCATTGATTCCACGAACTTTTATCCAGTATAATCTTGGGTAGTACTTTACTAACGTAAACAGTTGTTCTGATGTTCTGATACATCTTTTGTTATTTTTTTCTTTTACGACTGTCATGTCAGGTACAGTTAATCCTCGCTATTCGGGTGTTCCGTATCACGAAATCGATCATTCGCGCGCAAAATGAAATCGTAACCAATTTTTTTGTGATTCGCGGACACGCAAGTATACGCAGCCATGCGTCGTAGACAACAAAAACAAAAAACACAGCTCCTTGTTCTCACTGCTTTTGTTGTGTTTACATGTGTCCTTGTCGAGAATTTTTTCATCCACGTTTTTGCAGTTTTACGCTATTTTTGATTATTTTTGTAATTAATAATGACATCCAAGCGTACTGCAAGTGTGTAAATGCTTTCAAATTTTTTTTCTAGAGATTGTATAATATATGTGTGCGTGTCACGGATTGACTCCCCTTAACTCTGCAGTAGTGGTCCAACAGTGGACACAACTTCAAGCGTAACTAATCTGTGTCTTCAAAGGTGTCTACCTTCGGACAAGGTTACTCTTGGCGGAGATGTAGGTAGATGTCGTAAATTTATTTTGAGAGAAAGAGTCTTAAAATAATGGTCCCGTTTAATGTGGAGAATGATGATGAAAGTTCAGTGAGAGTAAGGGTTAGAAAGTAAATAGTTGCTTCACAGAGTGTTGGGGAGAGTAAGGACAGACTCTTTCACGACAATCTGTTTCTCTCAATCTACTCCTTAAACTCTCCTGGCTAAACAATTATTTGCCAATTTTCCAAACACACATGCGCTCACACCAATTTGGTGCTTCAAAAACACAGACGTTACGTGAATACAAACTATATTAAACAGATATGGGTAATTTTGGGTTTGGGTATTCCAACACAGTACTAAATACGTTTTACGTGTTTATTTATCATTAAAAATCAGTCACGACATATATCATTTCTTACAGGCAAAATATCATAGGTACAGAAAATACAAATAACAAGGTGGGTGGGGGGTGTGTAGAGTAAAATCCAATATGCCCTTCCCGCTTGTAATAGACAAAGATAAACCCAGTCCAAAGATAGGTAATTATCAGAAAAATAGATGATGTAACCCAACAGTAAATTCAATTACTCTGAAAAGAGGTGTTACAATATTATGTATGGGTAGAAGGAAAAAACCTGTTATTTCTCAATTGTTTTCTCCCTTTAATAAGCAAATGAAAAAGGGGAGGGGGGTTAAACAGTTAACAAAAATCCCACTTAAAGGAACAATTGCAGGGAATACAGTACAAGTATTTACCAGGTAGGCAAATTAACAAATAGTTTGCAAAAAAAAAATAATCTCCTGTCATTCATGCACGCTCGTGATGGCCATCATCCATTTGTTCACACACACTTACCGATCGTAAACTCTCGCACTCCATAGAAATACAAAAAAACATCAATTAAACACTCGACGTAGGTCTTCTGTGTCCAGCCCCAGATTATCAGGTATATGTGTTAGTACAGTCCCGAAATCGCTGGAAGGCGAAGCCCTAAGTGTTCTGGTTTTTTGTTATGTTAAAAGGAAGGTTCTACTGGATGGCACAGTCTTAGGTTCAGGTTGTGAATATGGTATGTTCTCGTTGATTTCGCCGATTGTGGTAAAAATCCGTAACGTGTGATGATAACAACTGACCGCTAAGGGATGGTTTACTTCGCGGGTTTCAAAATCCAGTGAAGAAAATATACACAGTCAGTGTTCGGAAGATTTCTATTTTCTTTAGCAATAGAACAGTAAAATAATGCAAATAAGCTCTGGCAATGTTCTTCTCCAGTTAAATTTTAGTTTAAATGATGTTGTGTTAAATTGTTCTTGGGGGGCTTTATTTCTGGTAACTTTAGATAGCGGAATCACAACCGGATCGCAACAAGATTAAAATTTAAAACACAGTCTCATCAAATTCTGGAGGGTTTTAAGAACTGAGTCTGCAGGACTTTACTACAATGTTTATGCTTTGCTTGCTTTGCTGGGATGCAAAGGTTAAGATCACCCTATATGAAAGATAGAAAACATGTAATTCATACCGAAAAATCAAATAACATTCTAAAGCGCGATAAATTTACCGTTAAGACTATAATATACACTCGCGGATTTAATTATGTATTTAAGAGAACACTTCGCGAGTATAATGATTAAAACACACACACACACACACACACACACACACATATATATATATATATATATATATATATATATATATATATATATATATATATATATATATATACATATATATATATATATATATAGAACTTAACTCAATTAGTTAGTTAAAAAAAATCCTTCGCGACTTTAAAAGTTAATTTAAGCATTTTAAGCATCGCGTCTATTATTTGTGAAAATACTATAATAGATATATCATTAAATTTTCAACTGGAAACTTTTGAGATAGTTTAATTTAATAGATTTAAATCAACCTAAAATCCAGTGAAATAAAAAATGAATGAACTAGACCACTGATCACTAGAAACTAATATATATTATACCGTTTAGCACAGAATAACTACACTCCAATATAGCCAAGAATCCAGAGGAAATTCTAGCAGGATTAAACCATAAGCTAGTGAGTTTTAAAATGTCTGGCAACGAGTGATAAAATAGCATTCTTCAGGGTCTGTATATATCTAACTGGAATGTAAGATGAGGGGTACATGTCGTGATCTAGCGCCTCTTAAGAACCCAGAGGAAAATCGAAATTCTAGCCGCCGTGCTAACAGAGATGCCGCCCGACTAAAAGAGGGAGACCGCTCCTGGTTTCGATTTCCGTTCGCGATTACTCCATTTCATGGCCGCTTCGTCTTACCCCGTTTGTCTTTGACTTCCGAGCGGTTCCAGCGCTCTCCTTCGTTTAGCACCGAGAAGCGAAATGCCGATGAGAACTTGCTTCGTTCGCTCTTAGATCCCTCAGTGTCTTTGATTGCATGCCGCTTCTTCGTTTGATTTAAGCAACGCCTTTAAGGCAGGCGTACTGACCAAGGTAAGGAAAATAACTGCTCTTGATTGCTCTGGAGATAGACGTCGGCGTGGTTTAGCCTCTCCATAAATCAATGCGATTCTCTGAATGCACGGAAGATAGCAGTCTACATATTAAGAAGCAAACGTTTTGACAATCTGCGTGGAAAGGTTGCATGCTAATGAGTCCACGTTTTCTGTTGTGCATTTTTAATGAGCCCAGGTGGAAGAATTCCCGTTTGACGAAAAGTTACAACAATATTCGGGGGCACTGATGCTACGAGGTATCTACCATATCATCTAACTTCAGGGTCAGCTGAGTTTTCATCGTCCGTCACAATCGTCCCCTCTTTTGAGACATGGAAACTCGTTTTCATGTTTCTTTCGTGACAATGAAGCTGCCCTGATCGGTAGCTTTAGGATGATTGGTATTTACAATTTCGTCCTCTTTCTCCTTAGTCCAGTTTCTACTCAGGAAATCAGCCGCAACATTCTGTTTTCCTGGAATGTATTCCACTTTGAAGGAATAAACACTTAACAATAAGACCCATCGCATGATCCTTGCGTTGAATTCCTTATTGACACCAAGAAAAGCTAATGGAGCGTGGTCTGTTTGCACCGTAAAAGATGTTCCATAGAGAAACTCATGATGGCTTCTGATACCGTCAATCAAAGCGAGACATTCTCTTTCGACTACGCTGTAGTTCCGTTCAGCTTTATTTAATTTCCGACTGCCGTAAGCAACTGGAAATAGCATATTCGGGTCACTGTCCTCGGCTTGCAGCAGTGTTGACCCGATGCCCTGACCTGACGCGTCGACCCGCAATACTAAAGGTTTCTTGAGGTCAGGTAACCTCAAAATGGGGTATGCAGACAACTGTCCTTTTAAAGTGCTGTACGCGTGTTCACACTTTTGATCCCAAATGACCTTATCAGGACAACCTTTCTTTGTGAGGCCAGTCAGAGGTGATGTCAGTCCGTTGAAGTTCTGGATGTATTTCTGATAATGTGCACAATAGTGATAGGAAGGAACGTACGTCTTTCGTCGTTCGGGGCCTTTTGGCTGCAACTAATTTCTCCACGTTCTTCTTAACAGGCCACATGGAGCCGTGAGAAATAGTATGCCCCAGGAAGTCTAGTTTTTCGAACCCGATGAGACATTTGCTAGGTCTGGCTGTGAGACCAGTTTCCTGTAGTCTCCTGAGGAGCATAGCAACCGTAGCAATATGTTCGTCGTAGGTCTCCGATGCAATTAGTATGTCATCCATGAAATAATGGATCTTGGGACTTTGCAAAGGTTCTAGAAGCTTCCTCATCATGCTGGTGAACACTCCTGGTGCGTTATGCAATCCGAACGGCATCACATTAAATGTGTTATGTCCTTCACTAGTGCTGAAAGCTAATAAAGGTTTAATTTCCTCCTTGACTGGTATTTGATAATAACCTTTACTTAGGTCAATATTGAAGAAAATGTTTTCTTTGCTAAGCTTGGTGAACAACTCAGAAACAGTTTAGAGAGGTTCGGGCTGGAATTCCGTTACAGCGTTTAGCAACCGGTAATCTATACACAGCCGAACTTCCTTATTGGGCTTCTGCAACAGCACTACACTCGAACTGTAAGGAGATGTAGACTCACTGATAATTCCTGCCTGACGCAGCTTGTCGATTTCTCCGCGGAGTGCATCAGCTTTTGCGTACGGGATGGGGTAAACTCTGGTTCGAACAGGGGTCTCGTTTGTTAATTTCATATCAAATTCGATGAGATTTGTTCGACCAGGTACATCCGTTAAGACTGCACTGAACTGTTTTAGTAGCGCCCTGGTTTCTGTTTATTGTTCTGGTGAGAGATTGTCGCCGAACTTGACATCTTTAAAGGATTCTGTGGGTTGCAATGGGTACTCCATGCAACCATCATCATCTTCCTCGTCTTCCGTTGCTATGGCGACAGCCAGGAGATGCTTGGAGGATGGCACTGGTCTTTCCAAGTATTTCTTAAGGAGATTTACATGAAAGATTTTCTCCCTTCCTCTAATGGAGATCTTGTAATTGGTGCGTGAGATCTTTTTAAGGACGGTAAAGGGTCCTTGCCATCCGATGCGAAGTTTATTGCTTCCGGTTGGAAGTAGTAACAAAACTTTCTCCCCTGGTTGGAGTTCTCTCTCTTTGGCAGCTTTGTTGTATCTTTTAGCATGTTTAGCGCGGGCTTTCTTAAGGTTGGTTGTAGCTAGATCCCATTCTAGCTTTAGCCTTTCCTTGAGCTCAGATACATACTTGCTTGCAGAGACGACTGTCTCGTCAGCCTTTTGGACTGTCAGGGACCGAAGTAAGGCTTCTAGTTGCCACTTTATAGGTCTGCCAAATAAAAGTGTAGCTGGCGCGAATCCCGTAGACGCTTGGTGAGCCTCTCTGTAGACGAATAAGGCAGCAGATATATAGGTCTCAGTCTTCCGGTTTCTCCTGACCCAGCTTACGTAACTTCATGGTGAGGCTGTCGTTAAAACGTTCCACGAGCCCATTTCCGGCCGGATGGTAGGGACTTGTGTGGATGTGTTTGGCCCTCAAGATCTTAAAGATCTCCTACATTAATAGGCTACAGAATTTGGATCCATTGTCCGTCAAAACTTGTTGAGGGAATCCCAACCGTGTAAAAATTTGCACGAGGGCTTCTGCGACATGCTTGGAATCTGTGCATGTTAGCGGTATAGCTTCGGCCCACATTGTGCAAGTGTCGACTAAGGTCAGGATGAACCTGTTTCTTCTTTTGGTCCTTTCCAGGGGTCCAATGATGTCGACAGCAACCCGTTCAAATTGAGTACCCACTATTGGCATTTGCCCCATAGGTACTGGGGGTGTCAAGTGCTTAGGTGCTACACGTTGGCACTGGGCGCAGGATTTAACGTACCTGATAATTTCAGAGTTCATTCCTGGCCACCAATAGTGGTTTTTTATTCGCTGAATAGTGGCGTTTTGTCCCATATGTCTGCAAAAGGGAAGAGTGTGCCCCATTTCTAAGATCTGGCTTCTGTACTGCGTCTGTACTAGGAGCTGGTTATTCCCTGTATCAGGGTCACCCGTTCTACGATACAATACGCCATCCTTAGAAAAGATGTCTTCGTGGTGTCTGGGGTCCTTAGCCATGGACAGTTTTCTAAAGGAGGGCTCCAGAGTAAGGTCCATTTGTTGCGCCTCCTTCAGTTCGTTCGGCAACAAATTTGGCGCAGGCTCCCTCTCCTTCTTAGTTTGCCCTCTTGTGGTTACCGCTGCCACAATCGGCTCCTTTGGTCTCCCAACAAACACATATCTACATCCCAGGATAACTGGGTAGATCGGATCATCCATTATGGCCGCTTTAATAACACCTCTGACAAAATCAGAGTGTATCTCTACCAGTGCGATAGGAAGCGTCTTGGGTGCATCACTCTTGAAAACTCCACTTAGTTTGACGATTTCCTTTGTCTCCTGACCGGGTTTGACTAGGTGCCTAGCGACAATACTATTAAAACTTAATCCAGTGTCAAAGAGACACGTAGTTGAGGTACCATTCAAAATTACAGTTCCTCACGTTGAGGGTCTGTCCCCCTCAGGTTGAGAATCACTGACATTGACTCTACCTTGCGAGGCTGTATGCAGGCATCCGATGCGGTTTGGCCCGGTGTGCTTGGATTGATCAGACGTCCCTGGTGTAGGGGGTCTTCCCTTTTCCTTGACCTCGGTGGCCGCGCTGCCACGTAGGCTTGGTGGGTTGATCAGAATTGTTGTTTAGTGGAAATCGGGTTTTGTAGAATTTCGATTTTTCCTGGGGAGGTCTCTGGGTATTATTTTCTCGTTGGTTATAATTCTGAGAGGAATTTTAGGAATAGGATGACTGCTCTAGATTTTGTTTACGAGATGGCTCATCTGTGGGTTTACGTTTAGTGCTGGGAAGTTCGGCCATTGCATTGGTATAGCATTCTGCCATATTGAGGATGTCCTCAAGCCTGACTGCGCCCTGTTCAGCCAACAATCTACGGGTTTCGTTTGACAAAGTTGACTTTATCTGTTCCACAAGAACCAGTTCAAGTAGTCCCTCATATGTAAGAGGTAATTCAGATAATTCAATGCACTTTGTCAAATAGTCCGTGAGACGTGAAGAGAACTGGGGAAAAGTTTCCGTGCTTTCTTTTCGGCTGTTTCTGAACATTTGCAGAAGTTTTCGGGGCGGTCATCTCAAACCGCTCTAGCAAGGCCTTCTTTAGCATGTCGTAATCATGTTGGTTGGTTCACAGCTTTGTGTACACGTCATAAGCACTACCTTTTAATGACGTTGAGAGTTTAAGTGACCAACGGGAACGCTCTATCCCATACAGATTTGCGAGTCTCTCGAATTTCTCTAGGAAGGTGTCTTTTTTCTCATTGAGGCTAGGAAAAGACTCTAAATCAAAACACATCGCAGTTAATTGGGCAGATTGAATGCTGGAGAGATCCGTTGACTGTGACTGGGGCAAAGACGGCTCTCCGTTATTCAAAGTACACGCGCCTCAACTCTCTAAAGCCTTAAGCGCCAATTCGTGCTGTCTCTTCTTGTCTCTCTCCTTGCGTTGTCTCTCCTTCTCTCTTTCCCTGCGGGCTTCCATCTCTGCCTCGATTTTCTTCTGCTCTAATTGACGATCGTCCGCTTCTTTCTTCCTAGCTTCTGCCCTCTCTTCTGCTTCTTTCTTCTCTGCTCTATCCTGTGCTTCTTTCCTCTCTGGTCTCTGTTGCTCCGCGTCATACCTTTCAAGTTCCATGTTTACAAACATGTTCGCGGCTTCTCCCTCTAATCCTTAGTCCTTCGCCTCCTGTCTCAAAATAAGTCTCATCCTAATTCTTTCTGCCATGACAAAGAACTGGATGCTTCTAAGACTAGAGTATAGTAAGACGAAATAAGGGGGGAAAAACTCAAAGCCGCTACGAGAAAAAAAACACAAAGTAAATTTACTTGTTTTACCTCCTACCTTGTAATGTGCTAACTTATTGCTGCTATTATCTGTAAATTACGACTCTTAATGCAGGCGACTATGCCACGTTAATGGTAAGTCAAACACTAGAAAAAAATCTACTTTTGCTAATAGTAGAGAAAATTTTATATTTAAAATAATTTCAAGGGAAAAAAAAATTTCCCTAAAATTTTAATTCGCCACAAACCTCCTCCCTCTGAAGTCAATTATGAGAAGAGACGTTGTTAACTAGACTTTAAAAAGTCAGAACAAGGCGTCTTTAGCTGAGCTCAACTCTTTTAACTTCAAAAAAAAACCTTAGTGACTGAAAAAAACAATCACGCAATCTCAGCAAATCTTATAAAGCAAAATTTTAATTTTCTATGACAGAGAATGATTTAAATAACATATATTTTTGTTTATCCGTAATTTCCTACTCTGTGGAAAGAAAAGAACCTGTAAATATGCTGTGTGGACGACCCAAATTCTAAAAGGCGTTGTCTAGATGTGTAATTATTTTTATTTATGTCCCTAACCCACGAAGACAGATCTCTCACACTCCGTCTAGTTAGACCTTTACTTTAGATCAGACTCACAATCTCGAGATAACGGACGAGCCCCCAATTATTGTCGTAAATTTATTTTGAGAGAAAGAGTCTTAGAATAATGGTCCCGTTTAGTGTGGAGAATGATGGTGAAAGTTCAGTGAGAATAAGGGTTAGAAAGTAAATAGTTGCTTCACAGAGTGCTGGGGAGAGTAAAGACAGACTCTTTCACGACAATCTGTTTCTCTCAATCTACTCCTTAAACTCTCCTGGCTAAACAATTATTTGCCAGTTTTCCAAACACACATGCGCTCACACCAATTTGGTGCTTCAAACACACGGACGTGACGTGAATACAAGCTATATTAAACAGATATGGGTAATTTTGGGTTTGGGTATTCCAACACAGTACTAAATACGTTTTACGTGTTTATTTATCATTAAAAATCAGTCACGACATGTATCATTTCTTGCAGGCAAAATGTCATAGGTACAGAAAATACAAATAACAAGGTGGGTGGGGGGTGTGCAGAGTAAAATCCAATACGCCCTTCCCGCTTGTAATAGACAAAGATAAACCCAGTCCAAAGATAGGTAATTATCAGAAAAATAGATGATGTAACCCAACAGTAAATTCAATTACTCTGAAAAGAGGTGTTACAATATTATGTATGGGTAGAAGGAAAAAACCTGTTTTTCCTCTATTGTTTTCTCCCTTTACTAAGCAAATGAAAGGGGGAGGGGAGGGGGGTTTAAACAGTTAACAAAAATCTCACTTAAAGGAACAATTGCAGGGAATACAGTACAAGTATTTACCAGGTAAGCAAATTAACAAATAGTTTGCAAAAAAAAAAAAAAAATCTCCTGTCATTCATGCACGCTCGTGATGGCCATCATCCATTTGTTCACACACACACTTACCGATCGTAGACTCTGGCACTCCATAGAAATACAAAAAAAAACATCAATTGAACACTCGACGTAGGTCTTCTGTGTCCAGCCCCAGATTATCAGGTATATGTGTTAGTACAGTCCCGAAATCGCTGGAAGGTGAAGCCCAAAGTGTTCTGGTGTTTTGTTATGTTAAAAGGAAGGTTCTACTGGATGGCACAGTCTTAGGTTCAGGTGGTGAATATGGTATGTTCTCGTTGATTTCGCCGATTGTGGTAAAAATCCGTAATGTGTGATGATAACAACTGACCGCTAAGGGATGGTTTACTTCGCGGGTTTTAAAATCCAGTGAAGAAAATATGCACAGTCAGTGTTTGGAAGATTTATATTTTCTTTAGCAATAGAACAGGAAAATAATGCAGATAAGCTCTGGCAATGTTCTTCTCCAGTTAAATCTTAGTTTAATTGTTGATGTGTTAAATTGTTCTTGTGGGGCTTTATTTCTGGTAACTTTAGATAGCGGAATCACAACCGGATCGCAACAAGATTAAAATTTAAAACACAATCTCATCAAATTCTGGAGGGTTTTAAGAACTGAGTCTGCAGGACTCTGCTACAATGTTTATGCTTTGCTTTGCTTTGCTGGGATGCAAAGGTTAAGATCACCCTATATGAAAGATAGAAAACATGTAATTCATACCGAAAAATCAAATAACATTCTAAAGCGCGATAAATTTACCGTTAAGACTATTATATACACTCGCGGATTTAATTATGTATTTAAGAGAACACTTCGCGAGTTTAATGATTAAAACACACACACATATATATATATATATAGAACTTAACTCAATTAGTTAGTTACAAAAAAATCCTTCGCGACTTTAAAAGTTAATTTAAGCATTTTAAGCATCTATTATTTTTTGAAATACTATAATAGATATATCATTAAATTTTCAACTGGAAACGTTTGAGATAGATTTAATTTAATAGATTTAAATCAACACAAAATCCAGTGAAATAAAAAAATGAATGAACTAGACCACTGATCACTAGAAACTAACTGCTCTTGATTGCTCTGGAGATAGACGTGGGCGTGGTTTAGCCTCTCCTTAAATCAATGCGATTCTCTGAATGCACGGAAGATATCAGTCTATATATTAAGTAGCAAACGTTTTGACAATCTGCGTGGAAAGGTTGCATGCTAATGAGTCCACGTTTTCTGTTGTGCATTTTTAATGAGCCCAGGTGGAAGAATTCCCGTTTGACAAAAAGTTACAACAATATTCGGGGGCACTGATGCTACGAGGTATCTACCATATCATCTAACTTCAGGGTCAACAGAGTTTTCATCGTCCGTCACATCATCTCAGCCCGTAACCCGTCATGGGTCGTAGGGGTGCCATGGTGGAAGCATCAGCAGACAGGGTCCTCCACTGCTCTCTATCCTCAGCAATGCGTACAAGTGTGGAAAAACCGTGTCCTGCCCATTCTTTGATGTTATCAGCCCAGGATTTTCTCTGCCTTCCTCTTCTCCGTTTACCTTCGACTGTTCCCTGAAGGATCGTTTTTGAACGGGAGTCATGACGAGTTACATGCCCAAACCAGGCAAGCTTTCGACGTTTCACTATTGACAAAAGTGGTTCTTGGTGGCCTGCATAGGTGTTTATCTTCTCTCTAACATAGACATTTGTTTTGTGCTCTTTATAGCAAATGCGCAAAATTCTTCTATAACATTTATGCTCGAAAGCCTGAATCCTTCGCTCCGTATCTGCAGTGAGTGTCCAGCCCTCACACCCATACAAGAGAATAGATAATACAAGTGATTTGTATAATTTGATCTTCACAGGAAAACTGATGTTACTTTTCCAGATCACATTCAAACTTGTCATGGCAGCTGAGGCCATCTCAAGTCTTGTCTTTATTTCTTTACTTGATCTTCCATCACTACATATAGTGGACCCGAGATATTTAAAGGTGTTAACTTCTTCTAACGTTTGTCCATTTAACATAATGTTGGTCGGAACATGTTTCTTATGGCTATTCACCAATATCTTGCTTTTTTCTATATTAATTTCCATCCCATACGTTCTTGTTACTTTCTCCAGTCTAGAGGTAAGGTCTTGAAGTTCTGATTCTGATCCAGCTATCAGATCAATATCATCAGCAAAACGTAGGTTGCACAGAGGTCGGCCTCCAATCGATATGGTTGATTTATAATCGTAGAGAGCCTCCTGCATAATATGTTCTAGATATATATTAAAGAGCACTGGTGACAGGATACATCCCTGGCGAACTCCTACAGTTGTTTTGAAAAATTCTCCAATGTCGTTGCTTGCAAAAAACAGCACTGCTTGCGTCCTTGTATAGTGCTTCAATGATATCTATGATGTTGGTATCAAAATTGAATTTTCTCATTACTTGCCATAAGCCTTCATGCCAGACTCGATCGAAGGCTTTTGTGAAATCGATGAAGTTATGGTATAAATCGTGTTGATGTTGGAGATGTTTTTCGATAAGTAATCTAATATTGAAGATTTGTTCTGAGGTACTTCTTTTTGGTCTAAAGCCAGCCTGTTCCTCTGACAAGATTTCTTCTGATTTCTGTTTTATTCTGTTCAAAAGTATCCTTAACATCACCTTACTTGGATGACTAATAAGGCTAATGGTTCTGTAGTTCTTGCACATTTTTAGATTTCCTTTCTTTGGAAGCGGTATTACTAATGACTGCGTCCATTCTTTTGGCCATTTTTTTGTACTCCATATCTTCTGGCAAATTGTTGTCATGATTTTTACTATATCTGGTCCTCCATATTTCAAGAGCTCTGCTGGGATATTATCCACACCCGGTGACTTCCCTCCTTTCATCGAACATATAGCCTCTTCCACTTCTTCCCGTAATATTGCTGCATTTTTGAGTTCCCTGTTTTCGCACTTAATGTTGTTTAATATGCCTAAGTCAGTATCAAGTTTACAGTTATATAATTCTTTACAATATTCTGTCCACCTTCTCATTACAGCTGTTTTTTCATTGAGCAGAACCCCATTGCTATCTTCTATGACAGTTACCCTGGGCTGTTGGGGTTTTGATAGTTTTCTTAATGTGTCAAAAGCTGCCTTGCTGTTACCTTTTATTAGCCCCGTATTAATGGACTCACATTGATCAGCTACCCATTTTTCTTTGGCCTGTTTCATTTTCTTCCTAATATTTTTATTCACCATACTGTATTGCCATGCTGCTTCAGGAACCTCTTTCTTAGCCTTTTTCATTTCCCGCTGTGTATCACATAACTTCAGAATGCCATCTGTAACCCATGGTTTGTTTATTTTCTTTCTTTTACCAAGTATTTCTGTTGCTGATTCAATGAGCACGTCTTTCATGTTCTCTGTGATTGAGTTGATATCATCCTCCAAAAAGTTGAGAGCTGCGAATTTTCCTCCAACAGTTGCCTCAAAGATTCCCGCGATTTCTGGATCTTTCAGTTTGTCTAAATTGAATCTTAACTGAGAACATCTGTTTTGATTATAGTTCTTTTAAGTTTAAGCTTGAGCGTCATCAATACCATGTCGTGATCACTACCAATGTCGGCGCCAGGAAAAGTCCTAGTCTTGGCTTTATTAATACTGGACTTGAATCTTTGGATACAAGAATAAAATCAATTTGGCCATGTATCTCAGTTTTTGGGGCATGCCACGTTGTTCTTCTTGATAACTTATGAGGAAATAGTGTATTTGCAATGGTTAGTTTATAGTTGCTGGCAAATTCTAGTAGCCTTAGTCCTCGATCGTTAGTTTCACCTGTCCCAAATCTCCCCACTGTACCAGCCCAGTGACCGTATGCATCTGGCCCTATTTTAGCATTCCAATCACCTAACACGATGAGAAGATCTTTCTTTGGAATTTTCTTAATTGCTTCATCCAGATTGTCATAAAATGTATCAATTGCCTCATTCTCATAGTCAGTAGTGGGGGCATATACCTGTATGATGGAGATGTTCTTTGGATGTGCTGCAATACGAATGGTGATAAGCCTGCTATTTAATGGGGTGCAGCTGATGACAGAGTTCAATCTATCTTTATGTGCGATAACACCTACTCCATGCTAATGTCCGTCACAGTAGAAGGATATTGATGCCTCTACCTCAAGGGAGTTTTCACAAGATATTCAGAAAAGCGTGAACAATGCTGGATGTGTCTTAGCAATGTTAACTCTAGTATCTGCCGTCAACTTTTGTGAAGGATTGTGTTATCTTATAATTCGTTAGCTCGTTAAGCCTCCAGCTAGTTTAATCCAGCGAGATTCCTCTGATTATTGTTATTGTTATTATTGTTACTATTGTTGTGTTTATTATTGTTAGTGGCTCTTCAGTTGTGGATAGAACTATGCATATTAAAATCAGGACTCACACATGTGCCTTACGCTATGTAATCATTAACTCGACTATGGATTTATCAAAATCAACATATTCAAAATGTAATGATCAATCGCTTTTGCAACAAATGTAAATAAATATAAACTAGTAATTATTAGAGATAGTTATCATCATTGACTGGCTATCAGTTTTAGAAATAAAGTCTGTTGGTTTCCGGCCTGCTAGAACTATGATTTATCTTTCCAAATTCCTGAATTGCTGGTGCTGTTGGTTCCGTAAATTCGACTCTGTGTCTAGTAGTTACCGCTCTTGGTCCAGGCAAGGATCTTCAAGTTTCGATCTCAGGCTTAGAAACACAGACTACTAGGACAGCTGGTATCGTTCGTAAAGTAGGGCCGCAACTGGCTTCTATGATCCGTATCACAAATACTGCGAGTCTTGTACAAACATCAACGATAGCCTTTTACCTGGAGTCCATGTGGGATCGTCGCATTTTTGTGTGACTTAATTAATCCATCAGGGATAGACCTTCAAATTGAAGTGAATTGAAGCCGGAAAGTTATATAAACATAAACCTTCGGATAAGTTTTCTATGTTGATATAAATGGACCAAGTTAGGGCAAGGGAGAGAGAGAAATATCAAAATTTCTCCCGCACAGTAAAGGTAATGACATACTGCCGGCGTGAACATTAGAGCGCACAAACCGTTTTGTGACAGTGCATGTTTGCGTGTGGATGTGTGAATGAGTGAAGGAGTGGTGACAGTTTGAGTGAATGGGTGATTGAGTATTGGTACACTAACAGATTTTACATACTGTACTATTACATTGAAAACAGTGTATAAAACATTTATAGAATTAACAATATAATAAATAAGATGTTTTTACAAGAGCGTACACGAAATAATGAATTTTTGGTGATCGGTTGCACTAGTGTATGGTGAAAAAGGTCCCGCAGGAACCTAACCCACTTTTTCCCATTGGATAAATGTTTTTTGTACTTGCAGATTCCGGATTTCGTATTCACGGTGTTTTCAAGGAACCTGACCCCCGCGAATAGCGAGGATTGACTCTATTTACTCACACAAAAATCACAAGCTGAAATTAATAACTTTTCTTTGTCTTTTCATCCTATCGGCCATTTGGTGACCTGGATTTTGCTTATTGAATGAACATTTACTTAACTCCTTCAGCTCCTTTCTCTCTGTATAAACACTTTTGTCATTGATCATGAATGATCATTTTTCCAAGATCTTTAATTCACCTGGAAAGGTAGATATGATGCTACTTCCAGGAGATGCAGAGATGATTCTTTGCTCAAACACTGCAGTATATTATGCTTTTTACCAGAAGTTTGTTGCGACTCTCTCTCGGACAGGAACCTGAAAACATATGCACCAGACTATAGTATCTGTTGTCTACAACCAAGACGATCCTCCGATGATAGTGAGCCACTATTGATACGAATCCTCGTTTAGACAACATAGTACCCGAAGACGTGGTCATGTCAGTCAGAGAAGTTATGCTGTAAATCAATAAAATACACCGAAAGAGTATTTGCATTATTATAATGTTCCTGAATTCCGTCTTGATTGATTCCCTTTATTCTTAAGTTATGTCAAAGTGGTTTCCCTTTAAAGACATTTCATCTACGAAATTGTATATTCCTGTTGAACGAAAAAAAACGAGGAAAAAGAAAAAGCGATAGGAAAGAATAAGGAGATGGAGAGGAAGAGGAAGAAGCATTTAGCTAAACCCTGAAAAAGATTGCAAGCTCTTATAGCTAGTATTTAGCATAATTTTAACAAGCACTCCAGCTGTGTCACGCTGTTCAGGATTGGTTTTGGTTATATTCAGCTAGAGACCATCTTAAATTGTCATCATAGTGTTTAGAATACCAAGATTAAGATACCAGCAAGTAAATAGAAGCCACTCGTAACATTAATTTTAAATTATACATGGAATTACGTGACACCAAATTATTTTGTAACCTAATGATCAATAAACGTTTAACACGCCCTTAAGACACAATATTACGGATATCAGCTGACCGCATATGCAAGTCTGCTACCAAAGCAGGTAAGCTTAGCTTTTCTCAGCTATGTGCTGTGGCTATGTGGCTTCTTTAAATGTGGGTCAGTCCACTGGACGTCTTCTCAGCTTTTTTTTGAAATTTTGAGAGTCCAGAGTTGAATCTGAGTAGGCTTATATACAGTTCCAGTCCGTATGAATTTGAACTTGCCGTATTTGATTGGAGCTCACTCACATCAGTTTGATTAGTTTAATCTGTCTCGAACTAAATCTCCAGTTTTCGTTCCGATGAATTCCTCCCTTCTGCACCTCTACGTTTGATTGGCTCTATTTCCGCACTTCAGATTAATTGCTTTATTTTATTTTATTTTATTTTTTTTGGTCACCGAATAATTATGTGATTCCCCAGTTAGAAATAGAAATATAGACATATGAGAAATCCTAAAGATTACTATCTTCCAAAAGAAGAATAAGAATGTTCAACTAAAATGTGAAGTCAGTCCTATTGTGTAGCTCTGAAACATGGAGAACAACAAAAACAACAACTAAAAAGCTACAGACTTTTATAAATGGGTGCTTGCGTAGAATAGAAGGATTGAAATGGTATGACAAAGGCACAAATGTGGAATTGATGACAAGAACCAGACAAGTGCTAATGGAACAAGAGCTGAGAAGAAGACGCTGGAGATGGAAAGGACACACATTGAGGAAACCTGTTGATAGCATTACAAGGCAGTACTTGTTCTGGAATCCTCAGGGAAAGAGATGCACAGGTAGACCAAAAAACACATGGAGAAGAGAACTAGATACAGAGGTGAAAATGATGAGGAAAACATGGAAAGAACTTGAGCGGATGGCACTTGACAGGGGGAACTTGGCATGTGTTTGTTGAAGGCCTATGCTCCTTGGGGAGCTAAAGGGTATTGACTGATTGATTGATTGAGTGATTGATTGATTGATTGGGAGCGGATGGCACTTGACAGGGGGAACTAGGCATGTGTTTGTTGAAGGCGTATGCTCCTTGGGGAGCTAAAGGGTATTGATTGATTGATTGATTGATTGAGTGATTGATTGATTGAGTGATTGATTGATTGATTGATTGATTAGTAAAAACTTAATAAAATGGTGAAAACATAATTCCATGTCATGAGAACCAGTCAACCATGTTAAAGTGAAACAATAATTCTACAAAACCAAAGTTTGCTAACAGTTATATGCTGGAAAGTGCAAGCAAGCACATGACCTCATCAAAGACAATAATGTAAAATTGCTTTGCAATATACAGAACAAAATGAAAAGGGTGACAGGACATTACGAGGAACTTCTCTTAAAAACAACTCAGACATCTAGCCTGTAGTAGAGGAGCTACAAGTCAACGGAAGAAATGACAGTGTAGACAGATAATCACGTTGCAAATTGATGAGGCATTATGGAGTCTTCTTGGAGATTATTAGCTTAACAAAGAAAGCATATAAAAACATTAAATTCAAAGTTCTTCATGAAGGGCAACTTACAGAACCGTGAGACTAATGTCAAAAAAAACAAAAAAACAGTAACAATATTGCACTGAAGGAAACGTCCCGTAGAAGATGCGAAATCATATATTTATCTTGGCAGCAGTATAGACAGATTTCGAGGAACATAAACCATATGATCATACGAATATCGAAGGCAAGGGGTGCTGTCATTGCGCTGGAACAACTTTGAAATCAACACTGATCAATTCCAACACAAAAATCAGAATCTTCAACTAAAACAACAAGTCAGAGTTGTTGTATGACTATGAAATATGAGAACAGCAAAAGCATCAAATTAGAAGCTACATACTTTCATAAATGGGTGCTTGCCTAGAACATGAAAATTGAAGAAGTATGACAAAATCACGAATGTGGAACTATTGACACGAACGAGACAAGTGCCCGTAGAACAGGAGATGAGAAGAAGGTCCTGGCGACCAAGAGTACACAAAATGAAGAAACCTATTAAAAGCCTTGCAAGGCAGTCCTTGTTTTTGAATCCCAGGAGGTACAAAGACGACCGGAAAGCAATTTCACAAAAGACTAGGACACAACGTCAAATGAATAAGGAAGTCGTGTAAAGACCCAGACTTGATGTCATGGGACAGGAGCTTTTGACATGAGTTTTTCAAATGCATGTACCCCAATGGACCTAATGGGTGTTGTGTGAGGTTTATGCTCAAACAGTTGAACTGAAATATACAGTCCATCCTCGTTATTCGCGGGGGTTAGGTTCCTTAAAAACCCCGCGAATTCTGTATACGCGAATACGGAAGCATTGATGCATTGGTTTACCAATATTCACTCATTAACCCATTCACTCACACTGTCACTACTCATTCATTCATTCACACATCCACATGCAAACACACATACTTTATTACAACATCTGTGCGAAAAAAAAAACATTTACACAGAACATTTAAAACTAAGTAATAAAGAAAATTTCATACAGACATCCCAGAAAGAAGTTTTATCTAACTGTGATACGGTGGGCGAGAGATGATGATGTTGTGATCACTCTCTTGCACACTCGCACCCGACCCCAACAACAATAAAACTCTGATTCTAAGGCAGGGGCTGTATTTATTCATACAACCCTTTCAGTGACCCGAACCCACAAAGCAAATTAATGCACAAACATGAAACATAAAAGCAAACAAACAAAACACCCAGCCAGTGCTCAATTGCTAATCTGAAACCCAAACACTGACTAGTTAAAATCAAAATAGTTAAATAATGAGAAACACCATTCTCTCACCTGTCAAACTGTCCTTCTTCCACGCCACCTGAAACGTTCACCTATCATGCACACACACTCAGTCCATGCATGTCGTCCAATGAGACTAGTATGATGTTGTGCATGTGGCTGGCAATCTCACCATGTAACATAGATTGCTACAAAAACCACTACTGCAAGAGCATCTGAATGCTTTGTGTGGTCTCCATGCGGAGGCCAGCCACATTGGTGGCCCCATGCTCCATAAGGTTCTCAAGTAGAGCCACGTGCTCTCATAAACTACCCTGCACATAACAATAATTAAATAATAATAAAATGGACATAGAATAATATTCAACGATATGTACAACGAATACTCTCATTAATGAGCATAAACTACCACCTCGCAACTGATCCATATCAATTTTCCTCCCCGCACTCTGAAGCATGTCGTATATGCCGACCGATGGGTTTGGGAACTCATCATATGAAACACATTGTTACATAAACAAACCACTGCCATTTCATATAAATGCTTTGTGCAGGCTTCTGTTCGAACCCAGCAGCACTTGTGTCTCCATGCACCGCAAGGAGCAAACAGAGAAACGCTTATGTCTCAAAGTGCCTTACGCACAAAGCAGTGGCATTTAGCTCACCAGAAATCTAAATAACTATTCTCCTCCACGCAACCCACTAAAAATATACAGTATAATTATAATTAATTTTTGTGAAATACACTAACTAAATTACCTTCACTTCAAAGAATAAAATAAACTAACAAACGTTAAAATAAGCCCACTGCGCTCTCAATTAATAAATAGCTTAACATCTTTAGGCCTATAGCACACGGTAATCAAAGAATGTTAATGTCGGCTCACATGCGCCATCTTTGTGCACAGTCATCAACACGTGGCTCCCGGCTGCCATATTGCCATCAATTTAATACTAAAATGAGCATAAAACATTATTACACGTTACTATCTCAATTTCAGTCCCCTGAGGTAATCTGTGTCCAGTTCCATGTATGAAATATGTTCCTACTATATCCGCTTTTCTGCCCGGTCGCATGAATGAAATAGGTTCCTACTATACCCCTAAAGCCGTAATCTGGACTTAACACGACTAATAAAACCTATCCACACATTATTTTCACTCAACTATAATTTTAAAACAAATTATAATGTCCTAAAAGAAATCTCATTTGGAAACACATCTATCTATTCTATTAAACATTAGAACCGAGTCACGCTGAACATAATTCTAAAGCTACAGGGAAGCAATGGTAACTTCACTAGAAAATAATCTGCTTAAAATTATAACGTCACTTGCCTCCATGCCGTGTGCAAAATTCTGACTCTGGGTGTCTTTTCACATCTTGCCTCTACTGCGAATCTCACACAACTGACCGCTTCTCCTGCGTCAGACTTTTCACATGCAGTTCACGCGCGTAGTAATTGCGTCACGAAAGTAACACGCGTTGTCGGGCTGAGGACTATTTGCCGGTGTTCTTGTAAAACGTATACTGGGCATACACACCGCTATATACTCCGGGTTTTAAACACATAAATATGAAAATGAAAGCGTTACTATGCCCTCTCACATAACACACGTACTTTATCACTAAGGCTCATCACAGCCTTCTTGCACTTAGGCACACTGGCCAATATACTTGCACTACGCTTAAATGCCATTATTAATTCCAAAAACAATCACAACCGGCGTATAATTGCTCGGTAGGCGTCTCGAAATTGTTTGCCTACTTCGCATGGTCGCAAATATTCCTGAATATCCGAGAGGTAACCGCGAATGGCGAAAAATGGGTTGCACTTTAAATCACGCGAATTAGCGTATCCGCGAATGCGGAACACTCGAATAGCGAAGAATGACAGCACCTATCTGCTATTTGTTTTCCAAGTGTCTAATCTTACTTACTTAGTTACTTAGTCGTGAGATGTAGAGGTTTGGAATAGAGAGCGCCAGACTACCCTATCGGCTGCCTTCCTTCAGGTCTGGTTATATTCTAGTCCTTCAAAGATTGTCTAATGTTGTCCTCCCAGCGGACTTTGTAATTTGAGTGAGCTGCAAGAATTATAGAGACAACACAGATAATGTGCGTAACCAGGGAGAATCTTAAGACAGCCTGGAAGAAGATCCATTAAAGCTCTCTTTCCAAGTCCCACAACTCACTTGTGTATTCATATCACTATCTCTCACTTCTTTCTCACTAGTAGACAGAGAAATGGTAAGAGTTTACGAAGTCCTTAATAATAGATATGGATGAAGGTCTTGAACAAGCACGTTAACCAAAAGATTAAATTTATTACAGAAAATATAAAAAAAAAACTATGTGGTATACAACAAATCCTATGTCACACAACATCAATATTAATTACAAGTAATGTAACATTCAGAGCCGGATTAACGTAGTAGCAAAAGTAGCATATGCTACGGGCCCCGCACTTTTAGGGGCCCCGCGCCAATAAATATGTACATAATTTTTGGTCATCTTCTAATACGAGCGTTAAACCAATGATCTTGTGATTTATGCCATCTTTAGCGCCTTTTCATTTGGTGTCACGAAATTGTGAGAAAAGAGCATAAGAGGGTGATTTAGTGTGACTCTTCATTATTTTTATCTTAACTGTTTGCGGACGAAAGCCATTTAAGTGGCGTTGAAAATTTGGTCACGTTTGGACGGAAGCCACTTTTTTGGCTCTAAGCGACTGCCCCTCTAATTTTGTTTCGTTCTTTGTGAAATGAATTTGCATTAAGAAAAAAAAACTAGAATTTAGGAAACGGAAACTTCCTGTTTTAACTGATATATACGGCGTGCTCGCACTCTCTTTCGATCTTGATTAAAATTTCTTGATTTGTAAGGTTAGAAAACTCAAAAAATGAGCAGTAGACACAGAGATATTGGACGTAATTATGCTTCTGGAAGCGAAAAGCGTAAAGCGAAGGAAGAAAAAGAAAGAAGAAATCAACTTGTGATATCAAAAACACGTAAGCTGACAGAATATTTTGATGTTCATGGTGGTGGTACTCTAACCGCTGAAGCTGGAAGTACAGGAACAACTAGTATTAGTGCAGGCTGTGCAGCAGAAAACATACAGTAAAACCCAGTATACATTGAGTCTGAATGTGAAAGAATAAGTGAAATGAAGAAGTACTCTAATGATATTGGTGACTGGCCGAACAATATAGATGACTGTGAGCGTGAATATTGGATATCCAAGGGAAGTGAAAAATGTCAACATGTTGATAGTGCCTTCTCTTCATCTGTGCGATTGTATGACACTGAAAAGAAAACTCGATACTGTCAGAAGTCTTATTTTACACATATTCATAAACTTACAAACAAGCAACATGCAAGAAAATGGTTATGCTATTCAGAAAGTAAAGGGCGCCTATTCTGTTTCCCATGCAAGCTTATGAGTTCAGAATGTTCATCAAAGTTTACTGTGGAAGGGTTTAATGACTGGAAAAATGCAAGCAATCTATTGCGTCGACATGAAGAAAGCTCCTCGCATAGACAAGCTTTAATTTCACTGTTGATGCGTAAAAATAAAGGTGAACGTGTCGATTCCCAACTTGTGAAACAAATGGACATTCAAGAAAAGTATTGGCACAAACTTCTAGAGCGAATAATTGAAATTGTGAAGTATTTAGCAGAACGAAGCCTTTCATTCCGTGGCAGTGATGAAATTGTTGGGTCCCCTTATAACGGGAATTACTTAGGGTTGTTAGAATTACTGGCCAAGTTTGACCTTTTTCTGGCAGAGCATATAAGTACTCATGCAAACAAACGATTAGGACATACATCATATCTATCTAAAACAACGTGTGAGGAATTCATCAATCTGATTGGATCCAGCATACTGGATCACATTCTCTGTGAAGTGAAGAAATACAAGTATTATTCCGTTTCATTGGATTCTACTCCAGATATATCTAATATGGACCAGCTGACTTTGACTCTGCGCTATGTTTTGTTATCTGGACCAGTTGAAAGATTTGTTACATTTTTGGATATGGAAGGTCATAGTGCTGAACAGCTTACTAAAAGTCTACTTAATTTTTTAAAGGCAAATGACATTGATATTAAAGACTGCCGTGGTCAAAGTTATGACAATGCCAGCAACATGAGTGGTAAGTTTGTAGGATTACAAGCACGAATTAAAGAGATGAATACGTTTGCGCATTACATTCCGTGTTTTGCACATTCACTAAATTTGGTTGGAAAATGTGCTGCTGAAGGTTGTCAAGAAGCAGTCATTTTCTTTGGATTTGTTGAAAGTCTGTACACATTCTTTTCTGCTTCTACCTACCGGTGGGGTCTCCTTTCTACTGCATTATGTGCTGGCGGTACTCATAGTAAGTCCCATTAGCCCTTTGTGAAAAGACTGTCAGATACCAGGTGGTCCGCTCGAGCAGATGCAACAAAAGCACTTTTAAACAGCTTTTCTGCAATAAAACAAGTCTTGGGTGATATTTCAGATAACAATGATCAGAAGGCAGAGTGTCGGGCTCGGGCTCTACTTTCAACCATGATGAAGTTAGAAACAGGAATAATGATCATACTGTGAGATCAAGTATTACAGCGTTTTCAAATGACCAGTGCTTCTTTGCAATCTTCTGACCAAGATTTGAATACAGCTTGTACTCTATGAATCCCTACGGGGTATATTCAAGCTATGCGGTCTACTTTTGCAGACATAGAGCAAAAGGCCAGGGATCTGACTGAGTGTGAACATTATTAAGAACAAACTCGAAGAAAACACAAACGAAATCGAGAGTATGATGATTTCAGTGGTTCCAGCACACTTGTTGAATCTCAAACGCCTTCTCAGCAGTTTAAAAGCCGAACATTTCTTGTCCTTATTGATAGCTTGCTCTCTGCCTTGTCAAAACGCCAGAAAGCTTATCAAAAGTTGAATGATGTATTTGAATTCCTTTGTCAGTTACAGTCGTTTACACCTGAAGAGGTGGTAACGAGATCATCGAATCTTATTAAATCATATCCGGAAGATCTGGAAGAAAGTCGTTGTGAAGAACTTGTGCAGTTTACAGAACTGTTAAAAACTGATCTTGCTTCTCATATTGGCACTACTCTAGACCTTGTAGAGTTACAGTTTTACCGTTTGATAATTGACAATTCTTTGGAGTCTTGTTTTCCAAATGGAGAAATCGCCTTGCGCATCTATTTGTCACTAATGGTAACCAACTGCAGTGGAGAACGATCATTTTCAAAACTGAAACTTATTAAAAATGAACTAATGAGCACCATGAGTCAAAAGAGATTGAACAATCTCACACTAATGAGCATTGAACATAAGCTTCTGCGTGAAATTGATACATCCTACATCATCAACAAATTTGCTCATGCTAAATGTAGAAACATTAATATTTAAACAATAATGTTGACTGTGTTGTTACTTTTGATAATGATAATTACTATGCAAATTAAAAATGTATGCGTTCAAATATATTTGTGTAGTTTTATTGTTTTTTTTAAATATAGGGCCCTTTTCTTAACATATGCTACAGGCCCCGTACTAGCTTAATCCGGCCCTGGTAACAATTAAACATTTTCATACATCAAGAGCACAACTTGGAAATGCCACACTACAGACCCATAGGTCTATGCAGCATAAAGCTAGTACATGCAAAAAATAACCACTGTATCCAGTATCAGTGGTTATATTCCTCATGGGGCTGGCGTCATTAACATAAGCTTGTTTTGTGAGTAACAAGAGATTAAAAAGATATAATTATCGTGGATGATAATTTGTGAAAGATGAGTTTACTGATTGAAAACTTTGTTCACATGATTGAGAGGTTTAATGGCGCTAAAACAGTCAAGAAGCTTTGGTCATTCAATACGAAGATTCGCGGGAGAATAATTGATATGTTTTTCAATGGGCTAAACTTTATCAAATAAATTTTGAAAATGGGAAATGGATACTGAAGATTGTTTCTAGGTTATACTCTAGCGTTGCTGTCCGCATACTATTCTTAGATGACAACTAAAACCCCCAGGTGTTTCAGGACGGTTATTCTGTTTTCATGGTTTTGGTTGGACTCGAAAGTAAAACTTGATACTCATAAAGTAACATTTATGTATGTATTAATTGGAGATGAAAATGTTGCAATGACGGAAGGTGTGATTAAATATTTCGCAAGTGAAGAAAGAGTAGTAATTCCATCTGCAATTTACATTCATCGTTCATCCATTTTACGTACTTGTAGAACACTGAGTAGTGACACTTAGCATACACATACATTTTAACTAAATAACACAAAAAAACTGAACGTCGCAAAGATCATGATCGACCACGCCAGTTGACGACACAGTACCGCTGACAGAAGAAGATAAAACTATATTTAACTTCTACTCCGATATTTTGTTAGTTTCAAATTTAATGTATGCAACAATAAACATTTTGAAGTATTTTGATATACTGAAGAAAACAGCAGATCTCTTTATGTTACGGGAAAATTGATACTGTTTGTGTACTGACGATAAATGTCGATAATTATTTGCATATTTTTCCCCATAACATAATTTGTTAATCAAAAGTTTATTTGAACTATGTGGTGTGAAAGTAATATAACTTTCCTGCCAGCATATTGTGAACCTCTGAAATTTAAAACCTTAATATGGCAATCATGAAAAAACTTGCTGGCACGGTTTGGGGAGCAGACGAGAGAGTACTAAAGAATCTATATACTGGGCGAGTGAGACCAGTCTTAGAATATGGCATTGCAGCATGGTCAACACCCGCGAAGTCGAACTTTGACAAAATAAACATAACCCAAAACCAAGCAATGAGAATCATAACTGGGGGCATGAAATCAACACCAATAAAAGAGTTGGAAAAGATTACTCACCTCCAGCCTATGGAGGATAGAAGAGATAGCAGAGCCCAGCAACAAGCCGAGAAATTCAGGAGGCTGATAGATCACCCAATGCACCAGAGGATAAATGGACTTGGAAGGGGAAGACTGAAGCGAAGCAACTTTGTAGAGACAGTCAAAACTAAGATGAGAGCAGACCCCATAAATGCAATATCAACAGCTACGCCAATATGTACTGCACTCAAGCTACCAATTTGGAAACAACAGTGCTTCCCTGAAATGATAGAAAATGTTCCTGGTATTGAGAGAAAGAACAGTCAAACTGAAACAGAAAGGAGAGTCCTAACCACAAAATATATAGAGAAACATTACCCAAGCAACACCTGGATCCATGCGTACACAGATGGATCAGCAACTAATGCAACAGAAGATGGGGGTGGAGGAGTCTTCCTGAGCTTAAGCAATGGCACACAAAAAAAGATAGCAGTCGCAACAGGTTAATTTTCAACTAACTTCAGAGCAGAGGCAGAGGCCATAAAAACTGCATCAGAAATTCTAATGACAGAAAAAAGCTCAGAGAGACCAGTAGTTATCTTCTCAGATGCGCTGTCAGTGATTACAACACTGAAAAGTCAAATTAATGCTGAACTGGATGACCAAAGAGTAACACTTCACAGACTATGTCAGCAATACAAAAGAGTTGTGATACAGTGGATCCCTTCTCACTACAACATCCCTGGAAATGAAGAGGCTGACAGATTGGCAAAGAAAGGGGGAAAACTTCCTCAGCTGGACACAAATATAACCTATGAGGAGTCCAAGAGTTTTATCAAGCGCAGATACAGGCACAAGTGGGAAGAAGAGCATCCAGGCCACACAAAAAATGATCCGTATTACAAGCTCAGCAGAAGTGAACAAGTGGTAATCTTTAGACTTCGCACTGGTCATAACAGATTGAGATACCATCTGTTCAACAAATTAAAGATAGGAACTACGGATGAGTGTGACTGTGGCACTGGTAAAATGACTGCCGAACACCTGCTTCAAAGGTGCCCAACATATGAGGAACAGAGAAGACGCATATGGCCATCGCCAGTACCATTCCTGGAGAAAATCTACGAAGATATCAACAGCCTCAGGCTGACCACTGCTTTCTTTGAACTTATTCAAGTTGACATCTGAGGGTGAACGAAGAAGAAGAAGAAGAAGAAAAACCTAAATAAAACAATACCGAGATGAGAAGAGAACATTTTGACGTTCAGTTATTTTTGTTTTTATAAGCACGAACTGACACCTTCGTTCTGGACGCTTTCTTTTCGTATGAAGAAGCTTATGTAAACTTATTCTGTGAAATTTAGATAATGAACCAAATAATATTACAGTAAATAAAACAGACAGGATTGATATTAATGCTTATAGAGGGTAAAGTTCTCAGGTAGATGGGATGATGGAATGACAAGGAGGTTGACACCTGATTTTCGTGTCAAGAAAAACCCAATACTCAAGAGGGTATTAGTTACTCCCTTTGGTTTGGTTTGGGTTGAATGACTTTCTTAATTGCACACGGACAACATCAGTGCTCCGATCTCCTCCCTTAGATCACACAAGGAGGATCTCAGCACAGTGCATGAACTTCGTAGCAATGGCGAGAATTCCAATGTGTGTATATAGGAATCACACATTCTATAAATTTTTAATGTTGTGGGTAGGTTTCTAATTTTTAAATTTTGCCACGGCAGTGGCCTGATAGGCATACTCTTCATGATTTTCAACTGCCGAGAGATTTTTTACATGCTCAACTTGCACTCAGGACCTCCTAATTTTTTTGCCCTTATCCGAGAAGGCAAAGCATCCAATCTCACTACCCAGGAGGCCAGGGGGGAGTATGACATCATTAGGACCACTGGTACTGAGAAAAAAAAGTCCATAAATTATATTCCTTCAACTGGGAATCGAACCCGGTACCTCTATTCGAGGCGGACGCCACACCTCTTAGCCAAAACAACGCATCGTGTCTTTCATCCGTCCATACTCACAGGTCATGACTAGACTTATTTATGTTCGTTCTGCATGTATCAAAATTAATTCTCATGTAGTTGACTGATTATTCGTTCTGTGAAAAGCGGTCTACCACCGTGGGATGTACTATGTCAGTCGAAATTATTCTTGTTTAAAGAGAATGTTCTTCATCTTTCTCTTACACGTGTTAAGAAGTTTTCACCAAGAAATTATCATCAACTGTCTTTTTCTACACGAAATTCGGGTAGTCTACTTTTGTTGTTTCTAGGAAACAAAATTCTTACTGCATACCAATAGATCGCTGCTCATTCTCTTGATATATCCGGATTGTCATGCTTATGAAGTCTCTCTGTTGCATCTGCAACCAGAGATGGTGGCGTATATTCTACAGTCACGTGTCTCGTCGAAAATGAGAATCACCTACTGTCTGGTCTCACACAACAATCACGGTCTAACTCAAAGACCAACTAGCTCTCTCCTGGCTAGCTAAAAAAGGAACTTTGCTACTGCTTGTACACGTCCTTAAATAGGGGACCATATGTCACTATATCATGTGAACTGTATAACTCTGACCGCTACGTTATCTAGTTAATATCTTGGTCACTTCCCTTTGACCGTCTTCTAACGTAGTGGGTTCTCGTCACTATATATTACTAGTCTCTCAATTCAGCGGTGACATGCCAGCACTACCTCTATTAAAAAAATATTTATCCCGGAGATAATTTTTTTTTCTATCTACCTTATCTCCGTTGCCTCACAAACACCTATCAGACTAGTCTTCAAATCTTTCCACCTGTTTCATGACCACTCATATTCTCTAGTTCCAAAGGTTGTTATTGCCGGGAGTTGTAGTGAGGATAAGCTCTCACTGCAGATAAAATACTTCTATGGCACGCGCCTCAAACAGCCTCTGAAACCAAGTCCAGCTCCCGGCCTTCACTTGTGGCTCAATTTGAGCCCGGCGGAACTGTTTCCACTGACGGGAGAAGGAGGCAAAGGCGAGTGACTGGCGCCTTAAAACCAGCAGCTTCGGGCAGATAGGTCTCGTGATCCTTGGTTGGTAGCTTATCTAAGAGAAGGAACTCTGAATTCAAACCACCGCCGATTGCGGGAATATCCATTTATGGAATTGGCTTCGGGAGTAAACCCTGAGGATAAATCCGGAGTCGGAGTCCCTAAGGCAGTCTAATGTCGATTCGATATTATTCTGGCAACTCCTGCGACATGGCTGGTACCAAACTGTATCGGCTACTGCCGTTCCTTTGGATCTACCGGCTGTGTGGAGAGGGGGAACATGCTGCATGGGCAACAGCTTGATCTCCATATAACTGTGCCCAAGCTTGCGCCCTGGAGAGGACACTCCAGCTTCACCCTATAGGTGTCGGCAAAACACGGGAAGTAGCAGTTACCGGTTATAAGCATTTTGCCCAATTGGCGTAGGGCATGGCGCCAGGGGCTACTTCCGACAGTGGGAGAGGTTCTAGGATCTCACTGGACAGCTACCGCCCGCTTCAAGCTGGGCAGCCCCCAGTCATTAAGGTGTTGTCCCGCCACTGTCTGCTTTCCCCATTGGGTGCATGGGGATTAGGGTCAAACCCGAACTGTGGACAGAAAATTTTGCACCAAGCAATTATCGAAAAAATAGAAATAAGCAAACTCTCAGATTGGGATGCTGGAACGTCCGGACTATGTTGACTGGACTATCCGAAAACCTACAGGATGTAAACGATGTAAGGAAGACAGCAGCCATAATTAATGATGAGCTTAAACGACTTCAGGTGGATATAGCTGCACTTCAGGAAACGCGCCTGGCGGGCTCTGGAACGGTGAGCGAGAAGGACTACACATTTTATTGGCAAGGGAAAGATCTTAATAAAGCTAGAGAACACGGAGTACGTTTTGCGGTCAAAAAATCGCTAACTAAAATGGTTGAACCAGGCGAGAATGGATCAGAACGCCTGTTAACGCTCCGCCTGCAAACTAGCACAGGTCCCATCACCCTTGTCAGTGTGTATGCTCCTACTCTGTACTCTGCCTCAAAAGCTAAAGATGAGTTCTACGAGAATCTAACAGCAATTATCAAAAGCATACCTAGGCAAGAACAGCTTGTTCTCCTTGGTGACTTTAACGCTAGAGTGGGTGCCGATAATGTTTCATGGCCTTCATGTCTGGGCAGGTTTGGTATTGGCAAGATGAATGAAAATGGACAACGGCTCTTAGAGTTGTGCATCCACCATGACCTCTGCGTGACCAACACCTACTTTCAGACAAAACCCCAGCATAAGGTGTCATGGAGACACCCACGATCCAAGCACTGGCACCAACTTGACCTGATTCTCGTCAGAAGGCCACTCCTCAGGTCTGTGCTCTCCACGCGCTCGTACCATAGTGCAGACTGTGATACAGATCACTCCTTGGTTTGCTGCAAAATCAGAGCACAACCAAGAAAACTCTATCGTGTCAGACATGAAGGGAAACCACGCATTGATACCAGCAAGATGTCAGACCCTTTCATGATCGCTCAATTCACTGCGACCTTCGAGAAAGTGCTCAGTAGCCCTCAGCATGGTGATACTATTACAGAGAACTGGGAGCATCTACGGAACACCATTCAAAGTACTGCACTTGGCACCTTTGGTAAGAAAACAGCGAAGTCAAATGACTGGTTTGATGCTTCATCAGATGTGATGGCACCTGACATTGAAGCTAAGCGCAGTGCTATGAATGAATACAAACGTTCACCGAGTGCCAGAACCCTACAGATTCTGAGGGCTACGAGAAGCAAAGTTCAACAGACTGCTCGACGCTGTGCAAATGACTACTGGCTCCAGCTCAGTAGGAGCATCCAGATCGCAGCGAAAACAGGCAACATTAAACAAATGTATGACGGTATAAAGAAAGCACTTGGCCCCCATAAAAGTAAGACGGCACCGCTAAAAACCATCAGCGGAGAGAAGCTAACCGATAAGGGTAAGCAGATGGAGAGGTGGGTCGAGCACTACTCTGAGCTTTACGCTAGAGACAATACCGTTACGCCTGCAGCCCTTGATGGTGTCAACAGTCTGCCAACGATGCAGGAGCTGGATGCCGAACCAACATTAGAGGAACTCAGCAAGGCCATTGATAGCTTGGCCTCTGGCAAAGCACCAGGCAGTGATGGGATTCCTCCTGATTTAATCAAATGCTGTAAGAGCACGCTATTACATCCCCTGCATAGGATGCTGTGCCAGTGCTGGGAAGAGACAACTATTCCTCAAGACATGCGAGATACCAAGATTGTAACACTGTATAAAAATAAAGGAGACAGAAGTGATTGCAATAACTACAGAGGCATCTCTCTTCTTAGTATTGTTGGTAAGGTTTTTGCCAAAGTCATCTTAATGCGACTACACAAGTTAGCTGAGCGCATATATCCAGAGTCACAGTGTGGATTCCGAGCTGGCAGATCAACAACAGACATGATCTTCTCTCTCCGCCAGCTTCAGGAAAAATCAAGAGAGCAGAAAAGACCATTATATATCGCCTTTATAGACCTCACAAAAGCATTCGACCTGGTTAGTAGGGATGGACTCTTTAAAATCCTCCTGAAAATAGGCTGCCTTTCTAAAATGCTGGAAATGATAAAGTCATTCCATGACGGCATGAAGGGAACAGTCCAATATGCTGGAAGCACGTCACAGCCCTTTGATATACGAAGTGGCGTTAAACAAGGCTGTGTTCTGGCTCCGACCCTCTTCGGAATCTTTTTTGCCTTACTCTTGAAACATGCATTCAGAGATGCAACTGAAGGAATATGCCTTCACACTAGGTCAGATGGCCGTCTGTTTAATCTTTCAAGGCTGAAGGCAAAAACAAAAATCAAAAGGGTCACTATAAGAGACTTGTTGTTCGCTGATGATGCTGCAGTCGTCACTCAAAGCCAACAGGAGCTTCAGAGCTTGATGAATCGCTTCACTAAAGCATGCAAGGACTTTGGCCTCACAATAAGTCTAAAGAAAACGAATGTGCTGAGTCAGGATGTGGGTGCTGCACCAGTTATCACTATCGATAACTATGAATTGGCAGTGGTGCACCACTTCACATACCTAGGGTCTACCATCAATGACAAACTCTCACTGGATACAGAAATCGACAGCCGCATTGGCAAAGCTGCAGCTACCTTTGCCCGCCTCACATCGCGTGTTTGGGGAAACTCTAAACTCACAATGAAGACCAAAGCTGCGGTATATAATGCCTGCGTCACCAGCACACTCCTATATGGCAGCGAGACCTGGACGACCTATGCTAAGCAAGAAAGAAGGCTCAATACCTTCCATTTGCGGTGTCTACGCCGCATCCTCGGCATCTCGTGGAAAGATAAAGTGACAAATGTCGAGGTGTTGTCACGTGCTGGCCTTCAAAGTATGTATACGCTTCTTAGACAGCGCAGACTTCGCTGGCTTGGCCATGTTCGTCGCATGGATGATGGTCGCATCCCAAAAGATATCTTCTACGGACAATTAGCAGATGGCAAGAGAACAGTTGGGCGACCACAGCTGAGGTTCAAAGATGTGTGCAAGAGAGATATGAGGGCACTGGACATGGATCCAGCAACATGGGAGGATAAAGCTGCCGATAGCACTAAGTGGCGATGCTATTTACGGCGCCACCTCAGATTGGGCGAAAAGAGGCTCACACAAGAAGCAGAGGTGAGGAGAAAACGTCGAAAGGAGCACCAGGAAAATAAGCAGCTGAGAGCTGTCACCTCAGGGGCGCATTCCCATAGTCAGTTATGACTGAAGGGGCTATTATTATTATCATATTCTCTGCACACACTCTCCAAACACATTATCTATATGTGTCTTAACTACAATTTCAATATGATCTTCGCATAATTACTCTTATATCAATAACCTCCCCAAAAAATGTTACATTACTAACATGTACCATACAACAATATCAAATCTGTACCTCATAATTATGAAAAAAAAATTCTTGACCAACTATCATATTGGCACAAACAAGTGAGGTATTGTACTAGCAACTGTGTTTCCCCGCCCCCCTCAAAAAAAAAAAAAAATAAAAAAAAAAAAAATAAAAAATTTCTACATGGACCTTCTCAAAATTTCAAAAATACACAGTGTTTTATACTACCTGACAGTTATTTCTACATATACCGTAATTCATTTTGCCCCATAATTTTAAAATAATGTAACAACTTGTGACTTACAACTGATCGGCTCCAAGATCAATTTGTCTGTTTCACATTGCCTTCTTTCTTCATCTCTAATCTGTTCTGTCTCTGTTATATATTTCTGACAGCTAATTAAACATTCCGTTATGTGTAGTTCTCCTTGCGACACACGTCGTATATAGTTTTCCTTATCTACATTTTTACTGTTCGTGGAAAATTTACCATCATGTCTCACTAGTTCTTTCAACTCGCCGACTATTTCCCTGTAATTTTTTTTTTCGGTCATCTACCTATTTCTACTTGTCACATGTACAGGCATACCTCACTCTTTCGACAGGTTAGGGACCAGAGCACTGACGAAAGTCGGAAATCGACGAAAGTCGAAGCATAGCCTTTATTTAGCTTGCAAATGCATTAGGGCCGCCAAAAAACGTAAATAACTAACTATGTAACACTTGCGAATGCGTGCAACACCTAAATAAACAGAAAAAAAGACATAAGAATAAAGGAAATACAGTAATAAATAAAAAATATGTAAATAACATCTTACCTTAAAATCATTCTTGAGCACGTAGACGATGAATGTGTACAGTATGTACAGTTTTGAATGTTGGTGATTTATGAGGATTCTAGACTTATAAAATCAAATGGAGAAAATTGAGGAGGCTCTTCTTCAGAACTGGAGGACTCTATCTAATTCATTTAGGAGAAGGGGACTTTGAAGGAGATCTAACAGGAGCTGGGGCTGATGTTGATGGCTCGGAATCTGAAAGGTTAGAGGGAGGGGTGACTGAAGTTGGTTGCGTCTTGAAAAAGGAGAGCAAGGACGTTTACCTCATTGATGTCTCCTTCCTTTCCATAAGAAGTTCTCTGTAACAGGCTATTTGGCGAAGCGTTTTTAATTTCCTCTAACACTTTAGCTTTGTTCTTTACAAGTATGCTAACTGTTGTGCGAGGTACACCTAGCTTGCGGCCTATTTCAGCATTTGAGATGCCTTGTTCATTTAGCTTGATTAGCTAAAGCTTTTCTTGCAAATTGAGAACCTTATGGTTTCTTTTAACTGTGTCACTACACTTAGGACCCATTATGAGTATATTAAAGCACACAAATAAGTAGTATAGGGCCTAATCACACAAAAATGTACAGTATGAATACTGTACACATGTCTTATAATCACGATATGAACACTGTCATTATACTGTTATCACCAAAATAACTATGAACTGTTTACAGTATAAACACAAAATTAATATAGTATGAATAATTTGGTTATTTTAATCACAAAAATAAGTAGTGTTAATATGTTTAATCACAAATATAAGAGTTTCAATGCGGACAACTTAAAAAAACAGTGCGCACCGAACGACTTATGTTGAAAGACTGAACGATGAAAGAAACAAGATGATACGCGGTTGTGACGAAAAGCGACGAAAGAGCGAAGCAAGCGACGAAATTTGGAAACGTGGTTATAATTGAAAATAGACGAAAGAGCGAAGCGACGAAACTCGAAGCGACGAAAGTCGAGGTATGCCTGTACTTGGTTTCGTATATCACTCGAGTACACGTATGTGGTTACCGACTACATATCCGTCAATTTTTCTCGTTCTCCACATTCCTTCCTCTTATGTCAGTATCAGTAAAGATTACCCTTAGCTAACACGCTTTAGTGTTCGAAGACTGCCGCCAAAATAAATATGTTTCTTTCTCTGCGTTCTTACCCTGGATCATATTCCTCATTATTGTTTTATTTCCTCCTTGCAATATGTCTTTCTCTTTTCCACCATCCGTCTTTCACATGTTTCGTGATCAGTGAGAACAACCCTCAAACAACGTACTCTAAATCTGGACTACTACTGCACTTAACGTTTTGTCGTAGGTTCTTTCCTTCCCTGGAACATTTTCTCTCCGTCTCTGTTTCATTTTACCCATTCCTCCTAAATCTTTTTGCCATTACTCTATGGTTTCTTCCCTTACTAAACGACTTTGCCGTTTTCCTATGGCCTCATTTCTTCAGTACCTTTGCCATTACATTATAGCTACACTATTTCCATCTGCGTTCCCTCCTCGGAACATCTTCCTTCCTTTCTTATTTTCTTCCTCCACCCCTACATTTCCCAAATATACTCCTCTTTCTCGTTTATATTTCTTCTCCCTCTGCAGCACTCTGTCGTTCAGAAATGTTCAGAACTCTTTATGAGGGTTCCGTAAAGAAGGACTTTAAACAACCTTCTTCTAGGTTGTACCACAGCCACAAAACATTTTCTTCACTACTTTTTTCCCTTTCTCTCTACCTTCACCATTTACCTATGGTTTCTCTACAAAATATCTCCCCATTCTCTTCTCTGAAACATTATCCTTATTTCTGCCATTTCCCTATGGTTACTCGATTTACTCTTCTTCATGTCCTCCTCCTCTGCAGCACTCTGTCGTTCAGAAATGCTCAGAACTCGTCATGTGTATTCTCCTAGGTTGTACTACCGCCGCATAATATGTCTTAGTATCCTATGATTCACCTCTCATAGCCATCATCTCCTTTCTCTTACTTACTCATAAGCTCCAGGATTACAACTTATCTGTGCAAAAGTAAGTCATTTAACAGTACCAGCACAGACCATTTAAATCCACCCCCCTCCCAAGTGAACATTGTTAGCGTTAACTGTAAACTGTGGGGTACTTTTATATATTGTATTGCATATACTGAGTACTCTCGTCGAGTATTTTTTGGTATCCTCGTGACATTTTCTACTTTCGTGTACATACGTTTAACAGCAGTTCCACTGTTTTTGAGCGTCATGCAGGCATGGATATATAAATATATCTAATTCTGTTATCACTTTTTCTTTCATTCATATTCGCCTAGCCTGATAGTTTTTGTGTCGTGTTGTTACATCATTATCATCTTATGTGACCATTCATATTTTTATTAGTGAGTCATTAATGTTTATCAATTAGTATATTTCATTTAATTTCTAGAATTATAGATTATTGGAAGAATGAATGGTTGAATGGCTGAAATAGTACTTATATTATTACACTTGGTGATGAATATAGGTAGAATAAAGAAATAGTATAGAACATTCTAATATTTCAGATACTATTTAAAGACAGCCCTGGTGGTTGGTTTAGTCTAATCACCAAGAATGTTCATCTTACTAGATTTAATTAAGGCTGGTTAGTTACTTGGAAAATCGGGACCTATTCTCGAAGAATATGTAGAGAAGAAGCAAAAAGAAGAAGAAATGACTGAGACGAAACAGAAAGAAGAAGGAGACATGGCATAGAAGACGCGGAAAGAAGACGAATAAAGGGCAGATAAGAAGCAGAAAGAAGATAATGAGAGAGCTCATAGACAAGCAGATCGTGATCTTCAGAAAGCTAAAACAGATGCTGACGATAATAAAGCTGAAATAGATGCTGATTTAGATATGAAAAGGATTGATGCAAAAAGATTAGCTGGAATTGGAACTTAAGAAATCGGAATGTCAAGTTTCAGGTTCCGAAAAAGAAAAGAAACCAATGGTTCTGCATATAAACCTAAATTACCAATATTCAACGAGAAATGCGACGTCATGTAACTTTCTCGCAATGAAATTCATCTGAAGCTTTTGGATGTGAAAAGAATGAATGCGGTTCTATCCTTATAAACCTTTTATCTGGTCAGGTGCTTGAAGTTTCTATCTGCCTTCCAGAGAAGGATATGACTAACTATGACGTTCTTAAGGATATCTTATTGCGGAAACACCAGATAACCCCGGTCAAATGAGAAGACATTCATTTATTTTTCTTTAAAATATCGCAGTACTTAGATCATTGGAAGCCGCGAAAGCATAGTGGTTAGTGCACTGGCTTCCTAGCTCAGTGGTCCTTGGTTCGATCCCCAGTTGAGGTGGGATTTTTTTAGGCTGCAAACGGCTCCTGGGTCGACCCAGCCCCAGTTCGGTTCCAGAGCAACTCTGGGAAGGTTAAGATACCTTATTCTCATTGATAAGGTTATGACAACATGTCAACCTGACTGATAAAGTTGTTATTTTATTCCCGTTAATGATGTCCACCAAAAGATAATTATAAGTGGATGGAAGCAGACATCAACATCATCATCAGTTGATAAACTCTTAATACAAGACCCTTGCCCTGAGCAAGAGTTGATAAAGTCCTCTGGTGTTCTGATTACTGAAGCTCGCTCGAACATCACCAGAGTTAAATACTGTGTTGTTGTGTTGCTCGTGGTTCGAGTATGGAATGTCAACTTGACCTACGCAGTGGTGTGTAGACATAGATGGAGTGTATAATGTGCGAATGATAGGAAGGGTTCGTGGTGTTGACAAATGTTCTTTTCTTACACTCATGTATGGCTGGAAGTCATCGACACCAACGACTGTGTACCTTTACTAAAGTTTAATTGGACGTACACACTCGACAGCACAGATAGTGACAAATCACAGGTTGGCATAATACATCATGGTACAGTGGATAACTGGTCTTGCAATGTTATGTTACATGGGCACTCATGTAGAATAATATTATAATGGACTGTCAGTAGCCAAGCATTCAGTATTGCCCATATATATATATCAACTGAGTTTACTGACAAAGCACGTCAGATTATAAACAATATCCAAGATGACTTCTACCTCATCTCGTCTAGCGAAGATTCTTTAACATAAGGTTCAGCACAGTTTTTTCATATAATAATATTGAACCGCTAGCAATGGGTTCTCATGTGTAGCAGTGATCTCTGGACTAATCAAGCGATAATACGGGCATCCCTTTTCTCTTCTTGAAAGTCACTACATGTTTTGGTTCCAAGATGGCTTCACTCGTGAGCTGTCACTCACGTTTGGATACAGATAATGAATCTGTCCTAAAGTTAGTCATTCATTAAATCTTTCATTGCTCTGTAGATTTGATCATGAACACTTGACTGCAATCTACAGGATATAGTGCTGCTAGGAATCGAAGTCGTTTTTCATCGAGTCAAATATATTCTCTTAGACATTCAAATCGTACCTATCGAAAATGGTGGCTTCGTACGAGAGTTCATAAGAGTGTCTATTATTACCTTGGTATCAGAAATATGATTCTGCCATTCCTTGGCAATACGAATAAACACTGGGGTAAAGCATACACGATAGGTCTAGACGACTATCACTTTCCCCACAAATACTGAGATCACTTTTTCCCCGGCGACAAGCCGACATAGAAAACACAGTCCCTATCGGGACGAAGCCAAATCACACCACACTCTAGCGACACATCCGCCGAATAGCCTTTGACCTCCCTAGAGACAACAGAACATATAGTTCGACTTAGATATGTAAAGATATACAAATATAAGACAGACTCGTCCTACTCAGACAAACAATACACATAAATTCAGGCCATAGATATTCTGAAGCAAGAACAATCTATTACTACCCAAACAAAGAATAAATCGCAGAAAACTGGATTTATCCGCGGAGTTCGATCGAAAGAGCCGACACAACTTTCAAGGGAAGTAACTCAATAATGACTTTTCCTTAAGCACTATTTTGTTTACAAAATATTTGCGAACATAACAAGTATACCAATGTATAATATTGTAAGATATCAAAGACTGCACGTAACAGTCTTACCACACCTCCCGGGAAAAAAAAAATGGAACATTTTTTTTTTTTTTGAAATACATCTAGGAGCAACGTACAATAGGCTCACAACGCATGAATAATGCGCAGATGAAAATATCAGGAATACCTATAACGCCTAATATGAGGCTAAGTCGACTTATGGAGCGACTGGTGAGAATGTGTCTCATAAACTGAGAGAAATTATTTCTCTACAAGTATATTTTTCCAGGAAGGTGTCATCAAAGTATAATACAATTCTGGCAATTACACAATGCCTAAAAAATTCATATCATCATTTCGTATTAGATATCTTAAATTTATGATTTATGAAGAAAAAATCATCAAAGCACAGCGGTGAATAAACATCAATGAACCGCTATGTAGTGATACAATCATTATATTATTAAATTACAAATGTGTATCTATCATGATATAGAAAAGAAACTACTATAGAACTAGACATATCAAGAAGTCTAAGCCCTAATAGTTATGTGGAATCATGTGGGCATCTTGACAGAATATCTGCCATCACATTATCTGATCCACGAATAGCTCGCACAGAGAAATGAAAAGGTTGAAGAGCAATTGCATATCGAGTAGACCTCGAGCTCTTCAAATTCTTACTCTGTATAGCAGTAAGAGCTTTTTGGTCGGTTTCTACTATGAAATGTGCGCCTAGAAGGAATCTCTGTAGTTTGAGGATCGACCAAACCATAGCTAATAGCTCACGGTCTAAAACCGAATAATTCCTTTCTGCCGCATTAAGTTTTCTGGAAATATACATTACAGGATGCAGAGTTCCAGAGTACTCTTGCATTAGTGCCGCTCCAATCCCAGTGGATGAAGCGTCACTACGAAGAACGAATGTCTTATCTTTAGTGGGTAGCACTAAAATAGGTGGTGTTGAAAACAGTGTTTTAATCTTATCCAGAGAGCATTGGCATTCCTGAGACCAGTGGACCACATTAGGCGAACCTTTCTTTAGAAGTGTTGAAAGAGGTGCCATGATAGAGGATAGATTCTGAATGAATCTGCCATAAAATTGAATAAGACCTAACAGACTTCTCACCTGTTTTTTAGTCTTAGGGATTGAGATGTTAAGTATCTTACTAGTATTATGGTCCTCTGTCTTTAGGAAACCATGACCAACTCGGTGGCCTAGGAAAGAAATTTCGCTAAAACCAATATAGGCTTTAGAGGGTTTCGCTGTCAGGTTGTGCTCACGCAAAGTAGACAGCAATTCATCTAACCCTGAATAGTGATCTTCCCAAGTATCGCTGAAAAGACAGATGTCGTCTAGATATGCAATGACATCTGACCGATAAGATAGGATTCGGAGCATCATGCGTACGAATGTAGCTGGTGCGTTCATAAGACCGAAAGGCATAAAATTCCATTGGAACAAACCTCTAGGTGTTGAAAAAGCCGTGAGAGGTTTGGAACGTTCAGATAAAGGAACTTGCCAATATCCTTTAGACAAATCAAGTTTAGTGAAAAAATGAGATTTGGAGAGTCGAGTAAGTAGCTCTTCCAGTAAAGGCATAGGTTCGGCATCGAACTTCGTTACTTGATTCAATTTTCGATAGTCAACGCAAAGACGTATGTTATTGTCTTTTTTACGCACAATAACCATCGGCGAAGAATATGCAGAGGTGGATGGTTCGATTATTTTCAAATCTATCATCTCATCCAACTCTTTCTCGACCTGCGCTTGAAAATGTATAGGTATAGGATAAGGTCTAACCCTAATAGGAGTATGGTCAGTTAGAACAATGTCATGTTCAATGACATGCGTTTGTCCAGGGATGTCAGTGAGTACATCCTGAAATGTTTGCAACATAGTTGAAACTTGTCGCTGTTCTCCTAGAGACAAATCAGGAGAGACAGTAACGTTCTTCCATGATTCACTAGAATGAAGTGGGATCATTGGAAGAGGAAGATTTACATCTGAAAAACTTGTTTCCTCATCCTGTATCACCGACAGTGATGAGTAATGACCATGTTGTACTGGAGAATTGTCCGTTGCTTGGAAAATGGGTTGCAAATAATCCGGACGTTCATGGAATTCCGTAAGCATATTGATGTGGAAGGTTTTATGCTTCCCATCAATATCGACAATATAGTCGACATCGGAAATTTTCGATATTATATCGTACGGACCTTTCCAAGAAATAAGTAATCTGTTTTCCCTACAAGGTAGTAATACAAATGCTTTGTCACCAGGACAAAGTTGTCGTAAGCATCTCTTCTTATTGGCAAATTGCCTTGCCTTCTGTTTCGCAAATTCAGAAGAAGAAGTTGCTAATTTGCATGCTTCGATAATTTTCTGTCTCAACGCGATGACATATTCATAGGATGACTTTGTGTCATCGTCAATATTGTCAGATGTTATGAGATCGTGAAGCAACGACATAGGGCCACGCGGACGCGCTCCAAAGACGAGTTCAAAGGGAGAAAATCCTGTATGTTCATTGGGTACCTCTCTGAAAGCGAAGAGGGCCGCAGGTAAAACTCTGTCCCAGTCTTGAGGATGATCCTCAGTTATCTTCCCCAGTAAGTTTTTAAGTGTTCTATTAAGGCGCTCGACCATACCATTAGACATTGGATGGTAGATACTACTTAAAGATCTATCTATCTGCAGAGTAGACATTACTTGAGACATGGTATCTGATATTAGTTGGGTGCCATGGTCTGACAATATCTCTCCGGGGAACCCCAGACGAGAAAATATAAGCCAAAGAGCATCTGCAATATCAGCAGTAGTAATGCTCTTCAGAGGAATAGCCTCTGGCCAACGTGTGCACATATCAACACACGTCAAGATAAACTGATGTCCTCTGGCAGACTTGATCTTAAATGGACCAATTATGTCTATGGCCATTTTTTGGAACGGCCGAATAGGAATGTCCGCCGCCTGAATGGGTGCAGCATGCCGTGGACCTTTGGATTTAACTTCCTGACATACTTTACAAGATCGACAATAAATCCGTATGTCCTTGTTTACCAATGGCCAAAAGAAAGCCGCAAGGACTCTTGACTTAGTACGGGAAAAACCCATGTGTCCAGCACACTGAGAGTCGTGAGCGTGCTGCAAAATTTTAACTCTCAAATTCTTGGGAACCAGGATTTGAGAATGACTTGACGTAATGGAGTCTTGAACCATACGTACAAGTACGCCATTCTTCTTTGTAATCCACGATTTACGACTTGTGTCTTTATTCGGATCACCTTTAGTTGCAAGAATGAAGAATTTCTTCAGAGTGGGATCATCTTCTTGCTGTTTTATAAACGAGTCACGAGAAATTACCAAGGGATTATCTTGGTTATGCACTTCATTATCTTCAGTAGATGAAGTTTGAGGCTTATTAAGAGCCTGAGCTCTAGTGACTATAGCGTTAGCAATCTGCATGTTTTGCCTTTCCCACAAGGAAATTCGTTGCGGAGTGCATTCTCTGACTCCGTGAATGCGACCGATGATGAGGTCAGCGATCGGATTCGGAAGAAGACATGCGTGTACATCTCATGTAAAGAAAGGAGTAGCAATCCTAATGATAGCAGTAGAGTATTTCTCTAATGTGCCGCCAAATGTTACACATTTGACTACTTGTCCAGTGGCACGGGAAGGATCTACGAGTGACTGCCTAACACCAATTGTGGTGCATCCAGAATCAAATAGCACAGAGACTGGATTGTTATTCACTAAACCCTTATGTAAGACAAGAGAACCTCTTCCATCATGCGCGACTGATGCCGGAAGAGCAGGAAGAGGATGGCCACAGCTTAAAGTAGACACTGTGGTTGGCTCAAATAACGTTTTGCATTGGGGGCACTGAGATGCTCTCCCAAAATCAAAAGCGGCACATGCCATATTACTAGCATCATTATTATCTTTACTCTGTTTATAGGCTTCATGGGACTCTTGTTGTACAGAGTTTGCCTGAAAATGTGGTTTATGTCTTTTGTTTTGAGATCTACCTCGGTTATTATCACCTCTGTAGTTATTGTTACCTCTATTTGGGTTTGAGTCATAGTTCCCTTGGTTACCATTATCATATTCATTATAATGAGTATCTCTGTAATTATGATCTTGTTGACTCCAAGACGGATAACCCTGATAGTTTCTATAATTATTACTTCCTCTACGGAAATTCCTATAATTATGACCACCCCTGTGTCGAGAGCTATCAGGTCGTCTCCAGTTCTTTGAAGAAGAACCCTGAAATGATTGGTTACCTTGGTTTTGATAACTATTATGGTTACCTTTTTTTATCAAATCTGTTTTGAGGTCCCTGAAATCTGTGTGAATAATTGGGATTGTATGGTGTTGCTGAAGCAACTGGCATACTCTCCTTAATCTTAGTGTTGCCAAAAGTCACGTCGGGGTGTGCAGTGACATATTGGGAACAATATTCTTCCATTTCTTTTAGAGATTTGGGTTTACGCTCATGTATAAATTCGAGGAAAGGTTTGTTCACACATGACATAATCTTATCTCTGAGCAACAAATCCATAAGTCCTTCATACGTTTTTTCTGTTTTGGAAAGCTCAATCCAACGATCAACTGTGAGACGTGCCTTTGCAGTGAATTCTGAGAATTCTACACCCGTCTCAGGCACCATCGTTTTAAATAAAAGGCGATAGCCTTCCTCACTTAGCTGATATTTTTTTATCAAAGCCGCCCTAATGACATCATAATTATCCTTATCTGCTTCTCCTACAAGGCATAATCTAGTCAAAGATTCACCTTTCAAGTTTTCTGATAATTGATTAGCGTATTGTGATTTATCCACATTATGTGTACGACAAGAACGTTCAAATCTATCCAGCCAGAATGTAATATCGTCACTGGACTGATTGAACGGTGGAACCTTAACCTTGTAAGTAGAAGGTTTACCATTACCACTAGATGCCTGATTAACATTACTCATACTTGTCAATCTCAATTTCTCTAACTCAAATTCATGTTCTCTTATTGCTTTTTTCTCTTCAGCATCTAATCTTTTTTGTTCAGCCTCCCTGTCTAATCTTTTTTGTTCAGCTTCCCTGTCTAATCTTTTTTGTTCAGCAGCAGCTTCTCTTTCTAATTTTTTTTGTTCAGCTGCAGCTTCTCTTTCTAATTTTTTTTGTTCAGCTTCAAATCTCCTTTCCTCCACCTGCATCTGCAATTTCTTTTGTTCAGCAGCAGCCTCAGCTTCTCTTTCTAATCTTTTCTCTTCAGCCATAGCTTTTCTTTCTTCTGCCGCAGCTTTTTTCTCTTCTGCAGCTAATGCTTTGTCATATTGAGCAACAGCCCATTGTTCTAATTGTTGACCAGTCTTATCAAGGGCTTTCCCTTGTGTAATGAAGTATTCTAATGTAGACATGATGTCTAACAATAATACTAATCACCTGAACCAATAATAATACCACAAGTTCTTAATGACTTGATTAATCAGTATACTATCCCAATATCTGTGGGTCACAAGCCTTAATAAGGTCTTGTATAATAGTAATAATAATCAGGTACTGGTTTATACCATAATCCAAGTGCAGTGCACAGGCAATTGTGTCTTATGAAATATACCTATATAAAACATATGTCAACCAACAGAATACATAAAGTACAAATAGGACTGACAATACAAGAACGTTTGCAGAAATCAAAATAAATCAAATAGGGAAATCAATGAAAATAATCACTGAATCTGCAAAGAATAACAACACAAATGACGTCACAGTATATGAATATAAATTGTGAATAGAACAGAAAGATAGAAAAGGTTAGACCAACAAATTACAAACAAATCAAAACAAAACTAAAGAACAAAGAAATATTACAAAAATAACAATAATTACAGTCTTCACAGCTAACACAAAAGCAACAGTTGTCGCAGCAAATTTTCAATCAAGAAAATTGCACCTATAGAAAACGCCCACAACGGACCCTCTATGACGTGGGATATTCTGTTGTGAGGACGCCGCCCAACCTTAAACACAACCCGCTGACATAGAAACTAACATACTATACAAACAAATAACATGTAAACATAAATATATATAAATTATGTGTATGATAGTATGTGTTGCAAAATAGGCTCAGTTTTACAGTAATGGCAAAGTTATTTTTATGAAAACAAACAAACTGCCACTTTATTCAATTAAACATTCTGGCCTTAAATATTAAAGTTCATATACAGAAAACAAGAAGATCCATCGATGAAAATAGGACTTCTTAGTTCACTAATACTGTCTTCCTGTTAATATTGACAAGAATTGATCCAACTGTTCTGTGAAACTCTGTAATGTCTAATGTAAAAATGTCAACAACGCTGACCTACATACTGCATTCACTTGACAGGTCACGTGACAAAGTGTTGACAAATAGCAAACCAATACTGCAAGTATGTCGTATCAGCCACAGGAAACGGTCTGGTATCGGTAATCTGTTGACTTCTGAACTTCTGCGAGGTCAAACCCAGAAAGCTGGTCCACCAGTTGATAAAGTTGTTATTTTATTCCCGTTAATGATGTCCACCAAAAGATAATTATAAGTGGATGGAAGCAGACATCATCATCATCATCAGTTGATAAACTCTTAATACAAGACCCTTGCCCTGAGCAAGAGTTGATAAAGTCCTCTGGTGTTCTGATTACTGAAGCTCGCTCGAACATCACCAGAGTTAAATACTGTGTTGTTGTGTTGCTCGTGGTTCGAGTATGGAATGTCAACTTGACCTACGCAGTGGTGTGTAGACATAGATGGAGTGTATAATGTGCGAATGATAGGAAGGGTTCGTGGTGTTGACAAATGTTCTTTTCTTACACTCATGTATGGCTGGAAGTCATCGACACCAACGACTGTGTACCTTTACTAAAGTTTAATTGGACGTACACACTCGACAGCACAGATAGTGACAAATCACAGGTTGGCATAATACATCATGGTACAGTGGATAACTGGTCTTGCAATGTTATGTTACATGGGCACTCATGTAGAATAATATTATAATGGACTGTCAGTAGCCAAGCATTCAGTATTGCCCATATATATATATCAACTGAGTTTACTGACAAAGCACGTCAGATTATAAACAATATCCAAGATGACTTCTACCTCATCTCGTCTAGCGAAGATTCTTTAACATAAGGTTCAGCACAGTTTTTTTCATATAATAATATTGAACCGCTAGCAATGGGTTCTCATGTGTAGCAGTGATCTCTGGACTAATCAAGCGATAATACGGGCATCCCTTTTCTCTTCTTGAAAGTCACTACATGTTTTGGTTCCAAGATGGCTTCACTCGTGAGCTGTCACTCACGTTTGGATACAGATAATGAATCTGTCCTAAAGTTAGTCATTCATTAAATCTTTCATTGCTCTGTAGATTTGATCATGAACACTTGACTGCAATCTACAGGATATAGTGCTGCTAGGAATCGAAGTCGTTTTTCATCGAGTCAAATATATTCTCTTAGACATTCAAATCGTACCTATCGAAAATGGTGGCTTCGTACGAGAGTTCATAAGAGTGTCTATTATTTTCTTGGTATCAGAAATATGATTCTGCCATTCCTTGGCAATACGAATAAACACTGGGGTAAAGCATACACGATAGGTCTAGACGACTATCACTTTCCCCACAAATACTGAGATCACTTTTTCCCCGGCGACAAGCCGACATAGAAAACACAGTCCCTATCGGGACGAAGCCAAATCACACCACACTCTAGCGACACATCCGCCGAATAGCCTTTGACCTCCCTAGAGACAACAGAACATATAGTTCGACTTAGATATGTAAAGATATACAAATATAAGACAGACTCGTCCTACTCAGACAAACAATACACATAAATTCAGGCCATAGATATTCTGAAGCAAGAACAATCTATTACTACCCAAACAAAGAATAAATCGCAGAAAACTGGATTTATCCGCGGAGTTCGATCGAAAGAGCCGACACAACTTTCAAGGGAAGTAACTCAATAATGACTTTTCCTTAAGCACTATTTTGTTTACAAAATATTTGCGAACATAACAAGTATACCAATGTATAATATTGTAAGATATCAAAGACTGCACGTAACACTGACCTAGAGGCATTTATCCAGGAACGGAAACCAAAGGATTTGCAGAGCATGTCCCTTTTGTGTCAGCAGTACATGACTGCGCACTCGGACAAAAAAAGTACATGGGATGGAACCAGTATAGAACTTTGTGGCGTATTCAGCACAAAAAAGGCACTACAATGATCCCAGAAACTGTAGCTGGGATAGTTTCACGTATGCAAACGCGTGACAGGAGAGGAAGTCTTGAGGTAAATATTAATATGAAACATTGTTATAAATATGGATCACGTGGACATATTGCAAGATTTTGTAAGGGCCTTAAATAAGAACATGCAAATCTAGTGCATAGGATTGAAACGACGGATGATAAACAATGTGGAAAAAACTGTGTCTGTGTTTCAACCAGGGGGTAAGCCAATTCTTAATTGTGACCATTCGTTGGCTGCTCTTTCAGCAGTATGATGATAGGAAACTATCTATATGTGTCTTAACTACAATTTCAATATGATCTTCGCATAATTACTCTTATATCAATAACCTCCCCAAAAAAATGTTACATTACTAACATGTACCATACAACAATATCAAATCTGTACCTCATAATTATGAAAAAAAAATTCTTGACCAACTATCATATTGGCACAAACAAGTGAGGTATTGTACTAGCAACTGTGTTTCCCCGCCCCCCTCAAAAAAAAAAAATAAATAAATAAATAAATAAAAAATTTCTACATGGGCCTTCTCAAAATATCAAAAATACACAGTGTTTTATACTACCTGACAGTTATTTCTACATATACCGTAATTCATTTTGCCCCATAATTTTAAAATAATGTAACAACTTGTGACTTACAACTGATCGGCTCCAAGATCAATTTGTCTGTTTCACATTGCCTTCTTTCTTCATCTCTAATCTGTTCTGTCTCTGTTATATATTTCTGACAGCTAATTAAACATTCCGTTATGTGTAGTTCTCCTTGCGACACACGTCGTATATAGTTTTCCTTATCTACATTTTTACTGTTCGTGGAAAATTTACCATCATGTCTCACTAGTTCTTTCAACTCGCCGAATATTTCCCTGTAATTTTTTTTTTTCGGTCATCTACCTATTTCTACTTGTCACATGTACAGGCATACCTCACTCTTTCGACAGGTTAGGGACCAGAGCACTGACGAAAGTCGGAAATCGACGAAAGTCGAAGCATAGCCTTTATTTAGCTTGCAAATGCATTAGGGCCGCCAAAAAACGTAAATAACTAACTATGTAACACTTGCGAATGCGTGCAACACCTAAATAAACAGAAAAAAAGACATAAGAATAAAGGAAATACAGTAATAAATAAAAAATATGTAAATAACATCTTACCTTAAAATCATTCTTGAGCACGTAGACGATGAATGTGTACAGTATGTACAGTTTTGAATGTTGGTGATTTATGAGGATTCTAGACTTATAAAATCAAATGGAGAAAATTGAGGAGGCTCTTCTTCAGAACTGGAGGACTCTATCTAATTCATTTAGGAGAAGGGGACTTTGAAGGAGATCTAACAGGAGCTGGGGCTGATGTTGATGGCTCGGAATCTGAAAGGTTAGAGGGAGGGGTGACTGAAGTTGGTTGCGTCTTGAAAAAGGAGAGCAAGGACGTTTACCTCATTGATGTCTCCTTCCTTTCCATAAGAAGTTCTCTGTAACAGGCTATTTGGCGAAGCGTTTTTAATTTCCTCTAACACTTTAGCTTTGTTCTTTACAAGTATGCTAACTGTTGTGCGAGGTACACCTAGCTTGCGGCCTATTTCAGCATTTGAGATGCCTTGTTCATTTAGCTTGATTAGCTAAAGCTTTTCTTGCAAATTGAGAACCTTATGGTTTCTTTTAACTGTGTCACTACACTTAGGACCCATTATGAGTATATTAAAGCACACAAATAAGTAGTATAGGGCCTAATCACACAAAAATGTACAGTATGAATACTGTACACATGTCTTATAATCACGATATGAACACTGTCATTATACTGTTATCACCAAAATAACTATGAACTGTTTACAGTATAAACACAAAATTAATATAGTATGAATAATTTGGTTATTTTAATCACAAAAATAAGTAGTGTTAATATGTTTAATCACAAATATAAGAGTTTCAATGCAGACAACTTAAAAAAACAGTGCGCACCGAACGACTTCTTTTGAAAGACTGAACGATGAAAGAAACAAGATGATACGCGGTTGTGACGAAAAGCGACGAAAGAGCGAAGCAAGCGACGAAATTTGGAAACGTGGTTATAATTGAAAATAGACGAAAGAGCGAAGCGACGAAACTCGAAGCGACGAAAGTCGAGGTATGACATATCCGTCAATTTTTCTCGTTCTCGACATTCCTTCCTCTTATGTCAGTATCAGTAAGGATTACCCTTAGCTAACACGCTTTAGTGTTCGAAGACTGCCGCCAAAATAAATATGTTTCTTTCTCTGCGTTCTTACCCTGGATCATATTCCTCATTATTGTTTTATTTCCTCCTTGCAATATGTCTTTCTCTTTTCCACCATTCGTCTGTCACATGTTTCGTGATCAGTGAGAACAACCCTCAAACAACGTACTCTAAATCTGGACTACTACTGCACTTAACGTTTTGTCGTAGGTTCTTTCCTTCCCTGGAACATTTTCTCTCCGTCTCTGTTTCATTTTACCCATTCCTCCTAAATCTTTTTGGCATTACTCTATGGTTTCTTCCCTTACTAAACGACTTTGCCGTTTCCTATGGCCTCATTTCTTCAGTACCTTTGCCATTACATTATAGCTACACTATTTCCATCTGCGTTCCCTCCTCGGAACATCTTCCTTCCTTTCTTATTTTCTTCCTCCACCCCTACATTTCCCAATATGATTCACCTCTCATAGCCATCATCTCCTTTCTCTTACTTACTCATAAGCTCCAGGATTACAACTTATCTGTGCAAAAGTAAGTCATTTAACAGTACCAGCACAGACCATTTAAATCCACCCCCCTCCCAAGTGAACATTGTTAGTGTTAACTGTAAACTGTGGGGTACTTTTATATATTGTATTGCATATACTGAGTACTCTCGTCGGGTATTTTGTGGTATCCTCGTGACATTTTCTACTTTCGTGTACATACGTTTAACAGCAGTTCCACTGTTTTTGAGCGTCATGCAGGCATGGATATATAAATATATCTAATTCTGTTATCACTTTTTCTTTCATTCATATTCGCCTAGCCTGATAGTTTTTGTGTCGTGTTGTTACATCATTATCATCTTATGTGACCATTCATATTTTTATTAGTGAGTCATTAATGTTTATCAATTAGTATATTTCATTTAATTTCTAGAATTATAGATTATTGGAAGAATGAATGGTTGAATGGCTGAAATAGTACTTATATTATTACACTTGGTGATGAATATAGGTAGAATAAAGAAATAGTATAGAACATTCTGATATTTCAGATACTATTTAAAGACAGCCCTGGTGGTTGGTTTAGTCTAATCACCAAGAATGTTCATCTTACTAGATTTAATTAAGGCTGGTTAGTTACTTGGAAAATCGGGACCTATTCTCGAAGAATATGTAGAGAAGAAGCAAAAAGAAGAAGAAATGACTGAGACGAAACAGAAAGAAGAAGGAGACATGGCATAGAAGACGCGGAAAGAAGACGAATAAAGGGCAGATAAGAAGCAGAAAGAAGATAATGAGAGAGCTGATAGACAAGCAGATCGTGATCTTCAGAAAGCTAAAACAGATGCTGACGATAATAAAGCTGAAATAGATGCTGATTTAGATATGAAAAGGATTGATGCAAAAAGATTAGCTGGAATTGGAACTTAAGAAATCGGAATGTCAAGTTTCAGGTTCCGAAAAAGAAAAGAAACCAATGGTTCTGCATATAAACCTAAATTACCAATATTCAACGAGAAATGCGACGTCATGTAACTTTCTCGCAATGAAATTCATCTGAAGCTTTTGGATGTGAAAAGAATGAATGCGGTTCTATCCTTATAAACCTTTTATCTGGTCAGGTGCTTGAAGTTTCTATCTGCCTTCCAGAGAAGGATATGACTAACTATGACGTTCTTAAGGATATCTTATTGCGGAAACACCAGATAACCCCGGTCAAATGAGAAGACATTCATTTATTTTTCTTTAAAATATCGCAGTACTTAGATCATTGGGAGCCGCGGAAGCATAGTGGTTAGTGCACTGGCTTCCTAGCTCAGTGGTCCTTGGTTCGATCCCCAGTTGAGGTGGGATTTTTTTAGGCTGCAAACGGCTCCTGGGTCGACCCAGCCCCAGTTCGGTTCCAGAGCAACTCTGGGAAGGTTAAGATACCTTATTCTCATTGATAAGGTTATGACAACATGTCAACCTGACCTAGAGGCATTTATCCAGGAACGGAAACCAAAGGATTTGCAGAGCATGTCCCTTTTGTGTCAGCAGTACATGACTGCGCACTCGGACAAAAAAAGTACATGGGATGGAACCAGTATAGAACTTTGTGGCGTATTCAGCACAAAAAAGGCACTACAATGATCCCAGAAACTGTAGCTGGGATAGTTCCACGTATGCAAACGCGTGACAGGAGAGGAAGTCTTGAAGTAAATATTAATATGAAACATTGTTATAAATATGGATCACGTGGACATATTGCAAGATTTTGTAAGGGCCTTAAATAAGAACATGCAAATCTAGTGCATAGAATTGAAACGACGGATGATAAACAATGTGGAAAAAACTGTGTCTGTGTTTCAACCAGGGGGTAAGCCAATTCTTAATTGTGACCATTCGTTGGCTGCTCTTTCAGCAGTATGATGATAGGAAACTCGATACAACCGGAGGAAATCTGATCATCAGAAATGTCCCTCCGTCGAACAAGTGTTTCGGCCCTGTATCTTCCTTTACACACTAAGGGGGGGGGGGGGCCCAATAGGGTCATGACTCCCAAGTGTCTCAGCCTCCTGTTGTCATGTATTGAAAATGAACCCATTTCACTTTGGTAGCAACTTTAAAATCCACAACTCCGCCAGCCGTGGAGTAAAAGTAACACAGAGAAGACAAATTATTCCGTTCGTTCCGCCGCACACCACGACTAGGGACAGACACTGACACACTTGCACGAAGCCGACGAGACTTTCCACAGCGCGTTAGCAACTGTAATTCTGTGCCCAACACCTCTTATAATAAACGCCGCGTGTTACCCGTCAGTCATAGCCCTTTTACCAGTACACCAAAAAACTCAACGTGTTGTGGACTTAGAAAAATTCCTGATGTTTTCTGTACCGTAGAGTTTACTGTCCCGAGTTCCATAGCCCATTGCGGTTGTTCCACAGCCAGCATGATGCCTTTTCCGCAGTTTCACTAAGCCTTTTAAGTGCTCTTGTTCTCGACTGTCCCCTCAGCCTCAACATGAGCTTTCCAATTTTTTTGGTCCAATGACATGTCATTGCGAGGCTGGGGGGTCAGTGGACTTTCCTTCCAACCCGGTCAAGAGCTTTGCTCCTTCCCATCCACACGAGATTTATGTGCAGGAGCCGTTCAGGGTATTCAGTCAAATTTTCCTGGGACATAAGACGCGTCAACAGTGAGAAATGCAGTTAGCGACCCATAGCTAGACTGCTTGCGTCAGGGTCAGCGAACCAGAGCTGACCAAGATCCTACTCCACCTCCAAGTGGTGGTCCTGGAAACAGGCTGCATCCCTGCAGTCTGGCTGAGTGAGTAGGGATCGAAGAGGGAAGGCTAACCCGGTCCCAAAATTGCCGTGCTGAAGTCGGATGTGTCGGCCGAAAGGCGCAAATATGGCAGCTTCGCTGTAAACGGACACAACGCAACCAACGTCCTTTTCAGGACGAACAACGAAGAAGAAGAAGAAGTCAAATTGCCGGTCGTAAACATTCATTCGAACGCTGACGCCCGGGTTTGAACCATGAAAACCTGGTCGCCAGTACAACGCCGTAGCCATTACACCAGCGCGGCTCCCTCCTCTATCATAAAGTATGCTGCACCGAGACGGAGACGCCACAGCGTTTTGTTCGAGGGTACGTTTAGTTCTTCTCTGACCTTGCACGTCCTTATTGATTCTTTCAGGAGTTTGAATGCTTGTCTGCCTTTTCTACTGTCCTTCCACGTTGTCTATTATTCCTCGTTTATGGTAATCTTCACTTGGATCTTAATTTCCGGTTTTCCAAGCCGTGCTTTTACATTGTTTTTACTTGTTCTTCCAAATTTGGCAGTCGGGTCTGCCAACTCGTTACCAGCTATACCTATGAGTACCGGAACCCACACTAGCCTCACACTGCACCCTCTGTTCCCTAGCGATGTATTAATTGAGAATATTTCTTCATTTATGTCTGGCCAGCTGAATTTACCTGGGTGTTCTAGTGCTTGTAGTGATGATAAGGAATCTGTAAATATCGTAACTTCTTCTGGTGGATTATCTTCAATTATTTCAAAACTTTTTTGAATTGCTACCATCTCTGCTGTAAAAATCGAAGCACTTGAGTTACACTGTAGCTCTTCTTAATTCCCCACATTGGTATTACTTCCCCTGCACCTAGTTGCCCACTATCACCTTGGATCCATCAGTATAAACAGCCAAGCTTTGTTTTGTAAGTTGATCATTGAACTTTCTTATTACAGTTTTGACTTCCTTATCTTCTTTTTGTGGTTTTACCTTTTCAGTGAGTGTGTAGACTATGATTGGTGCCTTTAGTTCCCAGGGTGGTTTGTGTTTCTATATTTATTACTATTATTAATTGTGTTTGGCAGTTTTTTGAACCGTATTAGATCTTCTACATCTATAGTTCTCCGTCCTGTTGGATATCTTTTTTATCCAAGGGAACGTTCCATACACTTGGTTGGTTTTGAACAAATGCTTTATGAGCTGGGTGGGTCACTTCTTGTGCTACTTTGCTCCAATAATTTAATCTTAATTTCTTTCCGTCTTAGACTGAGGGGCAGTATGCTGAGAGCTACTTCTAGTGATGTTGATTTTAATGCGCCTGTAATGGCTCTTATGGCTGCATTTTGAATTATGTCTAGTTTTCTTTGCTAGAAGCTGTAGCTGAAGCTAATTGTAGATTTAATCCTGGGTAAAGTGCAACGAGTGAAAGAATGTAATCTAGAGCAGATGGAAGTATGGAAGAACGGACACTTATTTCATCCCCAATACCAAATTTGGCAAAGTATTAGAAATTGGAAAGGCCCAAACAGTTTAATTTTGCAGTCAAGGAGATAGTTAAAATTATAGGTTCCTATTCAACAATATGTTAGTAAAAAGGTAAAGGATCCCGTTACACGCCTATTGAGGCATATTGGGAATATGGTGTTAGGCCCATACTTTCTTGACCGTCGGCACACGATGGTTCCCATTCAACAATATGTTAGTAGCAACATAATTGTTAGTAGCAACATAATTGTTAGATGTTAGGGAGTCCCAGAATTTATAACAAACCTAGAAACCTACTGCAACTCATTGTCTTTGACAAGGTCATTCCTCACTTCTCGTTTCTGTCAGCTAACCTGTTATCTCTGGCAAGGAAAAGTGTAAAAGAAGATAGCGTGGACGCCAGAGTGCGATGATGCGTTGCGAAGATGCAGAGAGTTTTTTCAAGACAACCTATATTAATCTTACCTGATCAAAGTCGTACGTTTATTCTCATAATTGATGCATCATCCGTAGGTGTTGGTGGATGCCTAATGCCGGAACGTGATGGTACACTCAATCCGGTGATGTACATTAGTCGCATGGTACTTCCAGCAGAGAAGCATTATGCAACTATTGAGTGAGAGTGCCTAGCACTTGTTTACTGTATTAGTAAATTGTCACGCTACTTGCTCGGAGCAAGGTTTGTATTTGAAACAGACCACAAACCTCTTATGTTTATTAACAGTAGCAAATCTGTCAACTTCAGAGTGGCGCGTTGGACCCTACTCCTTCAGGAATATGTGTTTGATGTAGTCCTGATTCAAGGAACAGATAACGTAGTAACATACGTCCTATCACGTCTGCCATGAAATTTGTGTCGATATTTGATTTAAATTGACTGATGAACTGTGTGTTTTTTCCTTGATTGAAGAAGAGTAATTTAGTGCTGAAGGAAGTGGCTGATTTTCACTATAAAAGGAACTTTCTCGTTTTCAGTGACTATATTAGTTATTAAGGCCGGGACTGTATTTAGTGAAGTCAGTGTAATATTTGTTCTTGCATTTTATTAATTGTAAGGGTAGTTATTTGCATGTTACAAATAACAGTAGTATAGTTTATTTATTTCTGTTTATTTAAATTCGTTACAGGTTATGATGAATGATTAATTTTTAGGTAACTAGGAATACTGGGTTTAAGTATGCACATATTTATGAAATGTGATTTCCTACTTGAGGAGGTGGTAAACTGTTGTGGAACAGTAGTACATGAGAATAGTGTGGATAGGGAATAGGAAGGTGTATGGGTTATTTATTGTAGTGAGCTTGCTGTGTTCACTGATGTGAATGATTTATACTTGATGCTTGGCAGACAGACATCTGGTCACTGTTCTCACGTTTTAAGTGTAAGTGAATGAGCTAACAGTGAGTAGGCTGGGATAGGTAGAGTTTGGGCAGTCAGCTCAGAGATTCGGATGTATAATGATGTGTTTTCAAGTAGAGTTGTGATCATTGTAGAGGAGCTGTTTCTGTGTGATTGGAGCTTATTTGTGAGCTGGATTAAGTGCTCTAGTGGTACGATAGACGAGAGATGTTTTGAGTGTGGGTGTGGGTGCAGATGCGTTGAGGAACAACCCATAGTTTTCTGGCTCGTATAGTGATCGACCACAGGTGACTGTTTTGATGTAAGTGTACTGTCGGCGTAATAAATCGTGGTAATATTGTACTTAGCGTGTTGGTTGTCAACCTATTTATGTTCTAGGTTCCTGTGCCAGATTGTTGTTCTGAAGATACATACCCTAGCGGAATAGTGTAAGTAAATAAATTAAGAGGCTTCTGTAAACCTGGTAAAGATATATATGTATATCAACAAATAAAACTGTATTAAATCAGTTTTATAAATTAACGGTTCAGGAAACACGGGACTTTTCGGGTTTCACCCTTCTTCAGCCACAGTTACAAACGGGCCTCAATGACAAGAAATATAGACATGTTAAAGAAAAATATGTCAATTTTATTCATCACTGTTGGACGCCATTGGGAATAGCGTTCATTACTTGCCCGATTCTTTCAGCGGAGAGTTTTATAGCTGGTCATCTTGTTTTTTAATTCCATTTTCTACTTTTGATCTTCGTTGATTGTTGAATTTCTTGTAGTGATTAATTCTTTTCGGTTGTGTAGATTCCTTGCTCTTCATCTGTGTTAATAAATATTACGTGTTTGCAGAATTTTTCCTTAACACGTTAATTTGTAAAACTGATTCAATGCTGTTTAATCTGTTTATATATAGATACCATATTCCAATCGCTGTAATTGTGTGCTGTCTCCATCATGTGTTTAGCTGAGAGGTCGTGTGCATTATTATATTATCTCTGTCCATTTGCACTGAATCGCGTGTTATTTGGCATCCGTAAATGCTTTACCTTTTCTGTTCTTAATATCTTTCCTATTGTACGTACTCGCGCATTTTTGTTTACCCTGTTGTTTTTGAAGTTCGCTTTTAATGTTCTTCTGTGTCATTGTTTGTGTTGCGACACTAATCATCGTTGTTCGATTTCCTTCTGATCCCTGTGTTGTTCTTCTCCGCGTCTCCGTCTGTGTTCCGACACTAATCATCTCTGTTCGATTCACTTACGGTTCTTGTGCTGTTGTTCTTATTTGTTAGTTATCCATATGGGTCCACTGTGTCCTATTTTCATTTATAAAATTGACTTGTTGATGTCTGTTGCATGATATGCTAGCGTATAACTGCGCTCTTTGTCCATCTTATGTTTTGATCATACATCTTTGTTCGTCTCTCGTTGTAACATTAATTTCCTATGTCTTTCCTTGTTTTATTTCAGTGATGACATTTCTCACTGCAATACGACAGTGTCTTTTGTTGAGACTATTCCAGAAATCAGCAATGAACAGTGTGGATTTGTAGAAGGTAAAGGCACAAACAATGCTATATATATATTATAAGAACATAAATAGAAGACAGATCTGTACTTGTGCTTTATAGATTGCCATAAGGCAGGGGTGTGTGATGTCACCGGATCTGTTCAATCTGTACAGTGAAAATATAACGAAATCTCTAGAGGACATGCCAGGAAAATCATTCGGTGGACATAATATAAACAACTTGAGATGCTACATTCTTAATAGTAAAAAAGTGAAAAGGAGCTACATGAAATGGTTGATACAAAAGTGATAGAAAGTGAAAATAAAGGCCTTATCCTTAACAGCAAAAAGACAGAAGTAACGGTCGTTTCAAAGAAAAAGGCTTCCCCAGAATGCACAATCAAAGTAAATGGAACCGTTTTAAAACAAGTCCATAAATTCAAATACATGGGAACATTAATAACAATGGATGGAAGATGCATCTCAGAAGTGAAGAGCAGAATATCTAAAGCAAAAGTAGAATGCTATAAAATAAAGAGTATTTTATGCTACAATTCCTTGTCATTGGAAGTAAGAAAGAGAGTTCTTCATTGTTATATAGAACCAATCCTGACTTATGGGAGTGTAAAAGGTAAAGGTAAAGGATCCAGTTACACGCCCATTGAGGCATATTGGGAATATGGTGTTAGGCCCATATTTTCTCGACCATCGGCACACTAGGGGTGATGTGGTCAGCACCACGCCGGTCGCCTCTAACCGTCCCAGAAGTTGCTCTGGTACCTACTATTGATTTTATTTAGTCAGAGTTAATCCTTCATATGTCGTTGTGGTTCAAGTGCTAACTGGCCTTCCGCCAGAGATGGTAATACTTGACCTTTACTCAGTTTTTCAACTCAGGAATGTTCTTAGCTTTGAGTTTGGTGATAAGCAAAACAGTTTCAGCACAACAACGTATATCCACAAGAAATTATTGTAAAGTTCCACAAACAGCAATGTAGAAAAATTCAATTAGAGTTTATTGATGTAATTAGACAAACACTGTAAATTTCACAAATGATGATTGGTTATCCAAGATGAAAAAATATGTAATCCAACTGAAAAATATATACGTAAATCCAAATAGAATAATTTACTGATTTGCTTACTCCAAAAACTTGTCTTGGTATCCTCAAAGACGAAGTTCACCTAACGCTATCTGTAAAAATCCTCTAGTCTAAAGTTATGGTTTCATTAGAATCATAAATCCTGAAATCTCTGCCTATCGCCCACAACTCTTCTATTTATACTATTTCTTCTTTTTCCCCGCCTTTTTTCACACGACCCGTCCTTTTTTCACACGGTACAATAATTAACATTTGCACTCCCCACCAACTACGTGGGTAACTAAATATATTCATGCTGCTTACATGACGTTATCTGTTTTTATGTACTCTCCTCAGCTTTTCGACCTCTGTGCACACGACATTCTGTTATTTCGACTTTTTTTTCACATGTGTGATCTTTTCCAACTTAACAATAGGATTTAAAAAAAAACCAGATCACACAAACATTCATTTCCCACTTTCGCGCTTATAAAACCCATTCATTATTATCTGGGACTGACCTACGTTTGCCCTGTCAGAGCAGTAACTGATGACTGAACTTTGAATGAATACTGCTTTTTGTGTAAAAACGTCTTATTTTCTTTTAAGGTCTGGCATTCTTACATGTAGCATATTATAGCACGCATAAATACTTAGCGTGGAAGTAGGGGGGACAAAGCTAGCGTGAAAGGCCAAGCGGTCACATACGTCCCTGGCCACACAAATGTATCCCAGAAGGAGACATTTTCGTACTATCAACTAAGTACCTCATACTAGTGACTGTTATAAACGACTAACCTATTTGTAGAGTCTCTTAGAGAGAAAAAAAGAAGAAAAAAAATAAAATAAAATTGTTCGTAAAACGATGGATCTCAGTATATTTATAATGCGTAAAACGGGGAATACATAAAATTTGTTAATACACATCGCCATTGAACAGTATTGATGTACACTACTTCTTAACAATATCAATATGAACAACGCTGAGTGTTGGTCATCACCATAATGATAACATACTTAATGATAACATTTAAAAAACATAATCGCATACGATTTTCATGGGTTGTGTAAACAACACAAATAAAACAAAAAAAAAAATACTTTGGCAATATTTAACAGAATTGACTAATATTCATTAAGTATTTAACAATCTTAAATGTAGTAGCTGCGACGAACATCAGCCTAACAGCATAGAACTAATGGTCAAACATCAGACCGTGGGACACAAAAAAAATTTAATATACGAGCTCGTATATGTATATATATATATATATATATATATATATATATATATATATATATATATATATATATATATATATATATATATATATATATATATATATATATATATATATATATATATATATATATATATATATATATATTCTTCTTCTTCTTCTTCTTTGATCCACTGTCACTGAGCGTCAGCTCTTGGTGACATATATACTGAAGCACATTAAAAACGCACCACCTGTATAATCCAGGAACAGAGTGTGAAATGTAAATATAAGTGTGTACAAGTTTACATATTTGGAATCTTTATTCATTTTCCTATGAATCCATGCTGGTCATTAATTTGTACATTTGATTGTTATGAAATTCATTGCATTCTGTGCAGGCAAGGGAGAAAACCAAAAATACAAAAAAATGCACGTGCGTTATCCTGCTGGAGAAGCTGCAAGTCTGGATAAATTGTGAACGCAGGAGCAACCAGTGCATCCAGAACCTCATCTCGATATGTCACAGCATTAACATTTCCACGGAAGACGTGAAGAGGCAAGCGATGGTGAAAACTGAATCCTCCCCAAATGTGAATACTGCCACCTCGAAATCGGTTGACACAGCAATCTGCAAAGCGCTCTTCACACCGTCGCTAAATCCGCATACGTCCATCTGCAAAGGATATGTTGAATCTGTTCTCGTCTGTGAATTAACAGCATTCAACTGCAGTCTAGTCCATCTGATATGTTGCTCTGCCTATTGTAGGTGCTGCTAACGATGTCTGTGAGTCAAGTTTGGCCCAACATAAGGTCGTCTTGCAGTAAGGCCTGTATCTCTGAGTCGTCGTATGACTGTCATTCGAGAGACTTGCCCATGTCTACCCACTATTGCTCTTGCTGTTTGACTTGCCGGGAGAGTCAATTCCTTAGGTGACTCAGCACAATATGACGATCTTGCGCAGGGGTAGTAACTCGTGGTTGGCCACTCCGAAGTCTATCCCGGGCACTGCCAGTGGTTCCGTAACGTTCATTGAGACGTACAATAGTGCTGTGGTGGCAATTCATCCTTCTGGCAATGGCCCGCGAGCTCATTCCGGTTTCCAACATACCAATGGCTCGTTGGCGGTCGTTTTCAGATAGTCGTGGCATTTCAAGCACATGTACTGGGTGTTTTGTCTCAACGGTCTTTTTATACCGAGTATACTGCCACAACGCGTACACATTTTCAGGGTCATAGCTGTTGAGAATCGTGTTGCACGTGTAACTTTCATCGTTTTCATGTAGTCTATACACACACCCATGGGTTGAATCTTGCACTTTCCATTCCAGCAGCCATTCGCTCTCTACCGCATGGCAAACACGGGGAAAATCCATTCCCACACTTTTTTTTGCCAGCTTCTCGGCATCAGTATATATAATAGTGGTGCGTTTTTAATGTGCTTCAGTATATATATATATATATATATATATATATATATATATATATATAAATATATAAATATATAAATATATATATATATATATATATATATTTATATATTTATATATTTATATATTTTTATATTTATATATTTATATATTTATATATTTATATATTTATGACATGGGAATAAACATACATGGCAATGTTAATCTATAAATTTATTATAAAAAATATGAACTGGAGCTGTACGCTCTCGTAACTGTCAATATAGAACGTGGTAAATATAATACAATCATATGATACAGGCGACCCCAATCCTGCCACTGCGGTCAGTGATTTACCGGGATAAATCTGGACAAGTTTGGTGAACTGTCTATGTGTTCGTCGTAAAATATAAATATAGCATTATTAATCTGGTTACATGGAGTTACAAAGTATTTATTTAAAATGTCTCTAATCTCCAACTTATGTAATAGTCGTTACTATGAGGGAGGACAACTATACCGATCCAAATAACTATCGGGTGTTGGAGTATGATCTATCTCAGTTACCATGAACCAAGTACTAAACTGTTTATAGGTTCGTCATCAAATATAAAATCTGCATACAAATGCAAGTTCATAATAATGGACAACAATTTGTTAAGAAAATATACTGTAGCGTTCCGCTTACAACGTGACAAATGGTCAGAAAAATACAGGTACATCAATATGTGATGTTTATTTCTCAATACAATGTATAATGGACAACAATTTGTCAAGAAAATATACTGTAGCGTTCCGCTACCAACGTGACTAATGGTCAGGACAATACAGGTACATCAATATGTGATGTTTATTTCTCAATACATGGTATAATGGACAAAAATTTGTCAAGAAAATATACTGTAGTGTTCCGCTAACAACGTGACTAATGGTCAGGAAAATACAGGTACATCAATATGTGATGTTTGTTTCTCAATACAAGGTTTATCAACATGTGAACATATCCGTTATCATGTTAGCGATTTCGCATGAAATCGTCATGGTTTGCATGTAACAATGTAGTATTTCGCCAATCCGCGAACTGTGTTGATTAGCATATAAGTTTTACCCAACTTGTAAAATACTTGTATAACACCAAGTCAAATTTAAGGTGAAAATATATATGTCTCAGTTATTTAATGAAGTGGGGTGTATATTGGGATAAATGACGAATTATTGTTTATCACCGTGGGAGGGGAATAAATGTCAGTCATGGGAATGTACTCGGGGGTCTTAGGGGCGTTAGCTGTGTCAGTGGGGGTAACAATGTCCTCATTATCTTTTACCGATGTCCGCTGTGGACATCTCATCTTCTTGTACACATGGTATTTATACACTAAACCGCTTAAAATTCATAACACCAATTATGCTAGGCAAAATCAATAATCCTGACACTCTAGTGTGTCGGGTCATGACCTCTGGTGTGTCTTACTGGACTCAGGAATGCGAAGAAGTATTTATAGAATTTGATAGACACGTTAACATAGGTAAATTCCTGTTGAATAGTGGGGAATGCTTGGAACGGGGCGTCGATTTAGAAACGCTCCGTGTGTGATGGAGCATGTCGGAGAAGGTGACAGGAGATGGACAGGCGTTTAGATGTGTAGGGAAGAATAAATTTGACGTCTGATTCGTCATATATCTGTGAGAAAGGGTCGTAGTTCTAGTACAAATTGTTTTTGTCGTAATAGCATCTTTAAGAAAAATCGCCAAAATACATTTTCGATGCGATTGAACATTATAAAACGGTCTTTCCATAACACAAAAGGAAAGCGGTGAGTTAACACATTCAAAAAAGAAACTCTCATGTGTCACAAAGGAAAAATATGTGTGTGCGTATAGTATGTTTGCTTTTGTCACTAAATTCATCAAGAAGGGAAAAAAAAAAATAAAAACTGTTGTAACTGTTATAAAGATTTTCAAAGGCAAAAGTGGTGTAATTTGTGCAGTGGGTACTCTGCTAATCATAAAGATTTCGTACCTAACACTTGCAAAAAAAAAAAAAAAAAAAAAAAATTTGTACAACTAGAGAACTGAGATAATTTAAAGTTCTGTTTAACCTGGATAACATAGTGTTGTAGATCTGCGAATGTTTGCGAAAGTTCTTCAATTTCTTGACGTAGCGGTGTAAAAGATGTAGTTTCAATGACAGTCCATGTCGACAAAGAAACTTAAATAATTGTATAAAACTCAAACACAGTGGCGTCACGCCATAATTAATTTGTAAGTATATCTGGGTGTTATAGACGTCGTAACTGTCACTATCATCAGCAGGATCTTGACTGAGGCTGACATCTTTCTGAAAAAAAAAATTCCTACCAAAAAAAATAGATACTAGTGACTTTAGATAATGGGGCACGAGGGAGAGTACTATTGTAGATAGAGTACTCGTTGGGTACTATAGCTGGGTGAGTACCTTTTTGTTATTAGAGAAGAATGATTCTCCAATAAACCAATAATTGTTGAACTGGACGTTTACGAATTTGACATGAGGAACTTGGCGATGTCCCTCAATGTAGCTTTTGTCAATCGTTGATCACAAGAGGATGGCGTATTTCACACTGTTGAGTGGGTGGTGGCTGCAGTTGTCGAGGGTAAGGAGAAAGTAGTGTTGAAATGGTGCACCTCATGCTGCGTTTTGTGTGGCTGTCTGCGTTTTCTTCGCAATTTCATACGTACTTGCTCTTGAGGTAACCGGACAAATTTTGTTAACGGTGGGGAGTCATCTGTTGTACCAGAATAAGGGCACTTCGTTGCTGTGTGAAATTCCGTGTTGTCTGGACTGATCACACTTTCGTGGTCACTCTCGGGATCTGCTGTATCTAGGTCAGATTCGTGTCTCAATGGAGGTGATGGAAGAATAATATCTTCCTCAAGTGTGCATGTAGCGCTGTCTGCGTTTGCATCAGAGTGGTAGATGCTTGTTGAAGGTTGTTCATTTCTATTGTATGTTTGTTGTCCAATAGGCTGGCAGGAATCTATCGTGGTGTAAGGGTGTTGTGGAGTAACTTGCTCGGCCTGTAACTTGGTATTTCGATATTCTAGTCTTTCGCGTAACTCAGTGTCGTCTTCACTGTCGGATGTGCTTCTATATTGTCTCATTCTGTTGACTGCTTCACGAAATTGGTCGTTTTTAGAGGTGTGCTCTTGTGCTTCTGAAACATAGTTGTCTGTGCTAGACTCTGACGTAGTGCTGGATGGTTGATGATATAATGTAGCTTTTCTTATTGACCTATTTGTGGTCTCTGTAGGTGGTATAATGGGTCGATGATCATATTTTTTTTATTTGCGTGACATGGGCCTTGGTAAAGATATTTCTTTCTTCGTTCCAGATTTTGTAATTAGTCGGGGTTGTCTTATCTAGAATTTTGAAGCCGTCCAGCCAGCGGGTATCAAATTTGTTATCACGGACATTCTTTCGGTAGTACACTCTGTCGATTACGTTAAAGCTTTCAAGCTTGACATTCGTGTTGTGTTGTTTCTGTTTCTTTACAAATGCTTTCGCAGTATTCTTATGTGCTATTTAGTGATCTTGAATTTCTCTCTTAAAATCACTTCTATGGGGTCTTCACCTACATATTTACGTTGGGGCTGTAACATATTATCCAGGGGAAAAGAGGGTTCTCTTCCATAGAGCATATAACATGGCGACATACCAGTAGTGTCTTTTATATTCACTCTAATGGCCTCCAATGCTTGGTTGATGTAAATATCCCAATACTGTGTATTTCCACTGATATACTTCGCGAGAACATCATGCATGGTTGAGTGTAGGCGTTCATTTCTGCCATTTGACTGAGGATGATAATAACCCGTGGTAGTATGGGTAATGTTGAACCTCTGAAGCATTGCTTTGAAGGGATTCCCAACGAACTGTTTGCCGTTGGTATGAATTCTTGGATAAAATGTTATGTAACTGTTTCAGATGTGATGTTTTTTGAGAGGGTAACATTCCGGCCATACTGAATACTGGTCTACTATGCGCAAGATATATCGGTTCCCTGACTGTGTGATGGGATATGGACCCGATATATCGATGCTGACTGTCGCCATTGGGAAATGTTCTGCTTGCATTGCTTGGAGTGGTGCTCGTGATGGTTTTATATTTTGCATTTTACAGATTATGCATGTGTGAACATATTCAATGACATCTCTGTATAGTGAAGTCCAATAGTATCGTCGTCTAATGATATCTAATGTCTTGTCTCTCCCGACATGACCATTGTTATCATGAAATTGAGACAAAACCAACGGTACTAGGTGTTTCGGTATGTGTTTCTGTAGCTGTCCGTCTTGTTTGGGGTCAATGTGGTACAATACTTCATCTTGGATCGTAAGCATTGGAAATCTGTTTGGGTTTTCTTGAGCTTGTTTCATGAGTTTTGTTATGTCTGGATCTTTCTTCTGCTCACTTGCCATGTGGAAGCCATCTGGATCAATGTCTGGGTTTGAATGTGATTCAGACCTCTGTGTGTTTTCAGATATGTCATGTTGGTTGGAGGTAACAACATTAATTTGTTTTGTATTATCATCAATTTCCGTCGATGTGGATGGTTCTTCTTTCACTGTAGTGTTCTGCGTTTTACTCTCCTCATATGGAATCCTAGATAACAGATCTGCACATGTGTTCATTGTTCCGGGGATGAACTCTATGATGGTATTGCAGGATTGGAGGTTAATGGACCATGTCTGCAGTTTCTTAGGTTGTTCATGTGTCTTAGAGAGCCAATTGACTAGGGGTTGATGATCCGTCCTGATTATGAGCCTGGTTCCTCGTACATAAAAATCAAATTTCTGTATTGCATAATGGATCGCGTATGCTTCCTTTTCTGTCGTCGACCATCTCTTTTGGGACTTAGATAGAGCATGCGAAAGAAACGCGATAGGTTTCTCATTGGGGATTTCAGGCAAAATTGGTTTTTCGTTTATTGTGATGGGTTGGACCAAACATGCAGCAATGGCGTTGTCCGAGGCGTCGGTATATAATACCATGGGTTTGGATGTGTCTGGGTGAGCAAGTAAGGGGAGTGTAGTCAATGCATCCTTCAGGTACTCGAATGATTTCTGGCATTTAGGAGTCAATTTAAAACGAGCATACTTTTTTGTCAGTTCTATCAGGGGCGTAGCCGCACGGGAGAAGTTAATTATGTGGCGTCTGTAGTACCCAATGCACCCAATGAAACCTCTCACCTGCCATACTGTAGTGGGACTCGGCATTTCCCTGATAGCCTTAACCTTATCTTCGTCTGGACGTATTCCATCAGCATTTATAACAAAACCCAAATATTTTGTTTCTTCTTTGAGAAACTCACATTTGCTTAACTTGAGTTTGATTTGGTGTTTCCTGAGCCTGTCAAATACTAGTTCCACTTTATGAAGATGGTCCTCAATGGTTCCCGCTGTATGAATTAATATGTCATCGATATACGCGAGTGCGAAAGGTTGCATCTCCTTCAACACCTCATCCATCAATGACATATAAGTTGCCGGGCTTCCCTTGAGGCCAAAAGGCATGACATTCCATGCGTAACTGCCCATGTGTGAAGTGAATGTGGACTTCTGTTTAGCCTCCGGTGTCATGGGGATACACCAGAACCCTGACCTAGCGTCTAAGGTGGTAAAGTATCTCGAGTTGCCAAGGGTCGCGAGAATGTCATCAATTCTGGGTAGTGGGTAGGAGATTGTCTTCGTGATTCTGTTCAAAGCGCGGTAATCGCAGCAGAATCTATTTGATCCATCCTTCTTCCCAACTATGACGATAGGTGACGACCATGGTGATTTGGAACGTTCAATGATGCCAGCTGATAGTATCTCATTAATGGATCGTTCTACTATCTCTCTGTGTTTGAGTGGGGTGTGGTAAGGTTTTAGGCTAATAGGCTCCTCGGTAGTGGTATTAATATCCATTTGGACTGTTGATGTACGACCCAATTCCAAATGATTTAAAGCAAATACATCGTGATGTTTTTTCACAAAAGCGGTGAGCCGTTGTTGGTGTTGGGCCGAAGTATATAAGGTGTCCAACAACTGTGGTAATCTGTCTTCGGTATTTGTTTTTATGTCCTTATGCATACTTGTATTTGATCTTTGTGTTTGACATTTCACTCCTCTTTCATGAAAATGGTCCAGTGATCTCTCTGATTTTCTCTGGCAATATTTATTGTTGCTTTCTGGTTCTCTCCGGCAATATCTATTGTTGCTCTCTGGTTGTCTACGGCAATATCTATTAATGTTCTCAGATTGTCTCTGGCAATATGTATTGTTGATCTCTGGTTGTTTCCGGCAATATCTATTGTTGCTCTCTGATTCTCTCCGGCAATATATATTGTTGATGTCTGTTTTATCTCCATTTGTGCAGTTTTGTCTGGCCTCTTTCATTATTGGGGGGGGGGGGGGGGATTAACTTTTGCGATTATCGCACCTCTCGCAATGGATTATGTTTTTCCTGAGTGTGGTGGGTTTTGATGTTAGGAAGGTTGGTGTGTAGTAAAGTTGTACTTGAGTGAGGTCAATCTGTGAAGGTCTCTGATGTAGCCAATTGATAGCTATGTTTCAGAGCCCTTGCTGATACCACCTACGATCTCACTCCAAGTTATATGTTGGCCTAGTATGATTGAGAGCTATGTTTAGTGTCTAGGGTAATGTAAGGGTGATGTTAAAGAACCTCAATACAAAGAAACATACACATACATATACTAAGTACTATGATAAACTCAATTAACTCCAGTTGTTAAATTTTATATTTTAAACTTTCTTTTGTTAATCTTTATTGGTCCTGAGCCTAAAGTTGTTTTGGTCAGGACTACCTCTCAATGATAATCAATTTAGATAGATAGATATAATTACATATATATATATATATATATATATATATATATATATATATATATATATATATATATATATATACATATATATACATACATATAAATGACAATATGTCCAACGTACATTGTCAAAAAACTCAATTAATGTTAATTACTCTATGTTATATAACTGGTCCTGGAAGCAGGTTGGGGATTTTCGTCATCACAAAGTTCTTTTGTTTATTTATGATTGTTTATTTTATTCTTTGGGAGGAAAATTTAGTTATACACAGGAGATTTTGCACAGTCACTGATAAGTTGTCCCAGGCCAGATATCAAGACTTATCTGGGCCCTGGAATCACAGCAGTTGTAGTTGGTTTGGCCAAACACCTCAGTCTCCTCTGGTCTTGTATGTCTTTACTATAAGCAGGTACCAGAGACTCTTAGAAATCTTGCACAACTTCTCAATCAGCAATTACCAGCACCAGACAAGTGCCAGCAGAAACCCCTGTAAATGCAAGTTATGTTTCTGTCTTAATATCAAACTAATTCCTCTCAATGTACATGTAATACAAATTTAACATAAAGAACTTGGTCAGCTCTCTCTGACCAACCTAACTTCTCCACTCTAGTTTGATGGAACAAAGGGTACCAGTTTTCTTTTCTTTTCCCTAATGGCTGCTACGCCTCTGTCATTCCAGCAGTAATCTTTTCCCATACAATAAGATAGGTGTAATGTTCCTGTATGACCATCATATATAGTCCTGTAGTTCTAAACTTCTTAGATAGTCCATTATATGATGGATCAACATCTAAACCATGCCTAAGTCTGCCATGGAACCATTTAATTACAATTTTTTTTTCATGGCCTTCCTTACACACAACCCTTTTTTCAATTAAAACGTTAATAAAATCAATCTTACCCATTCAAGGAAATATAAACAAATAACGATGAATAGGCAATTGAATATGGCACACTTCCAGCACTGCCCCGGTTCAGACTGCTATCTGTTATTAGTGTTTTAAAAAAAGCACAAGTCTGCTCATCGCTGCTTGCTCCTCAGAATATTTTGAAAAAATGGCAGCGAGCAGCCTACTTTTCCTATAATGTAAAAGGCTTTGGCCAATGGGACCAAGCATCTCTTTATTTTGAATGAACTTAAAAAAAAAATATCTCAAACCACTACGCGTTACTATTACCAACTAGATTTGTATTTTTAGGTCAGCCAATACTATTTCGCCTTGCTTTAAATACTATCCAATCCAATTCCCCGTACCTTCTTTCCCCAAAGTTGTTTTTCAAAAATATGCCATAAAAAAATAAGCAGGCATGACTTTTCCTGACAGTCTGTCGGATCCTCTATAGTATTATGGCTATAATTTGGTCATTTAGTGGACTATTTATGTAACTAACTACATATTCTTGCTTAGAAAGTCCCAAGGCACACGAATATGTAATTTTTATGGCCCAAGGTATCTTGGTTCAGAATTACATATTTTTTACTATGTTAGTTGTTTATTTTTGGAGACTACCACCTGTTCAATTCTTTTCCATGTACTTTCAACCTATTTACGAGAATCAGCCGTATTACGTTTAGAATTACGTCATTCTCAATAAGAGCTAAGCCTGTTTTCGTGACCAACTGGTCTACATGTTCTAACTTTTTCCTCGTATTTTGAAAAACACCCAAGGCAAAGCATGCCACTGTGTTGCTATAGGCTTTTAGTTTGAAATCAACGCGAAACGAATTAGCATTGGGCCATCTATCCTTCTCTTCCCCCGTTTTCCTATATACTTTTGTCTCCTAGGCAAATATTTGTTTGAACTTGGAAAAGTGTTACATTTATTTCAAGGTTACTGAGAACCATTGGGTACGTTTTATTCGGCCATAAGGCGTTATCAAACTAATGCGCTAGCGGGGTGAAGACGCCAAATATCTCCTAAATTTTTAGTTCTATCTTATTTTAACTTTATGCCTTTAATGTTATATTCTAATTTAGATATTGTATTTAGAATATCGTCACACTGAGGTATTTACGATCATGATGGGGAAATCTCGAGAGCTTGTAATTTCTGCAATACCCTCAGTAATGAATATCAGTGGATCATCGTTTATATCTTCATCCAGCAACGGTGCAATTTCTACTGTCTGTCCGGGTCGAATGTAGTCTGATCCCTTTACACGACCTTTGGTTATTATTAGTGAGTTTTGTGGAATGGTCACTGAAGCTGTAAGGCGTACCAACGAAGCTATGTGTAAATCATCCTGGAGGTTGATGTATTCTCCGTTTAGTCTAATCTTGTGTAGATCGTAGTATATCCGGGCCTGGTGTTTGTTCATTAAATCACGTCCAATAATAAGATTCCGAGACATACCGCGTGTAATAATGAATTTATGGTTTATTTTCTGTTCCCCAATCTGGAATGTGATAAACACAGTACCAAGGGATTTCATTTCCTGGCCGGTCACCGATGCCATGTCAGTTTTCATGGGGTAAAATTTCACATATTTCTGAATTTTTCGAAAAAGTTGTTCTCGTATTAGGCTTACCGATGCTCCGGTATCCACCAATGCTCGATAATGCATGCCCTGAATAGAGATGAGACAGGAACTCGGGTCTGGGTGGATGTTAATATTATTTACTACAGTCTGCTGCCTTTTATTGCGGTGAGAATGATGTTCTATGTTGTGTGACTTCTTCCTTGTTGTGTGGGACCTATATGGTTTATAAGTGTTCCCTTCTGTACAGCTCACGTCAGCCGTCCGATCTAACGTGTACTCGGTCCGTTTCCCGAAGCAGGAAAATATTGTGGTCTACCTCTGGCAAAAGCATGTTGGGTTGCGTATGCGCGGTTGTTCTGTCCTTGTTGTGGTTGGTTATAACCCCGAGATTGATTATGTTGATACGTTCTATGTCCTTGTCTGCCCTCTCCTAATGATCCTTGCTAGTGTGATTGGCATGCACGAGAGACATGCCCATTTTGTCCACATGTGTAATAGACAATCGTATTGACATTTTGGATATTATGTTGCCTCGGTTGGTGTGCTTACTGGTACTGACGTTGCTCAGGCTGATGGCGTGTAGATCGATGTTGGTGACGGTGCCACTGCTGTCTTGAGTGACCGATTTCCATTTGCTCGTGGTCATTGTTTACTTCATAGCGAGGATCTCTACCTGTGCGTTGATTGAAACGTTTTCGTACGTTATCCTCCGATACTGCCATTTGTATAGCATCAGTGACAGTTTTATGGTCTGTTCTTATGAGATGGAGCTTTAAGTTATCTGTGTAAAGTCCGTCCACAAAAATGCCCATCAAGTGTTTTTCAATGTCCTGTGATGGTACCGTTCCTTCCATAAAAGCTTCTCCAGCCAAATTTAATAAACGGTCTCCATAAAATTGAACAGGTTCAGATTTTTCTTGATGGATTTTCCTCAAAAGCGACCACGCGTGCTGTTTGTCGATTATGTCACTATACCGTGCAATTAGTTCCTTTTTTAATAATGCATAGGTCTCCTCTGGGTAGATGAGGGAGCGCCGTTGCAGAAAATCCGTCACAAGAGATTCTGATTTTTTTTTTTTTTTTTTTTTTTTTTTTTTTTTTTTCGTACGCCCGCTAATACCATCGAGGCTAAACTCTAGGTTCATTATTTATGTCTAACCTGACATTGATTTTACGTGAGTATCCCTTTATTTCTTGTACAGAGACAGGTGTCCCTCGCCATTCAGGCAAATACTCGCCGATTTCGGAGGTATCCATTGCAGCTGGTCGGCTCAGGAGCCGCCAGTCCCTGGTCGACGACACTCCTTCAAATGTCCTCGCCAGGTCTCGAGTTAATCCAGTCCAAATCCCGGTCGACGAAAAATCCTCAAATGCCGTCGCCCGGGTTTGATCCTGTATCACCCGGTCGCCAGAGCGGTGTTGTAACCACTACGCTAGATTCTGATGACAAGTATGCAATTTTGATCTTTTCCTTGTCACTTGTAGCATTTACCATGGAACTAAACTTGTCTATGTTCATTAGCCATCTCCGAAATGTCTTTGAATCGCCCGTGAAGGGGGTTATAACCGAGCAAATTTGGTTATATTTGCCCGCTAGTTGATCTACATGTATAGCGTGTCTGTTATCCGTTGCAACGCGGTCATTGTGGGTTCGGCCTCTACAGTAAGAGATAATCCTTAGCAGGATGGACGTTTGCCTGTTGCATTTAACTGGTTTTTCCCTTTACGTTTGGTGATACGCAAAACAGTTTCAGCATAACAACGTATATCCAAAAGAAATTACTGTAAAGTTCCACAAACAGCAATGTAGAAAAATTCAATTAGAGTTTATTGATGTCATTAGACAAACCCTGTAAATTTCACAATGATGATTGGTTATCCAAGATGAAAAAATATGTAATCCAACTGAATAATATATGTAAATCCAAATAGAATATTTTACTGATTTGTCTACTCAAAAACTTGTCTTGGTATCCTCAAAGACGAAGTTCACCTAACGCTATCTGTAAAAATCCTCTAGTCTAAAGTTATGGTTTCATTAGAATCATAAATCCTGAAATCTCTGCCTATCGCCCACAACTCTTCTATTTATACTATTTCTTCTTTTTTCCCGCCTTTTTTCACACGACCCGTCCTTTTTTCACACGGTACAATAATTAACATTTGCACTCCTCTCCTCAGCTTTTCGACCTTTTTGCACACGACATTCTGTTATTTCGACTTTTTTTCACATGTGTGATCTTATCCAACTTAACAATAGGATTTAAAAAAACCAGATCACACAAACATTCATTTCCCACTATCGCGCTTATAAAACCCATTCATTATTATCTGGTACTGACCTACGTTTGCCCTGTCAGAGCAGTAACTGCCGACTGAACTTTGAATGAATACTGCGTTTTGTGTAAAAACGTCTTTTTTGCTTTTACGGTCTGGTATTCTTACATGTAGCATATTATAGCACGCATAAATGCTTAGCGTGGAAGTAGGAGGGACAAAGCTAGCGTGAAAGGCCAAGCGGTCACAAACTTAGTATGTTCTCGTCACTAGTGTCTCAAATCAGCGGTGACAGTGGCCTTTAGTCAAAGCTGGACACCTACAGCAGACGGTTCTTAACATACGTCGCAATTACCCCACGATATTACGAGGGACCTATTGTGGTCACCACACTTGACCAGTGACGAGGGTAAACCAATCTTCAACCTACAAGGAACAAACATCGGCTGGAGCAGAAACCAACCGACATCTTACTGGGAGCTAAGTACCCACTTAACGTTGCTCAGTGAACTCTTTTCTTTAAGAAAATTTGTAAAACACCCAATCCAGATCATCACTTGTGATGAAACTTTAAAGGCTAACATGTTTTCCCATCAAAACCTTTATTAATTTTTACAATGTTAACTATAATTGATTATTAAATATATAAATTTATAGTTGATTCAGTCATTTTGAGCGAACTACACCCGTATGTCCTAGTCATTTAAATACTTATAACAGAGCTATTGAAATAATATTTTACTGATTTAAATCAGTTGGGTGATCATCAATACGAGCAAACATTTTACTCCTCATACAAGGTCAGGGAAGATAGAAAGTTTACACAATCTGGATTCTATCAGCCGTAGTACTTGATTTCTTAAATTCCTATGAGGCTCCCTAGAATTGAAGCATTATTCTTCAATGTACATCTCTGCCAAAAATTAATCTTGAGCGGACGATAGACACCTGTGAAGATCCTCAGTAGATACTATGAAGTTTGGCCACTATTGGACCATCACTGCAGAGCAAGGCGAGTAAATCCTGTGACAATTTGTGACTAAGGCTAAAATTGATGAATGTCTATCCTTTGGACGTGATAACTTACGTGACATGACAGTTTTCTGGAAGCAAAGAGTAGGACAGATTTGATAGTCACGTTAAACATCTTACGTTTATTTCATCATCGTTCTCTTTCTCAGAAAGCTAGATATGCTTATAAGCTGCTGAAAGATCCAACACGAACATGTCAGATACATAGAGAACCGAAAATTCCATGCAATAAACAGCTTATTAGACTACAACTAGGAATAGGATAATTTATGATAGAGGAACCTCACTGCGAAGCATGTCTTGAGAGAAATAACATAGCTCATTATGTGCTATTTGCAAGAAATATGAACAGCAAAGAAAACATCGTAAAGAATTTTTGAAAGCACAGCACTCAGTATCACTAGAAAATGTGCTAAATGCTGACCTACCCAGGGAACTACAAAACTTAATAAAATTTTATATTACCAAAACACAAATTACCAGAGCAAAGGGGAAAGTTTAAAGTAAAACAAAATACTTAAATAAAATATTCACCACAACTATTCACTACAAGAGTAAGATACATTTCAAAACATTACAAAGCAGAGTATTCCAAATATATATACAAGAGTTAATATCACGAGCAATAAATAAGAAGGTGGCATACAATAAATCAGAGCTCAAACATCACATAGCTCAACAAGATAAAGGGCGATATACTCAAAAACATGGAAGAAATACACCAACATATCTTAGAAAACGCCGCACCAAACGCCAGAGAATTCACAATCTGGAAAAACAACAAATGTAAGGTACTATATGAAAAACGGAATACTGTATATCCAGATTATAACCCATATGGGGTTGAACCGGGTATAACATGCACAAAGCAAAATTCAGTGGTTTGTGTAAGGTGCTAAAATCAACAACAACATGACATTTATTTTACGAAATTGACAGGCTTTATTTTGACAAAAAATACGAAATGGGAAGAGAGCAGATTAACATTAGATGACGTCTATTTGTCTCCCGTTATCCGCCATTATGGTATTTATTTACACTGTTCTACATAATTATGGGTTTTAAGTGTTGAATTTAGTTTAGTCGTAATTTTTTATGTCATTTATAGCATAGTGTTATTTACTAATGAAATGATATATTGTATGGTGTAGCTATTTACTTTAGTTGTTATTGTTCGTTTCTCAGTGTGAATATTTGTTTTATTTGACTATTTAAAGTATAAAATACACCTTTTATTATGAGAGTTGTCATGGTGTATGTGTAGACAATTTTGTGTCAAATTTTGTTTTTTCATAATTTCCTCGTCATAATTAGAATTCCTCTGGATCCAGGAGTCAATATGGGTTCAAACGAAAGTCAGTGATTACAATAATCTGTAGAAATGGTCGATTAAGCCCAGACATGACAAAACAATCTTGAATTGAAGGAAGAGTGTAAAAATGAATCGAAAATAACAATACTGTCAGAGGTGGGAAAAATAAATGGAAAGAGCAGAGAATGAATTACAGGATGGCATAGGAAAATGTAATAAATTAGATTATTTCGTTACAGTGACAAAAGTTAAAGTCACAGGTACCTGACGACGTCTTTAAGGTTACAGGAATGTTAGTATCGCTTGACTCTAAATCAATGTGCTCAGTGACTGCTTTTAATTATTATTTTTTGAATTCACACTTCTGTCTTTAGTCGTAAAAGAATTTCACAGTTTCAACAACATGAAAGCTATTGTGTGGCTTTTGTATTATTATAAGAATTTATTAATATTCTTCACCATTTCTTGACGCATGACTTGTAAAGAAATCTGTGAAATTTGAGTAAAATAGATCACTGCCTTCTATGTTGGATGATTTTAATAGATAAAGTTAACTCAAAGCACAATGAAATGCATGGCGTTTACTTATTATCCCGAAAAATCTGCTGCAATCTTCTCTTCCATTGGTACTTCAGACGTAATCTTTTCTTACCATTAAGTTCTAACTGCGATGATAGTTGAAGGTACAAGTTAAAGAACCAATGGGGGGAAGGGGGGGGGGGGGGGGGGGAAGGCATGTCAACTGTTGCTCAAAGTCCACTACAGAGTCTGATTTTTGGAGGGGTGAAGACATAAAAAAGACAACCAATACATGCAATAAACAAAACAAATATATTACGATTTAAAAAGAAAACACGTGCTGTTAACAACAGTATGCTCACAGTAAATATTGAAACGATTTCGTCAAAAGAATCTTTTTACAGTGAATTTGATCTAGTGCTTAGGTGATTGATCGTCCTGCATGCTTTACTGAGAATTTCAGCTTGAAGCATTGGTTGCAGTGGTGATAGGTAATTATGTTTGTCAAATAAAACATGTGTGCTTTCTAACTTGATTCATGTACCGTATATTGTTTGATGGAAAGTTTCAATGCGGAAAAAAATACATTTATTGAATTGTTAACTCTCAAAAAGGCGTGGTGGTTTTCTAAAGTTACACACATTGAATTATCTGTTGGTTTGAGCTTTCGTACAGTTTTACAATATAGGAGTTTTAACTGTCTCGTTGTGTTTGTAGAATGAAAGATTAGTTCATCAATCAGCATACAATAAATCAGCAGCTCAAAAATCACATATTCTCAAACAAATAAAGGCATATACTCAAAAACACATGTGAGAAAGGATACACCAGGGACATATCTTAAATTAACGCCGCACCAAACGCCAAAATCACTAATCTGGAAAAACACCAAAGAACACGAAGTACTTATAAAAATGGAATACTGTATATTGCGCTAAGGTACTAACCCATATGGGGTTACCTGGGTATAACACATGCACAAAGCAAATTTCGATTCAAGTGCGTTAACAGTTCATGTGTTTCTAAGGAGACACAAAATCAACAACAATGTCATGACATTTATTTTACGAAGCGCATTGAACAGGCTTTATTTTGACAAAAATACGAAACATGGGAAGAGAGCAGATTAACATAGATGACGGAATCGACTATTTGAGTCTAGTGCGTCAAGGGAGTTAAGCGCCATTATGTATTTATTTACACTGTAATCTACATAATTATGGTCTTAACTTAAGTGTTGAATGAAAGATTTAGTCGTAATTTTTTATTTACTTTTATAATGCATAGATATTAATGCGAGTCAATACATCTTGTAAGCATGTGAAGAGTGAAAGAAACATAGCACGATTGAAATGCGTGAGATCATCATCAGAAAAACAACGTAATTGATGGCTTCTTGATGTGGATATATAGAGATGAAACAAATAAAGGACCGTCCCCTAGAAAATCTAGGTATGAAAAGAGAACTAATGAGAGAGGTCAAAGTTCGGCAGCTAAAATACTTTGGCCACATAAAAAGGCATAACACCTTGCAGAAGACCATAACAGAAGGGAGAGTTTGAAGGTAAAAACGTGCAAGGGGAAGACAGCGCATAAGTGGAAGATAACATCAAGAGATGGACGAAAGAGATCTGAGTATCAAGTGTACCACCAAGAATCACGTGGGAAGAGACAGATGGACAAGACGTTGTGCATCAGAGAGTCTACATGTACCACAGCTCAACCAGTATAGAGATGGCCGTTGTGAGATGGATGGCAACTTGATGATGATGATCTGATGATTATTACTAATGAAATGATATATTGTATGTGTAGCTATTTACTTTAGTTGTTTATTGTTCGTTTCTCAGTGTGAATATTGGTTTTATATGACTTATAAAGTATAAAATACACCATATGGGGGGAGGTTGAGAGTTGTATGTGTAGCTGTAGCCAATTTTGATGTCCAATGTTTGTTTTTCATGTCTTCCTCGTCATAAGAAATACTCAAATTGCAGGATGCAGGAAAGCCATGGAAAGACAGGGCAATTTTGAAGTTCAAACGAAATTTACACCATCACGTGAATACAATAACGTGTTAGAAATGGTCCGATATCCGCCCAGACATGACAAAACAATCTTGAATTGACAGGAAGTGTGTAAAAATGAAATCGAAAATAACAATACTGTCAGTAGGTGGAAAAAGAAGGCGCACGGAAAGAGCAGAGAATGAATTACAGGGAGATGGCATAAGGAAAATGTAATAAAATGAGATTATTTTCGTTACAAGTGACAAAAGTTAAAGTCCTAGACACAGGTACGACTACAGGAATGTAACTATCGAACAATCTTCGTAAGCCCACCTTTGCTACAGGACCCTCTAGACGTTGGAGAGTACGGCGGAGACTTCCAAAATACAATCAGCCACCCCGACACGAAAACAGTCATGGCCATTACGCCAGTGAGCTTAACAGAGGGAGCGTGAGCAAGATAGGTTACAGCTTTGACAGAGCTGTTTCCCAACGCACCTTATTGAAGCAAGCGTCTTTAGCTGCATCGCAAAGAATTCATTTGCTGTTGTTTCCGTAATCGAAGTGATATGGTTTACGGGTGATCAGACAGAAGATTACGAAAAGAGGAGCGAGTAATGTTACTACTTGTAGAGGAATTGATTGATAGTAGTGCAGCTGATCACACGAAAGTGAAGCAGCCTTCATCAAATGTGCTCAGAAAAAGGAAAACCAAGTAAATTGAACTCCTGAAAGCAATACTCATATCAATGAGCTGCTTTTAATTAGTATTTTTAACGAATACCAGCACAACTTTGTATTTAGACGTAAAATTATGAATTTTCACATTTTAAAACAACAATGAAAGAATATTTGAAACTGTGGCTTTTGATCACTCCCTAATCCTAGTCAATAATGCCACAGATACTCCTACCTCTACTCCAGAGGATGGCACACAACTTGAACACCAGATCTTGCCTTCTCCACACCAGATATAGCTGGATCTATTAGTAGAGAAGTAGGAGACCAACTAGGGGGAAGCGACCATCGCCCAATCTTTCTTACTGTACAGAGTGCAACTCTCAGTACAGGCCCAGCCATTACAAGATGGAACTACAAAAAAGCCAACTGGGGTTTATTCAGGCATCAGGTGAACATGCTGCTGTCTACCCTCAAGGTACAGAACAGAGACATTAATGAAGTGGTAAAAGACTTCAACAGATGCATACTACAAGCTGCAAAAGAAACCATTCCCAAAGGATGCCGGCGTAACTACATACCATACTGGTCCAGCACACTCCAAGAATGTCAGGAAGCTATGGACAGGGCTAGAAAGGACGCAGAGTCTCAGCCTTCACTTGAAACTCACAACAAATGGAAAAAGGCTGTAGCAGAGTTTCAGAGAACAAAGCTAGAAGAAAAACGGAAAAGCTGGAGAACTAAAACGGCATCGCTGAACCTTGAGAAAGACGACAGGAAACTTTGGAGATTAGTCAAGTCTCTAAATGAAGAGCGTTCCTCACCTAGGCAGACTATCACATTGGATGAAGGTGGCAAACTTTTCAGAGGAAAACAAGCTGCAGACTTGTTTGCTAGAAGATACAGTTCAGAAAGCAACTTACCCATTAACATAGATCATCAGAGAGAGATAAGAAAAGAAATACTGGCAACCATGGGACAGACAGATACTCCTGCCCCAATTAGGGAACCCATCACACTAGGAGAACTACAGAAGGCTATTTCCAAGCTTAAGTTTCAAAAGTCACCCGGCCCAGACAAAATCAGCAACGAAATGCTAGTAAATCTGAGCTCAGCAGCAAAGACAAAACTGCTTGAGATATTCAACCACAGCTGGTTGAAAGGAACGGTACCCCAAGTATGGAGAGAAGCCATCACAATACCCATACTAAAGAAAGGGAAATGTAAGACCGAGGCTGCAAGTTACCGGCCAATCAGTCTCACAAGCTGTGTTGGGGAAGACTATGGAGCGAATAGTCAACCACAGATTGAAATGGTATTTAGAGTCTGAGCAGATCCTGGTGCCGGAACAAGCTGGATTTAGAGAATGCTACAGTATAGAAGACCAAGTTACTTACTTGTCTCAAGCAATAGAAGATGCCTTCCAGGAGAAGAAAAAGGTCCTAATGATCTGGGTCGATTTCAAGCAGGCCTTTGACAAGGTGTGGAAAGATGGCCTCATTGCAAAACTTAGGAGAAGTGGAATCCAAGGCAACATGATGAAATGGATCCAGTCATACTTGCATAACAGGAGAACTAGAGTCACTCTTGACGGTCTGCAGAGCAGAAAAGTGTTGCTCCATCAGGGGGTACCTCAAGGAGGAGTAATTTCCCCAACACTCTTCCTTGTTTACATCAATGACCTGGTGAAAGATCTCCCTGCAGGAGTTAAAGCTGCCTTATATGCAGATGACCTAGTACTCTGGTGCGCTGATGAAAATGTCACCACAGCAAATTATAGAATGCAGCGGGCAGCAGACATGCTAGTGTCATGGGCAGAGAAATTGCTTATCACAATAAACACAGACAAAACCTCCACAACACTGTTCTCCCTCGCCCCCAAGGACAAATCAGCTAACATACACCTAGGGACAACCGTGATCAAGGAAGAAAGCTACCCCACCTATCTTGGGGTGACATTTGACCAAAGGCTTACATGGAATAAGCATATTGAAAATGCAGAAGGAAAGGCCGCAAGACGACTAGGCATACTCAGAAAATTAGCAGGTACCAACTGGGGAGCAAATGAACGAAATCTAAAGAAGATTTATAATGGAGTAATAAGACCACACTTAGAGTTTAGCTCAGCAGCATGGTCATCAGCTGCTAACTCGCATCTGCAGTCTTTGGACAAGGTGCAAAATCAAGCTCTCAGGCTCATTACAGGAGCCATGAAAACTACACCAATATCAGAGATGCAGAAGGTTGCTGGATTACAGACATTGTCCCATAGAAGAGACAAAAAAAACCATGATCCAGATGGAAAAGTACAACAGTATGCCAATGCACCCAATGAAGGCAAGACTAGATGATCTGGCATTGGGACGTCTAAAGCGTAGCAGCTTTGTGCATCGGGGGAAAAGACTTATAAGACAGCATCAAGAAGACCTATCCATGAAGACAACACCACTGAAGCCCACCCTATACCCTGTACCATGGGAGCAGGCCAGCAGTGCCCTCCAAATTAATACAACAGTCAGTGGTCTCACAAGTGGATGTGAGTATAATGATCTGCAAAAACTAACTGCTACATTGAGTATGATCCAAGAAAGCTATCCCGATCAATCATGGATACATGCCTATACAGATGGATCAGCAACTAATGCTGTTAGGAATGGAGGTGCCGGTATCTTTATCTCATATCCTGACAACCACTATGAGACTAGGCACATTCCCACTGGTAAATTCTGTTCCAACTATACAGCTGAGGTTCAAGCTCTAGAGCAAGCTGCAAATATGATTTATAACACCAACTCTGACTGCCACCAGGTAGTCATCCTCACAGATGCACTGTCTGTCCTGCAAGCTCTCAAGGGTGGTAAACTCCCGCATCTGAGAAATGAACTAAACAAGGTAGCTGCCAAAAAGAGAACCATACTTGAGTGGGTACCATCTCATTGTGGTGTACCCGGAAATGAAAAGGCAGATAAACTTGCAAAAAAGGGAGGAGAATGTGAACAAGAAGATAATGAAGTCACATACTTTGAGAAAAAGAGAGCTATCCAGACTATCAGAAGAGAACAAAACCAACCCAAAGACGACTATCACACTCTCGACCGGCAGGGACAGATAACTATTTTTCGACTCAGGACAGGGCATAACAAACTGAACAAACACATGCACAAGCTACGATTGCGTCTACAGCAAGTTATTTGCGAAGAATAACTTTACTTTACTGCTGTATCAACTTCGGAAAAATGTAGCTATAATGGTTCTCCTCTATTCGATATCTTTGGCATCAAAAATTTATAAAATCTCTTTAAGATTTAATAAGCTGGCAAACGTTCTCTTTCAGGCAGAGCTATAATGTTATTTTTCTTCTGTCATGAAGGTCTACGTTTTCAACGAAACTGTGACTATACAAACACAAGTACTTCACTAGATTTTTAAATGTTTTTCAGCATTATGTTTGAGCAGGCACAACTAAACATAATTATATATATATATATATATATATATATATATATATATATATATATATATATATATATATATTTATATATATATATATATATATATATATATATATATATATATATATATATATATATATATATATATATATATTTATATATTTATATATATATATATATATATATATATATATATATATATATACTGGTTACCTCTCCTTTGTTAGGAAAACTTAAGACGTAGTGCTTGATGCTGAAGATTTGCTGTCTAAGAACGTTGGAGAGATCATTTTCTTTTTTCTGTTTCTTTATAAAAAATATTGAAGATCGGAGTCTAAAATGTTGCTCTACTTGCTACTGGCTGGTACTGCTGTCTCTATCTCTCTGAATAATCTCTCTCTCTCTTTCTCTCTGCTGTCCCTTTGATCAACGTGATTTTCGTTTTTATAATTCTTTGTTAACGGTTCTCACGAGCTGCTCTTGATAGACATCCTATTTTATTCAATTCTTGGTGACTGTGTATTTTATAATTTGAAGTGCGCATATATGGTTCTACATTTATTGTAGTTACTGGCATCAAACTTAGTTAGAGACTTTTCCTATATATTTTGAGAACCACTGCTGATGCAAACTTTTTCAGTCACTTAGTGCGACCTATTTATTAATCACTTTGACACAAGCGGGTCATAATGATCTGTTTGTATCGAAATAACCTCACTGAATACCTTTATTTAAAATGAAAACCTAACTGGTGCTAATAATTGTCATTCTATGGCATCTGCTAAATTATCGTTAGTCTTCTTAAACATTAACAAAATCGTCTGTGCTTCACACGCGGCTATAACTTAAAAAAAAAACAAGGCAAACAATCCACACACAAACAAAAACTGGCTTTTCGTCCTTCGCGAGTTAATTTTACTGAAATGAAAGATGACACAAAATATAGAATGCAGAAGAAATAGTGGGAAAAGTTACAGGCTTTCTTAAGTGGCTTTTTGTGCAAAGCAGAAGGATTAACATTTTAAGACAAGACCACTAATGTTGAAGTGAAAGAAACCGTAAAAAAAACAGTCAACCAAGAGATGAGGTAAAGACATTTCATAGGATGAGACAAACTGTGGAGGAACCATTGGATGGCATTACCAGAAAATCTGTATTTTGAAATCCCTATGGTAAGACGGATACAGGGAGAAACTGGAAGAAGATTAAAGAAGTAATTTTAAGAAGAGAATATGAACCAATCAAAAATGGAAATGAAGGAAGACATTAAAAGACTTTAAACGACTGCCTTACATAATTTTTTTTTCAAAGATTGTGTTTGAAAGAAACGAACCAAAGAAATCTATTTCAGTAGGGTAAACAGACTGAAAAGTAACGAATAAATGAATGAAAAATGACTGGCTTATATGATGTCGTTAATCAATCACTACCCGTTAGCTCCCCAAGGAGCAAACGCCTTCAACAAACACAGGCCAAGTCCTCGAGTCACGTGCCATTGGCTGAAGCTCTTTCCACGTTTATCTGATTATTTTCACTTCTGTCTCCAGTTCTCTTCTCTTGTGTGTGTGTATTTTTTTGATCTACCACCGCCTCTGTTACCTTGGGGGTTGCAGAATAAGGACTGCTTTGTAATGCTGTCTTCATGTTTCTTTAATGTGTGTCCTATCCATCGACATCGTCTTCTTTTCTTGTTCCATTGGAGTTGATTTTGCATGAAATTAACTTCTGCTTTATACGTCATTAGACACTTATGGATAAAATATATGATAAGCGCTTAAGCGCCCCACGCATTTTGTCAATTTTATTTTACATTTTTTGACTGCAAGCTATAAATTCCTTGAAAAATTATTTTTGGGTTTTTAGTGCATTAAAAGCATGTGTTTAAAATATTTCTTTTATATTTTTATTTTCTTCTTTTTATACGCTTTTATTTAACTTCACTTGTATGTCACTTTTATGTCACTGTCATGTCACTTTAAAATCTTGCTATCGATATTTCAATCACTTCCAGATGAGCAATAGCTCTGAAACTTGACAAATACAATAATCAGTCAATTATTTAATACTTTAATATTGTAATTTTCACATTATGAGTAATTAAAGCTTTTCGTAAAGAAATGTAAACAAATCAGGGCCGTAATCATGTAAATTAAAAATTCAAGAGCACGTGGTGTGCTTTATTTTTTTTTTCTATGCGTAAAAAGGGCAGTACTCAAACAAGTGTCTAGCTAAATCAAAGGAAACATTCCAAATTATAAAATTATGAATCAAGGGAAAGTCCAGTTCGATCTCTAGATGGCCTTCAAATTGAAGAAATTGATTGCACCAAATGAACAAGCACAAAGCCATGTAATTTAGACGCTCTAAAAGAAATGGATCGCTTAAGAAATTTTAGACCAGATTTACAATAAGTAAAAATATGGTTTATGTTTTAATATGTCATAATTTTTCTAACACTAAAAAGAAGAAAACAAAAAATATAAAAAATATTTTAAATATACGCTTTTAATGCACTAAAATCCCAAAAATAACTTTTCAAGGAATTTCTGCATGAAATTAACTTCTACTTTATACTTCATTAGGCACTTATGGATAAAATATATGATAAGCGTTTAAGCGACCCACGCTTTTTGTTACTTTGATGTCACATTTGATTTACTGCAAGGTATAAACTACTTGAAACATTATTTTTTGGGTGTTTAGTGCATTAAAAGAATTGTTTAAAATATTTCTTTTTTTCACATTTTTTTAAAAATTGCGTATTACTTGATTTCTTTTGATCTCTATGTTTCTCTCAATGCAATGAAAGCTCCTCTTGCTTTTTGTATTCTTATTTTTATATCAGTTTCTATCACTCTAACTTTGTCTTTATTACTACCAAAATATGTGTATCATTTCACACCTTGTAGTGATGTTTCGTTAAGTACAATCTTGTGATCATTTCTTGCATTTATTCTCATTATCTTTTGTCTTGTCCTTGTGTATTTTCAACATGGTGGTCCTGGGTTACAAAATAAGGTCGAGTGGCATAGAAATACTGGCATAGAAATATTGGAAAATACAAATGTATTGTGTGACAAGAAATTATATAATATCATAGACGGACTTATTGATAGAGAACAAAGTATTAGCGTTTACTATTGAAGATGTAAATGTAAAAGTGCTGATGGATGTAGGTGACAAAACCACATGTATAACCAGACATGCTCTATATGTACTCCTCAAGACAAAGAAAAGAGTTAACTCCCAAAGAGAAAGTGAGCTAGAACAGTAAAAGAGGCAGATAAATCAAGGCACATCCTATAGGCACATCTGTAAAAGAAGGGCACAAAGTATAAACTGATGGAGAAAAGATGTAACCTCTCGTAAAAGACTGATGATTATGAGACAGTACTAAACATAACAGACAAGAATATCGAGTATAATTTGTTTTGATTCTTAATGCACTATAATTGAATTGATATGTTTACCTTATTTTTACTTTATTTTTCCCTTTTCTTTTCTCTTCTCTCTCCACTCTAGGCGTGTATTTTCCTGTTAGCCTCTCTGATATTTATTCTTATATCAAGAAAACGTCAATTTGTTTTCATGTGAAATAAAAATTGGAAATTAAGTTGCACATTTTTACAACTTGTTTAAAAGAAGCAGTAATTATTGAACGGAATGAATTGTCAGATGAACTGAACTTTACTTTGTTCGTATGTATCTGGTTTCATAATCCTTTATGCTACACGCTTTTCTTTTACTTGCCTTGTATATCACTCTCTTGTGCAATCGATTTTTCAATCACTTCCAGATGAGCAATAGCTCTGAAACGTGGCATAGTTGTGTATAACCCATGACAATACAATAATCAATAAAAATAATAAAATTGATAAAATTAAAATTAATAATAATTTTTTGTTTGTATTGCATCAGCCCGGAAATGGGCGATAATTGCAAATAATCTAGGTGTATTCTTTCCAACAAGATTGTCTCTCTTCAGAGACATGTTGAAACTTCTCCCTCCTCTTCCACACACACACTAATGCTAGCGCGTGCACAGACTTACAAACAACTGACAAATACATTTAAAAAATGTAATTTACAGCTCTTATCAAAATAAAAAGAAATAAAACATTTAAAAAAATTAACTTTCCGTGTAATTTAATGAAAAATGAAATCTGCCTCATGTGCTCTGGATTCGTTTATCGCAAACTGATGATGTCATTAGCGAATCGATTGCATTTGAATTAAAAAAAAAAAACATTAAAAAGAAGAAAATGAAAAATTTAAAAAATTAAAAAAAAAAATATTTTAACCACACGCTTTTAATGCGCTAAAAAGCCACAAATAATTTTTCAAAGAGTTTATAGCTTGCAGTAACAAAATGTAACTTCAAATTGACAAAAAGCGTTGTGCGCTGATTCTGCATGAGATTAACTTCTGCTTTATACTTCATTAGACACTTATGGATAAAATATATGATAAGCGCTTAAGCGCCTAACGCTTTTTGACAATATGATGTTACATTTGTTTACTGCAAGCTATAAACTCCTTGACAAATTACTTGTGGGTTTTTAGTGCATTAAAAGCGTGTATTTAAAATGTTTTTTGTTGATATTTTTTATTAATTTTCAACTCCTTTCAGAGCAGAACTCTAATATCAAAATCAAAACCAACCGTCCTGTCTTGAGACATTCTTGTAATGTCTTTCATCATCATTTTATGTATGCCACAAATTCTCTCTGCATATATTTTACCATCTCCTCTCTGTTCTCTTACGTTGAGGATTTCAGAATTATGACTACCTTGTAATGGTTTTAGATTAGTCTTTTGATCATTCTTACATCGAATGCTTGTGGGGTGTGTGTAATACCGTAGTGTCCAGTGATTGGCGGAATTTTATTTGGATCAGCTGGAAGAATTTCAAACTTCTGAATTATGCTGACAATAAATAAATACAGTTCCATCTTTGCTAATCCTTCACCTGGACAGATTCTCCTACCGCAAGAGAATGGCAACCAATCTTCTTTATAACTCAGTTTACCGTCTTTACAAATAAATCTTTCAGGTCTGAAGTGATCAGCATCGTTTCCCCAGACTGCTTTGTCTTTTAATATTGAGTCCAAGTTGGCGATAATTTGTGCTCCTTTGGGTATTGTGTATCCTCCAAGCGTAACATCTCTTCTCACAACGCGGGGAACAGTTAATGGGACAATACTTGCTGCTCGTTGTACCTCCATAATGACCGCGTTCAAATAATTCAGCTGCGTCTTGTCTTTCAGTGTTGGTGTTCTGTCAAGGCCGACTACTGCTTCAATCTCACGGAATGCTTTCTCCTGCACTTGTGGATAGTTAATCATGTATAAGAAAGTCCACAGAATGGTACTGGCTATCGTTTCTGTGGCACCAGTAAAAATGTCATATATAACTCCGGATAGATTTTGTTTATCGAGATAAGTGAATTTACCAGACTCGTGTTTCTTAGTTATCTGCTGCAAATAAGCAGCAATGAAGTTTGTTGGCTCACCTGAAAAGTTTTCATTTTCTTTAATATAAACGTTAAACATACTAAATATTTCTAGAACATTTTTTCTTAAAGCTTTAATGCTGAAAATGTCACCAGGTATATATTTGAGGTATGGAAAATAATTTAATAAAAATGTCCCTTTCAAGTCAGCAAGGTTGTAACTGAGCAGACCCATCATCCGCACAAAAACTGTATCATTATAATCAAATCGCTTTCCGATTATAATAGAGCATATAATATTTGATACGCTAACCATTGTAATTGAGTGGACATCATTGGGTTTTCCTTTGAAACTGTCAAGAAGTTCAATATAGTGACTAACTTCGTCTTGTATTTTCTCTGCCATAATATTCGTGCCCATTCCAAGACTTTTTAGAATGGTGAAGGACGTGCTCCTTATTTCATACCAGACGTCGCCATTGGAACATGCAATACTGTTATGCTCAAAGGGTAAGGCCTGAAAGAGACAAATGATGTGTAAAATAGACATTTTTCCATAAAAACAACAATTAATTTTATTGAGGATTCATTTCAAGTACTGTCTTTGTTTTCTGTGCATAAGCGTGTATACTTCTATATAATCAACTCTCAGGAATGCACTTCTTCATAAATCTCGCGTACTTGAAATTCGCACGAATTGAGCTTACGAACCATTAGAAAAAAAAAACGGACAAGATTTTAGAGTCCGGCGCAGCGTCATTTATGTACGTCTGTATGTACTAACATTAATATAAATATGCAACGTAATGCAGGAGTTTTCACTGTCTTGGTCTTCTACAATTAGAGATTGAAAACTGAGATTATGACGCTTTAGAAACGCTGCTGGTCATGCTCATGAACTCCGCTACAATTGGCTTCTTCTCCCTCACTATTAGGTTATCTGGGGACATATTATTGTATGTAATTTTTTAGAGAAAATATGCAAAATCTTCGGTAGTATTTATGCTCCAGTATAATTTAAAAGATACAAAATTCATCAGATTTATTCCATTTCATTGCCGTGGAATAATTCTTTTTTCATCATTTAACGGAAAAAATAAATAAATAACAAATCACGTTTTGCATACAATTACCGATCGCAATACACAACTCGCACATAAATGACTAGTTCGTGTAAAAAAAGGTATAAAAAGATGTCGTGCATAATTGAATGGAACCTTACCTATTGAGGAGGGAGATGGGGGGAGTTAAGTGTATTGTTTATCATTTCAGATGTATGCAAATATACACTTAAAATATGACACACAACAAACAATTAATTTCAGTACATTCTAAACAAACTACAGTTAGATTAAACTCCTTTCGAAACATGATGGTATGTATGAAAACAACGTGAATATCAAAACTAGTACTTTTAAAACCAAAAGTTATTTTATCTCATTTCACCTAGATTTGACCTCGCTATAAAGTATACTGGGACACTATCAGTCCAGATGTGTTATGCTACCATTCTTGTATGTGTTTTGAACTGATTTTAAACGGGCAATCGCGCAGTCGTCTGTATGCTCTCTGGCAATCCAATTAAATATATATATATATATATATATATATATATATATATATATATATTTATATATATATATATATATAGATATATATATATATATATATATATATATATATATATATACGAGGGGCGTTCAGAAAGTAATGCACCACATCGTTTTTCTCAGGAGCTGTTTATCCAAAAAGCATGAAATTTATACACAATATACATGGATATGTCATGTAAGCATCAGTATTATTCAACATAATCCTCATCAACTTGTACGGCTTTATGCCAGCGCGAAACAAGTGCATGTATTCCTAGCCCGTACCAGATTTTCTCTTGATCATGTAGCCATTTCTTCGCTGCATGAATCACTCCTTCATCATCTTCAAACCTTTTCCAAGGAGTACATCTTTAAGTGGACCAAATAGATGAAAATCAAAGGGTGCCAAATCGGGACTATAGGGTGGATGGGGTAGTACAGTCCAACCCAATTTGGTGATTGCTTCCCATGTTGCCAGACTTGTGTGTGGTCGCGCATTGTGATGAAGGAGAAGCAGGTCTGCTGGATTCTTGTGCGGCCGAACTCTGCGCAAACGTTGATTGAGTTTTTTCAATGTCTTAATGTAAGCTTGCAAATTGATTTTCTCTCCTCTTGCCTTAACGTCCACAAGAATCACACCTTCAATGTCCCAAAAGACACTGATCATGACCTTTCCAGCTGAAGGAATTGTCTTGAATTTCTTTCTTCATGTTGATTGCGGATGATGCCACTCCATTGACTGTCTTCTTGTCTCAGGTTCAAAATGATGTGCCCAGGTTTCGTCACCTGTAACGATCTTAGCCAAAATGTTCTCTCCATCAGCATTGAAATGCTGCAACAATTCAGAAGAAATTGCTTTCCTATGCAATCGGTGGTCATTTGTGAGACTTCGAGGAACCCATCTTGCGCAAACCTTATAAAATCCGAGAGTTTTTATAACTGCATTTGCAGTACCAATGCTGACTGACAGCTGTAAGGCCAATTGTTGAGTAGTGATTCGCCTATCAGTAAGAATAATGCCCTCAGCGCATTTCAACATTTCTACGTTGGTGGCTGTGGCCGGACGTCCACAGCCCTGCCGGTCAAGCAGCTCCGTATCTCCACTTCCTGATTCTTTGATTATCTGAACCCAGTGACTGACTGTACTCCTGTCGACTGCAAAACTTCCATACACATCACATAGACGCTTGTGAATATTCACAACAGTTTCCTTCTCTGCAACGAGAAATTCTTTCACAATTCGCTGCTTATAACGCAAGTTGCTAACACAGCTCCGGTTGCGGTTTCACACCCAGTTTTGAGTGCAGCCATGTATTATTTGGAAAAACCGTGCATTACTTTCTGAACGCCCCTCGGTGCAATTTGGTATATATATATATATATATATATATATATATATATATATATATATATATATATATATATATATATATATATATATATATATATATATATATATATATATATATATATATATATATATATATATATATATATATATATATATATATATATATGAATGTCAACATGACAAGAGCTGAGGACAGTGATTATAGCGATGGGGTTACCCAGACTGAAAGAGGTTCACATACGGAGAAGTATCTGTCGTATTTTTGGTCTGTATTACAACACGTCAAATTTACCGCTCGAAAATATCGAAGATAAACAGTACAATTATAACAACCAATAGAATCGCTCCTTTTTCTGTTATGTATGGGAAACCTTTTTATGCTTGATAATAGGGCCTATTTTGTGTATTTGACAGAACGAAGATATTTTATGTCTTAATAACTAAAGATTTGTGAACAGAAAGGAATAACTAGATTTATAGCGGGGATATTACTTGAGAGGTTAGTGTAAAGACTTCCTCATAATAATATTTTATTGCACGAGAAAAATTAGTTTAAATAACATGTAAACATCAGGGTAGCCCTCAATTTTGTCAGTTAAAGTCTGCACAAATTTAAATGCACTGGGCTAACTAAAATATTAATAGCTAGAACGATAGAGATCAATTCCTAGTTTTATTAGAACTTAAAATAATTGAAATCGGCCCAAAAATAAGTTAGATACATAATATTTAAACTTATTCAGTTTGAACGTGAAGGCTAAAAATCGTTTAGGGTGTACATTCTTAACGCCAGTTTTGACTGTGTTTCGATTGGTCGAGCACAGCGTTAAAAAAGGCCTTGAACTTGGGCGGATTCTTGCCACTAACATTTTTAAATCATAAGCGATACGAGGAAGAGCGCAAATATAGTCTGTCCAATATTTTGCCGCCTGTATCTAAAGCAGACTCAGAGAACCATTAAAAGCCTGTATCAGCTTATGTATTTTACCTGAGGGTAAGCGATACATATATATAAATATTTGTATATATTCATCTTGTTTGCCTGTATTTATCCACTTATGTGTTCGTTGATGTGTTAGACGGAAAACATAGGCCAAATGTGTAACGGAGTTCCTTACCAACGTGTGTAGTTTTAAAGACGACAGGCCAGAAATGGAAACAATGTAGGATATTTGAAAAATTATGGCACAAGTGCGACTGTAAGTCTATTAGGGTATTTGAATGAATATTTCCTACTGGAACGACACACTGTTCAAGAACATAAGATAGGATGACAGGATATATTTCCATAATGTAATCAAGATGTTACGTATTATGTTGTACTTAACCTAATTATAGTATGGAAGACAATCATGGACGAATCGATCTAACAATACAATGTATTAAGGAAATGAGTAATCAAATTGAACTGGCTGTGAGCTATTGAGGTAACTGTCCTGTGACTGATATAATGTTTGTTCGTGATGTTGTCTGTATGTAGGGGAAAAACTACTGGACCCTACAGGTTTTGCAAATGTCTTTTTTATTCCAGGTTTTGTCCTGGTAATATTGCAAGTTCTTGAGACATCCACTTGAGAGGAACTATCGTGGTGTACTATTCTTCATAAACATAGAAAGAAAGCCACATTTCCCAGCCTGGAGTTCATATTCTGTGCGAACCCAGCCAGGATTGGAGGTGTCTCAGACTACATTTATGTTAAGTGGACACATAGATCCACTGGGCAGAGCATCCATCAAAGATAAAAAACAATAATTAAAAGAAGAGAATATAAAACTAATAAAGACTTCAAGTAAAACTCTTAAAATACAGACTTGTTAAAGATTGAAACATTATAACATGATGATTCACGAAGGACCATATTCCACTCCTATTACGTTACCAGGCAGGGACGTTGATATCACGATTGTGAACTATTAATTGAACTGTAATTTCATATATATATATATATATATATATATATATATATATACTACTCGTCAAAAGTCAAGGGCCACCCAATTATTTTCAGTACACTTTTATATAAGCGCATAGAATGATTAAATGAAGGAAGTTTTTAGTAAAAATGGGTGCAATATCTTCCTCTGACAGTCCTCTATGCACGTTAAGCATAACAACAACTCACCGACAACCAAGGTGATCACGTGCAATTTGGTTTGCTGACCATACATTCATAATTTTTATCTGTTTTTTTTTAAAATTTCCGTACAGCCAAACAGGTGAAGTAATCGTGCTGATTGACATTCCACGTGCAATGGCGACTTTTCGTGAACAGAGTTCACTCTTAATTTGTTTTACAATCAGCAGACTTAGGGTAGTTTGATCACTTGCAAAAACCATGCCACCGAGAAGAAGTCTTGACACCTTACAAAGAATGAGGGCTATAGCGTGGGTTGAAAGTGGTTTATCTGCCCGTGAGGTTGCTAGACGGCTTGCAGTGTCACACTATACTATCCAAAGAATTTTGGAGAGATTTCAGACCACAGGAAGTGTGGAGGATCGCCACCGGCCAGGTCGCCCTAGATGCACCAATAGACATGATGACCGGTACCTCTTGTTGTCAGCCCTGCGGCATCGAACAGTGACTTGTTCCACTCTAAGATGTCAGCTGAGACAAACTGTAAACGTTAATGTCAGTCAAAGCACCATTCGCAGACGTTTACATGAATTTGGACTGGCTGCTCGACGTCCTGCAGTCAGAATCCCTCTTACTCCTGCTCATCGTCAGAGCCCGTGTTGCTCGGTGGAGCGAGCACATCCGATGGACAAGGCAACAATGGAGTCAAGTTCTCTTCACTGATGAATCTCGCTTCACTGTGTCATTCAATGATGGCAGGATTCGAGTTTGGAGGCGACCAGGAGAGCGATTTACTGATGACACAATTCGAGAGATGGATCGTTATGGTAGGGGTTCTGTCATTGTCTGGGGAGGCTTCTACAGACACGTCAGGACCCCACTCTACATCATCCAAGGCAACTTGACCGGCCCAAGATACCAGAACGAAATCTTGAGACCAATTGTTCAGCCTGCTCTGGAGGCCATAGGTGGTAATGCCATCCTCCAAGATGATAACGCTCGACCCCATCGAGCTCGTGTGGTGAATGAGTTTATTCAGCAGCATGGGATCATCAGGATTGCGTGGCCAGCTCATTCACCTGACCTTTCTCCGATTGAGCACTTCTGGGATGTCCTTGGTCGAAGATTGTCAACAAATCACCCCTGCCAATGGATGTTGCACAGCTGACTGCATTTCTGCTTCAGAAATGGCAAGCTTTTCCTCAGGATACTCTTCGGACCGTTGTGGTCTCGGTGCGTCTACGCTGTCTTAAATGCCTTGCTGCAAACGGTGGTCTTACCCGATTTTGAAATGTCTATTTGTCCAATATCTATTGTGTGACTTTTGAAAATGTGGGTGACACACTTCACAGCTTCATTGCGTTTGAATGTGTGTTTCCATTTCTTTCCGTGACATGTCAATTTGGTATTCAATAAATGCCGTTTTGACTGATACCAATTACGTTTATATCAGATTTGTTTTATGGTTTCAACCAAGGTTTTTCTAAGTGGCCCTTGACTTTTGACGAGTAGTATATATATAAATATAACAACATATGATTGTTTTTTTTAATGGAGAATATTCCATATTATTTATTTCATCTTGTAAATACATTATAAACTAATTTTCAGTTTCCTAACCAAAAGAAACCAGGTTAGGAACAATAAATTGTAAATACTTTCATTCAGTCTTACTTAATTATTCTAATTAAGTTAATGTTCTGTTTGATAGTTATTACATGTAACTAATTTAATTTTCCCCTAGATAATTAGCCACACAAACAAATATATAACCATTACTCATTGTGGGATCTGGAGAGGTAGCAGATAGACCTTCAGGTCCAAACGCTATCATCATACCTGTAGATTTACATAGCTTGACCCCACTTTGATGTCGATACACCCTCACTCTTTTCAGAGAAGGGGGTATTTCTTTTAAGACCAGTCTCTTATCTGGCACTATCCTGGTATCCTCTGATACACCTAATTGTCCAGGATATCTTGATTTTTAATAACATCCAAACCTCTCGCGACATTATCTCAGCGTTTTAGGTGCGTGTTCTTATCGTTTTGACATCAGAGTGTAACATACAGGACTCAATATATATGGAGTCCTGTAGGTTAGACATTAAGTATATGGCATTATGATTGAATTTATCTTCACAATATGGCTATTGCAATAGTATAATGATCATGCATAGATATCCAACAGTGGATGTATTTGGATAGCATGCACTCGTACGAAAGTCAGAAAGGATATTAAACGTCTATATTAACTATTGGAATCGTTATTGTTCATAGCGTTTATTAATAGACATGTTATATCGATCGTCTTCATTTATTTGTCTTGAATTTTGTTCTTATTTTGTAACGACTCTAAATTCCTTGGTTCTCAAATAGCCACTAGATTAGGAATTAACAGACAGCAAGGACCATTCGACCCGGCCCCAAATGGGTACCAGAGCAACTCTGGGAAGGTTAAGGCGGCCGGCGTGATGCTGACCACATCACCCCTAGTGTGCCGACGGTCAAGAAAATATGGGCCTAACACCATATTCCCAATATGCCTCAATGGGCGTGTAACGGGATTGTTTACCTTTTTTTCTTTTTTAAGGACCATTACTATATATATTTATATTTCTCTCTCTCTTTCTCTCTCTCTCTCTCTCTCTCTCTCTCTCTCTATATATATATATATATATATATATATATATATATATATATATATATATATATATATATATATATATATATATATAACTTCTTTCTAGCTTATTATAAATTTATAACGTCTTTCAACACCAGACAGCTGAAATATTTAAACCAATAAAAAATGACATAACACCTTTCTGAAGACTACAATAGAAGAAGAGATGAAGGCAAAAGTGCAAGAGTAATACAGCGCTTTAAGTTGGAAGATAACACAAAACAGAAAGAGAGGAAAGAGTATCAGGTAGCACCATTAAAGCAATAGACAGGAAACGTTGGAGATCCATTGCAGCCGACCTTCGATATGGAGATGGTAGTTAATGATGATGACTGTTTAATGTTTTTCACTGTTTCCCACTTTTCAAATGCAAATAAAATCACAACGTACATTATAATGATGCTCACATTACAGCTTCGTTTGGCAACACACGTAATGAGGAACATAATTTATTTTCTAATATCTGGTCGGCTGCACCCACGAAGGTGGTAAATTTCTCTGGAAGATTATCTTTATATAGGTCTAAGACTTTTAATGCATCCACCGTTTAAGGTGTGTAAAATGGAAGAACTTTCTGTTCGCAATAACTTCACAGTTCTCCATCCTTATACCCAATTTAACGCTGTTAGGATATATCGCTGTATAAGCTAAGCTTTCAATTATGAGTTGTTCTTTGTAATTTTTTGTTAGTATCGTAGCGCATGTGTCTTCTGTATACTGTTTTAACTTTCATGTAACAATGTAGTCTTTTATTTGTGCATTTCATTCTCAAGATAGTGCCTTATTTCGGTATTTCTTGATCTTTTTTTTTATGTAAAACATTTGCCTCGTTTTGGTGAGGCGCGCCCCGTTCAACCTAAAATTAATATGAAATTAATATGAAACAAATATAAAGGTATGTTATCAGGCACTCGCAGGAAATAAAGAAGTAGAACACCAGACAACAGAAAAACAACAGACATGAGTGGCTTACCCAGGATTAGAACACTGGACCTTCCGTGCGACAACCCCGCCTAGCCATGCAAGCGAATCACACTATCCGCTCTGCCATCTACGCATCATCAAAAAATGATGTTTCAATGGCAGGTCAATAGTGCGAACCACAATACACGACACCAGAAGTCCTCCATGGGCAGTTCAGCCTATTAATGACGCAATCACTTCTGTTGTATTTCTATCAAGCAGTATAGGCCGAATCCAACAAGACCCCGTTCAACCTAGTCGGTTATATTAGGGCGCATGTCCAAATATAAAAGACCCTCAGGTCTGGGGATTGGTTAATCTTATTTCTTGATCTTACTTATTGTGTTTGATAGTTTTTTGTACTGAGTTAGACCTTCAATTGTTCTCTAACCTATTGGATATCTATCTGAATCCATTTGGTCCCATACATATTGGTTAGTTTCTATCAAAGTTTGGGATGTGCAGGGTATGGTTCATCTTCAGCCACTTTAGTAGAGTAATTAATTCCCAGATCGTTGCGTCAGTATAAATGGCAGAATAACCTACTCTGCTTCCAGTGCCACTATTAATGTTGATTTAGAACGAACCGATTCATTTTGAATTCTGTCTAGTTTAGACTTGCTGTAAGATGAAACGTAGCCATAAACAATATCAGCGCTCCATATACTCCTAGATTAAAGTTATGGATCAAAAGCATTATTTAGGTGCTAACTCAATGTCCATTACCTTTAATGAGGACCCTACAACTTTCTAAAATGTAGTCTTGTGTCTTTTTTTCCAGTGAAATAACAGACCCCTGCTGGATCCTATTCTGGTTCATAATTTTCTTCCTTATCTTTGTTCACTTACTTATTTACTTAGTCGTTCCTTTTCAACCCAGGAGTGTAGAGGTCTGCCAGAGAGAGCGCCATATTATCCTTTCGGTTGTCTTTCTCTTGACTTTTTTTTCTAATGTAGTCCTCGGCCCTTCAGAAATTTAATGGTGTCCTTCCAGCTTACTCTGAGTCGTCCTGGAGGTTTCGATCCCTTGCTCCCAGTTTCCCATACTTTGGTAGCCTATCATCTCCCATTCTGCAGAAATAGACCAAACCATTGTAGTTTTGATTGTTATACCTGGGTCTGTAGGGGCTGGGTTTTGAAGCCTTGCCCTATCGTCTGGTTGCAAACTTTGTCTCTTCCTTGTTACTTCAAGCACGTTCTTCATATACCTCATTTGGGAGCTTTGAAGCTGGATTTTGTGGGTTGTAGTCATTGCTCATGACTTGCATCCATAGGCCAAGATTGGAACATAGGTGGAGCGGTATACAGCTAACTTTGTCTTCTTGACACCTTCTCTTTTACTGAGGGATCCTCTATTTTTGATCTGTAAAAGGTGTTTGCCTTTGCACAAGATTACTCATGGCAGAGTTGTAGACAGGAGGATAATAATGCTTCTAGCTCAAGGGAGAATTCACAAGATATTCAGAAAAGCGAGAACAATGCTGCACAGTCTGAGCACGTTAATTCTATGATCTGCCGACAACGTTTGTGAAGGATTATGTAATCTTATAATAGCTCGTTCAAGCCCCCAGCTGAGTTAATTCAGCAAATTTCCTCTTATTATTATTATTATTTAGGAGCTCTGATTGAGTGTATTCAAGAAATTGTCTGAGATATACGGATACAACACTTTCAAATCAATTAAATCAACTTTAAATTTGGATAGATATAAATAACAAATTTAATAATCACATAAGATTTAACAGTAATTAAAAATTGAATAATAATAATAATAAATTCTTTAAGCACCAAACACGGTGCATAATGCAGAAACCAGTGCTCTCCAGGTTGTATGTTGTGACGCCACTCCTCTTAGCTCTTGCACATTGTTTAATTCCAACGTTCTTCCTTCTCTTATTATTGTTCTTCTGAGTGTTTCTTTTGGTCTTCCTTAAAATTGAATACTTTAACAAAAATTGGCCATCATCATATGATGTTAATGGGGAATTATATAAGATGAAGTTTCACTTGGCAGCTTTTAATTGACTACTTAGCTGCCCATGAGGTTTCTGCTCCCGCCTTTGTTTTGGTTCTTCGCAGATGGGTGACTAGATTGCTCACGTTCCTGATCAAGATTAAAAGTTCCAAGTAAAATAAGGGAGTAACTGCAAAGCTGATCTCGCGTCTCTAAGACCTGTCTGATGACGGTTTCTAGCGTCGACTTCAGGCCACTTATACCCTCACTTTTTCCAGAAATAGTACCCTCAACTGGTACCGCCAACTAGTATAGCAAAAGAAGAGAAACAAATACCTTCTGATTAAGTTTCCCGACACATACTTATGTGTCCCCCATCTTCTTATTCCACCGTATCATCTATCTTCAGAATTTTTACCCTCTCTGAGAATTAATCTTAATCCCATTGGGAGAAAAACTATTTTTATACTTAAAATGAATAATTGTACATTTCACTTTACAAGAAAATGTTAACACTATAGTCTGAACATGTTTACATTTACATCGGTTGAAAAGGTCGTAAATTTTCATTGCATTTAGAGTGAATATGTTTTACATTTACACTGGTTGAATATGTTAATAATATAAGAATTATGTATGTAATTTCTGTCATCATTCCCTCCCTGCTTCATATGGAACTTAGGACTACCTCTGCTTTTGGTTCTTTATAAGAAACTCGCAATAGAGCAGTCACCAGCCCTGACAATGGTGGTTCATGAAATCACCATTCTATATGCTGAGGTTGCCAGTCTCAAATGACTTGAACATCCGCAAGCAATTTTCACATATTAATATTCACGAATTAGTTCACATGTTAATAGTGAAAAAATATAGAATTCAAAATGTACAACTTACACCAATCTTTAAGCTCACAGGCTCCTGCCTCGGAGAAAGAAAGGCACTTGTAGATGCCTCTTACACATGGTATGGGGTGTTGCTACTTTAACAGTAAGTTAACACTTTGACTTGTGTTCAGTTCTCTCAGATTCCGGTTTTCAGTGTTAAAATGGTAGAGCTTTTTCTAGGATTTTAAGTCCTGAGGTTGCTCAAACAAGGTCCAGTCTGATAAATGAAAGCTGATTTTAGTCTTTACTCTGGCAAGGTCTGGTTATCTTCTCTGCGGGAGTGAATTTTCAGTGTTCTACTCTGCTGAAGTGTCACGTTATATTGCCTGTCTTCTCCCGCACTTGTCTATTACGAAGTTAAACAGGGCTCCAATCGGAAGAGGTGTTGGGAATTCATTCCGAGTGTCTGCCAGTCGTTTCAACCATACGTGTTTTGTGTGGTAATTTAAATTATTTCCTCATGGAAATTTCTGCGCGTGACTGAAGAGGTCATGTCTCCCAGATATGGAATGAAAACATCCGATCCTCTCTCGGCAATGTTTACAAATAACTTCTTATATCTGCCCGGACTATTATGACATTTCCGTTCAGGTGTTTCTGACTTATAAGTGCGTGCATGTAAGATGTCCACAGAGTGGTAATTTGTTGCCCGGCACGCATTAGGTATACCCAACGCTCGGTCGCTGACCGGTTCATCTGGGTTCATGACGGATTATCTGTCCTTGTCCGACAGTCCCAAAGTTTGCTCCAGGTGACCTTGTGAAACGCCTTTTAAAGATCCAAGAAACAAAGATTCATCTCACCATTATACTCAAGGCCTTTTCCCTCCGCTGACTGAGCTGAAGATACGGTCTAGAGTACTTCAGTTTACTCCACACTGGACTTCGTCCATCTGTAGCTTAGGTAGGGTCTTATTCTCTTCTCCAGGATTCTAGAGTAAATTTTACTAGGGACACTGAGAAAAGTTATGCTTCTATGATTCTGACATTTTTGGCTTTCACCCAGTTTTAATATGACAGTTATGATGGTAATTTCACAATCTTTTAGTATTGTCGTGTGGAACCAGGCTGCTCCCATATAGTTTACCATTTAAGGTGTTACGCCATCATGTCCTGCTGCTTTGCCCATTTTGATTTTCTCTAGTGCTGCCTTCAGTTTTTCCATCCTGATGCCATCTACACTACCATCCATTTCCTCTTCTGTCAGAGTGCATATCTTTTTCTCACCAAGTAAGTGATCTGAGACATAATCTTTCCATCTATTTCAATTACTTCCTTTGGGGAGGTAAGCGATTTGTCTGGCTTATCCTTTACGAATTTAAGAGGGTGTTACGGGAGTAATATTACAGTTGTCTGCTAGGATTGGCAGTGTGCTACGTTTAGGGTCATAGCATTTAATATAGATTACTGTTAATAAGTTAGGCACTACTGAATGCGAAGTTCACGCTCTAACTATGACGCGTGAGCGTTGTTAAGTCGCAGACCGTGACCTAGCTACGGTACCATTTAACATTGACCGTCGAGCTGTAAAGACGTGTCTGACTTCCCTTCCAATGTTGGGCATGGTATTGCCATGCAGATATATTTTTATGCAAGTACGGACATGGGTCAGTCCATTGTTATTACGAAGATTGAAATGATTAAAGGTCAGTACATAAGTGAAAATTAAGGAAGGATGAATTACAGTCCATAGTATTTGATTTTGCCAGACTCATAGACTCACTGTCGGCCGTTGGAAACCCCAACCGTGCGTGCATACAGCTATGACAATCTGCGTACAGTAATTCGATTTATTGGACAAGGACTGATAGGATATCTACATACATATGCAATATATGTTCAAGTTATAATATGTACTTTTTGTGGTCAACATGCATGAATCGTCTTGACGTGTAACTGTATTAAATATTTGTGGACTCAATGAACCGACTTATCAAGTCAATGAAATTACAAGTTCAATATGATTCGACAATTCTTTTAACATCCACATTCGCGTAATTAACATCGAAAGCACGATGCAAGGAACTGAAATGAAAATACTAATATATCAAAAGTAACAGAGCAAAACCACCACGCCCTTTAACAACTGGCCTTTAACAAAGTGGTGGCCAGTGTGGGGATCGGAAAAAAGTTTTCTGGAAGTAACCGACCAAAATCTGATTCATACGGACAGCAGATGTTTACTATTGAAAGACGTTCACGTGACTGCAAAAAGATGATGCGACACGCATAATTACTAAGGTCAAAGCTACGTCATCATTCTTTGAGTACGAACCAAAAGTCATGACGGCGGCCGTTTATCCAGTCTCTTCTACAAAATGAAATCTATCAAGAAGTAAACCTGTGAAAACGATGGAAGGGCAACAAACAACACTTCTATATACCGTCGGTGAATACTTGCATTGTCCGGGACAACGAGAATTGAGCACAAAAAGATAAGTTTTGTTATAATTTTGTCGGTTAATATAACAGTGCCAAGTCCATTTTGCTTTTACCCGGATATGTCTGTCTATTTGTATGTCTAATATTTCATGTTTGTTTTCCACCGTATGTTTGTATTATTAATGTGGGCGGTTGGGAAGGAGAATTACATCTGATTACATGTCTTTACGAATGACCAGATCAGGTGTAATTGTTCTATAAGGCCGTGAATTAATCGCATTTAGCGAAGGACTCACTGAGGACACTGCCGGTGGTTTGTTCGTTCGGACTTGCTATTAATTCCCTTGTATGTTAGATGTCTAGTTCTGTTAATAACTGTGGTATTCTAGTGTATTCAGTTTCATTTTTATTCAGTTCTAGTCATATGTTTGTAATCTATCCCGTTTATTCTGACCTGGCTATCTTTATGTTTATTTACATTAATTGTATGACCGTCAAATGAGTCCTGTGACGTCATTATTCGGAGTATCCATATTTTTTTTCTTGCGTTAACCTTCACCCTGCTATATTTTCTGTTGGTATACTTGGTTTATAAAATCACTTATTTTTGTGAAAATGTCACTTTTGTATTGTACTATTGTACTGTAAGGCCTTGGTTAATCATTTGTATTGTCTTCATTAATGCCATGTTCTAATAATATTTCTATAACTTAATTTTGGTAATATATTTAATTAATTTGATTAAATTTTAGCAACTTTGATGATTACTTAGGGGATTGCATCAAGCTGCAGCAGTAGTACAAGACTTTAATAAAGCATTTTGTAGATGATGAATTGGGCATAAAATATTAACTTGATAAATACAAGTAATATTAAATTAAAATAATTTATTGAATTATTGCCTTGTATTCACACCATGGATAGGTGTTGAATTGAAAAACTATATATATAATATATAGTAATTTGTACACTTTCATAGTCCTACAGTGTGGACTTAGCACATATCTTTATTTGATTAGTGTAATTATGGAGGGATAATGCCCATAATTATTTAATAGTGATATTAGGTGCATGATATAAATTCAGCATCTTGAATAAGTAAATATCATAACTATTTATGATATAGATTATTGACTACTTATAATATTATTATAAAATATTGAATAGTTGTTGAACTTACCACAATTATTAAGAGGATATTATATTTGGTTATTGAGTATTCATACGTTCAATATGTACAAATAATTACATAGATTCTATTGTTGACTATCATAGATCTGTAATTCCTTACAATATTAACGTCAAGATGCTTGCGTTAGACCATTTTGTTAAAATTGGAAAGGATTATGGCTACAAATCACAGGAACGTCGTCAGTTTGCAGAAGCAGAACTTGCTAAATATGAAGCCAAAGAAGCAGAACGGACAGCAATTTAAAAAAAAGAAGAGGCAGACCGTGAAATTAAAGAAATAGAAAAAGAAAATAGGCACAGAGAAATTGCTAGACAGGAAAGGGAAGAACGAAGGCGGGAAATGGAACAAGAGATGGAATTAACACGTCTTAAGGTGGAAGCAGCTAGATTACAGGCACAAGGTACTGCTGCAACCCAAAATGATAACGCACAAAATGGATCTTCATCCAACCAATCCAAACGTTTTTACAACTTTAAATTACCCCATTTTAATTTAAATGTTGATGATTTATCATCATTTTTATCAAGATTTGAACAGACATGCAAATCTAATCAATTGCCTAAAGATGCATGGGTACTTAAGTTAAATGAATTTTTAGTTGGGGAACCATTGACGGCATCTCAGAATGCTGACCCAACAATAGTTAATGATTACTATGCTATTAAATCCTTACTTTTACGGAGGTTTCATTTGGACGAGGAAAATTGTAGATTGAAATTTAAAAATCTGCTACCTGAATCTCCTAAAGACTTTGAAGGGTTTATTGCGAACATACGCAATACTTTTAACAGATGGGTTGAACTGGCAGGTGTCAACAAATCGTATGACAAGTTAGTTGATCTGTTACTCCGGGATAAGGTATTATCCTCGGTCAGCCCACCGTTCTTCGCATATTTGCAAGAACGAAAGCCAGGTACCAGTGACGAGTTAGAAAAAATTTCATTAAATTACTGCAATGCGCATCCAAATGCGAACATTTCTAACTCGTTGATAAGGGAACCTCTACCTGTGGCTTCCAATATGGCATACTATAGCAATAACAAACCAAGAGCTCACAGTGTAGACAGAAGTAGGTTCAAGGGAAATTACAATGTTAATTTTCATAAAGGACTTAATAATAATTTCAACAATAAAAATGAATTCAACAGAGGTAGATCACGGAATAGGAATTATTCACCTCAGTCACGTTATAACGACAGGCAATATAACGCTAATTATGATAGATCAAATAACCACAATAATAACAACAATTGGAATGGTAATAATCATGGCTCGAGACATCGAGACAACAGTTACAATAGGGGACAACGGGATAATTCAAAAGATTATTCTCGTAATCGGTCTCAGTCACGTAGACCATCACAATTTGATCACAATGCAGGGGCGGCACTCACGGATGGTACGACCCCTAGTGTTTCTGATAATAATAATCAGTCACAATCTTCGTCTGCATGTTGTGCTGTTAACTTTAATGTGGCAAATAGTTGCCAAGATTGTAATGCTATTTTTCAGAAGGCCAAAGAAACTGTGCTGAATTGTGGACACCTTTATACAGCAGTTGGTCTTTCAGCGAACGATGGCACAGGCACGCTGATGTTCAATAGAGGATTAGTAAATGGTACTTTGGTCTCAGTTTTAAAAAGATTCTGGATCAACAACCATTGGAGTTCGGCAGTCTTTGGTACATCCTAGCTGTGCAACAGGGGACTACGTCCGTTGCATGACCTTCGGGGGTACTATTGAGTACTACCCCACTGCCATTGTATATGTTAACACACCATTTTTTACAGGTAATGTCAAGGTGTGCATGTTGCAGAATCCATCAGCTGATCTTACAGTAGGACGCATCCACGGCAGTAAGGATTGCACTCTTAAGGAAATTAATGAATGGGAGAAAAAAAAAATTGCAATCTTTTAGCACCGCTAACGCTGTTGTTGCGATGGCTACACTTCGTGGCAACAAAATGAACACATGTGGCACAGCAGTTTCCAACTTTACTCTGAGTACAATCCCGGAAACTGATGAGGATGATGGATCTATTGTACAACATACTAAGGATACAACTGATCCAAAGAAAACTGTTGATGATGTCGACATTAAAAAAGAGAGTGCTAAGAAGTATAATAAGTTGAAAAATAATGTTAAGGTTAGAAGGAACTTGAATAAGAAGGTTGAGACAAATAAGTCTAACGGCAAAGGTTTTACTTTGCCCAGCCATGACATGTCTACGACATGTAGGAAACTTAATACCTTTGGTTATGATAGGTATCATCCTCAGTCCAGTCAGGATGATACGACATCCAATATAAAGACAATGTCGGTGTTGAGGGGGAAAGTTAATTCTTTGACAAAGAATACATATCATCATTGTCCACCATTTCGTGACAATGATATTACTTACATTGGTAAATGTGCGTATTCTCGCACGGTGTTAGTGCGAAATCTGCCGCAGGATACTACCTGGCAGGCAACTAGAAATTTCTTTAATTTTACAGCAAACGTTAAGTTTGTTCATCTTCTACCGTCTGTCGATGGTCAGAATAGTCAGGCTTTGGTTACATTTCGTAACAATCGTGAAGAAGATGGCTGTATACCGCTCCACCTATGTCCCAGTCTTGACATATGGATGCGAGTCGTGGGCAATGACTACAACCCACAAAAGCCAGATCCAAACCTCAGAAATGAGGTATCTGAGGAAAGTGGTTGAAGTAACAAGAAGAGACATGGTCCGCAACCAGACGATCCGTCAAGGCCTAAAATCCCATCCGCTGCAGACCCAAATAGAACAGTCCCAACTAAGATGGTTTGGCCACGTCTGCAGAATGGGAGAAGATCGGCTACCACGACAAGCATGGGAAACAAAGAGCAAGGGATCCAGACCTCCAGGACGACCCAGAGTCCGCTGGGAGGACAACATTAGACAATCTTTGAAGGACCGAGGACTAGAATGGAACCAGGCCAGGAAGAAGGCAGCTGATAGAATGGTCTGGCGCTCTCTCTTCCAAACCTCTACACCTCACGGTAGAAGGGGAACGACTAAGTAAGTAAGTAAGTAACAATCGTGACGCTCGTTTGGTTATCGAGCATGATAACGGTGTCTATTTTCGCCACCATCATCTACACTTACAATTAGTACCTGATTCTGCATCACGCATATAACAGGTTAGGGTAACACTGTTCGTCACAACTTTGATGACTCAACACTAATTAGTCATCATTTCTTTTCCTTATTGGTCATTTATTATTATATGACTTAGATCTTGTAGGCTTGTCTATTAGGTGACACTTGTTTTGTCTTATCTACGATAACACTTCGTATTTTTGTCTTATTTGTGTTTTACCATGCCTACAAGAAATAGTAATATCGTTATTGGTATTAACTATGCTCAGCCGAATACAGCATATGTTTATTTGTCATCTATCACGGCTGTCTTGTCATCTTTGTTGAAGAAGGACAGGCCGGTAAGGGCGACATGGACTGATAACTGTGACAAAATGTTTAAAAAAATTCTTCATATTTTTTCGCATCCACCTATTTTGAAACTACCAGATGCTTCTAAAAATTTGTTCTTCGTACAGATGCGAGTAATTACGGTATCAGCGCTTGTCTGCTCCAATACCACAATGACATCCGCCATCCGACTTTATACATCTCGAGGAAATTGAAGACACCAGAAACCAAATACTCCACGGTTGTCTGGGCTATTACGAAGTAAGAGAAATTTCTCTTGGGTGCCCCCTTCGTGATACAAACTGACCCACGGGCGGTCGCTTCGCTACGTTGTGCGAATCACAAAAGCCAGAAGTTAACGAGATTCTCCATTCTCCTCCAGCCTTTCGACTTCACCATCGAATATATTTCCGGCTCGGAGAATATCGTTGCAGATGTCCTTTCCAGAAACCCTTTGGATTTCGACCTATAAACGCTACGAATAATTTTATGAATGTACCTGTCACAAGATACAGAATCTTATCGTTGAACTCTCAAACTGGGAATGACACGTCGCATATACTTCAATTCAATAATTATGATAGACATGCGTACAGTGAATTTTGTGAAAACAAGAGACATTTTATTATTGGCTACGCTGGGACTTTGGGTAGTGTCCATTCAAGATAAAACTATTTGACACAATTCGAAATTATTACGTGACGTCCAGTCGAACTAAATTCAGTTTATGACATGAACTATTAGACGTTCAGATGGTCTACATTCATTCCGGATCAGAACACTTAAACACTTTTCGTTATGGAAATTCACAAGGATCAAGACTACGGATGGATCGTCATATCCATTGTTAATTAATTTTAACTTAGCATTTGAATTAATGGAAATTAAAAAGAAAAGTGAGGAAAAAAAATAAGAAAATGAAATTAATGATGAAAAAAAAATGAATGAATAAAAGAAAAGAATCTCACACAATTTTAATTAATATTCTTAGATTTAATTATGAATTGTATAAGTGTCTTTATATTTGATAATTATGTCGACAGATAAAATACTATTAGTTGGTTTAGTTAATTAATTTATAACTACTTAACACATATAATTAATGTTACACACATCAATAACTTAAGTTCTACTTTACTTTTCTTGTCCTTACTTTACTTTTTTTTTATCTCTCATTGTTTCTTTCCCTCATAACATCTTGTGTTATTTTCGTTAATTAGATTCTCAATCACTTAATTCTTAATACACACTAACTATAATTAATTAGTTTAATCTTAATTAGTTAAATTAATTTAGACATGACACTTCATTACTTACTCAAGACATACTTTAAGTTCATTAAGTAATTATGTATTGACATCTTCGTTTAGTTAAGATCACACATATGTATAACATATTTATTGTATTACATGAATAGTAGGTAGTTGACATGACCGCGACACGGTTCTACTCAGAACATCGTTGGCCATATGTTGGATTTTTGTTAAATTTTTCTTGTTGAGCTGCGTAATTGATATAATTTCTGTCAAAAAAATCTATCTAATAGATTTTTTTTTCCCCGGTGGACAGGAAACTGTTACGGGAGTAATATTACAGTTGTCTGCTAGGATTGGCAGTGTGCTACGTTTAGGGTCATAGCATTTAATATAAATTACTGTTAATAAGTTAGGCACTACTGAACGCGAAGTTCACGCTCTAATTATGACGCGTGAGCGTTGTTAAGTCGCAGACCGTGACCTAGCTACGGTACCATTTTACATTGACCGTCGAGCTGTAAAGACGTGTCTGACTTCCGTTCCAATGTTAGGCATGGTATTGCCATGCAGATATATTTTTATGCAAGTACGGACATGGGTCAGTCCATTGTTATTACGAAGATTGAAATGATTAGAGGTCAGTACGTAAGTGAAAATTAAGGAAGGATGAATTACAGTCCATAGTATTTGATTTTGCCAGACTCATAGACTCACTGTCGGCCGTTGGAAACCCCAACCGCGCGTGCATACAGCTATGACAATCTGCGTACAGTAATTCGATTTATTGGACAAGGACTGATAGGATATCTACATACATATGCAATATATGTTCAAGTTATAATATGTACTTTTTGTGGTCAACATGCATGAATCGTCTTGACGTGTAACTGTATTAAATATTTGTGGACTCAATGAACCGACTTATCAAGTCAATGAAATTACAAGTTCAATATGATTCGACAATTCTTTTAACATCCACATTCGCGTAATTAAAATCGAAAGCACGATGCAAGGAACTGAAATGAAAAGACTAATATATCAAAAGTAACAGAGCAAAACCACCACGCCCTTTAACAAATGGCCTTTAACAGAGGGCACTGTTTCTTTTCTGCCTCATGTTCTTTAGCGTCTCGTAGAACAATTTCTGGTTTCTTTGAGCATTTATTTCTAGTTTTTCTCTCTATCCTTCTGTGACGGACTTTGGCTGTGACCTTATCCTCCCCTTCTTTCCCTCCTACTTTCTCCATTTATTTCCTAATTTTATGCATATATTCTTGTCCCATTGCCGCGCCATAGATTTGTTGACCTCTGTTCATACTGCGATAGTGTCATTTCACTGTTAACTGACCATTCTAAAGGATTATTTGTAATCGCTTAACTTGTTAAACCAGACTGACTTGCTATGAATATTGTGAAAATGTCCGTCTAGGCGCATTGTTTGCTACAAAAATGGTCAGACATAGTGGCGGAGAATACAAAAGGAAAACCAGATGTTGTCTGTAATATGTTGCCGCTTATCCTTCTGGGGATCAGGACAATACAGCTGATAATTGCTTAACTCACTATGGTCTAGACATTGTCTGTGTAATTATTACAGAAAAAATCCGTATAGGCAGACAAATCAGCGAGGTCCCTATCTGCAGGCGAGAGTACAAATCGTAATTATAAGGTTATCTAAGATGGAAGAAGTCGTGCCATATATGGGAGATGCTGGCATGTGTTTAAATTTTTAAATTATATTTTAAAACCCGCTGGGGAAAGTAAAATAACTGACACCCTGACCCACTACTTTCTAGCTCATGGATTGAATCATATGAGAAAGCATGGGCAGGAAAACTGCATTTTAACCTTGCAAATTCGGAAGCTAAAAAACACTGCATTTGAGAATCGCCAACAGCAGAAAGCTTGGACTGAAACCAGGATTCTGTCTTTACAGAACCAGATAAAACACGTATTGGAACTCCTTCTGGACACTACAGCAAGGAAAGCCTATCCTTTAATACGGAAACCAAACTCCTATAGGACCTACTCCTAAAGTCATAGAGGGATTCTAACTATAAATCATACCCCTGACGGGTGCTCGAGGAATCTTTATCAGTTACCAAGAGTGCTCTACTAAGCAAGATGTCAAAAGTTCCCAAGTAGTTTGGGGTAAGCTGTAACATATATTTTATACCTTGAATGTGACATACTTGAACTTGCTGATGATTATACAGGTCCATAAATAAATAAACAAATTAGTTTATTATAACGTCTGTAATTATTATATTTTCGACTCGCTCCCGTGGCTAGGCGGTGGGCGCCGTTCGGAAGGTCCTGGTTTGATTCACGGTAAGCTTATCACTTCTGTGGTTTTTATATTGTCTAGTCTTCTACTTCTTTATTTCTCACTGAGTGCCTGCTAACATACCTTTGTGTGTTGTTTGAATATTTATTTATTGTTTATGTCACGAGAGGATAGATGTTTGCTGAATTTATCAGACATCCTGGACACAAAGTTGTATCAGGTGATACCAGAATAGTGCCAGATAAGAGTCTGGTCTTATAAGTAATACTCCCTTCTCTGAAAAGAGTAAGGGTGTATAGATATCAAAGGTAGGATCAAGCTGTGTAAGTCCCTAGAGAAGATGGTAATATATTACTCTAGGTTCCTACTTGCTCCTCTCCAGATCCTCCTCTGTTAATATTAGTATTATTATAATTAATATTGTTATTATTAGCTCTGCTAGGGGTATTAACTAACTATTTACCAACAAGAACTGTAACTTAACTTAAAGAATTTAAGTAAGTCTGCTGGTAAATATTTACAATTTATTTTTACAGATTTTCTTTTCTGTTTGGAAATTCTTCAAGAAAATTAAATTTTAAATACATCATTTAAATAAATAAACATTTGAAAATAGTTCTAAATTAGCACAAGTCACTCAAATTGTAGCACGTCCTTCGCTCTTGGTTGAACTAGCTGTTTGTAGAATATCTATGTCTTTATAACACTGTTATTTCACTTCATTTGATTTAGGCTATCACTGACTATACTTATGCATACCAAAAGTCATCATAAAATGTGTCTTTATTAGAATCTTGATTTTAATATAGTGATGTCATCAGGATACTCTGAACAGTAGCCTTATTTGGCCACTTATCTTGATGTATTGAAGTCTGTCACACTCCTGACATGGAAGGAAAAGTAACATGAAGTTCCTCCAGGCAATGGATACTGGGTAACTGGCCCTATAGACAGCAAGAGCGCTCGCACCACAATTTCCAGCAGTAGTGGCTGACTCTTTCATGTGTGTGTTGTTTGCAGAATATAACCTGAAACATATTGGATTAACCACTATATTCTCTATCACTATCCCTTTATTATAGATTTAGGGGATGTAAGACAGTTTTCAGACAAGGTGCTAGCAGACGCACAGGCACAATAGTAGTAACAACCAAATCCAGTTCACCGTGAATACAATTTTCCTATAAATTTTTATTTAGACCCATTTGTCCATGATCCGCCTCCATACAATGATAAGGTCTTGTATAAAATATTAGGTAATAGCTTAAACAATACAGTAATACAATTCCTTTCATCCTTTCCTTTGTTCCTGGTCTGTGTCCCATTCCATCAAGAAATACTTCTTTAAATGCTTTTCTAAAACTATAGACACACTTTTGCCATCATTTTCAATCTATTTGAATATTCACAGTCTTTTCTTTTGCCTCCAGAAATTTACACAATAGTTCAAACACATCTACACACTTCCTAACGCACACTGTACTTAATCAATAGAAATAGTTATAATTATATACATATACATATTCTTTCTTACCCTCAAGTACATACAGTCTAGCTGTTAATGGTCACGCAGTCTGCTCTCAGATGCAAAAGGCAAAGACGTCTCTCTCTGACAGAACTCGCTCTCTCGCTGTATTTGAAATTTTAGTATGGCCTATTTCCATTTAGGGCACGTTCTATATATAGGCCATGGCTGGACGACAGAGAGGGTTTTTCTGCTAATGTGAGTTTTGTGTTCCGAAATGCAGGCACACATTGGTCCAGCTGTACAAATCTGAAAAACAACTAATCTACATATCCTCCTCATTCCTTGACCGATTTCCTTCATCTTAGGCTTAAATTACACCCTGAATTATTCTTTATCTATCTAGATAATAGTCTTTTATTATCATACTACTGTCTTTTCCTAGGCGTAGTCTAAATAAAACAATTTTGACTTGTCTTATGTCTCGATGCAATCCATTCGAGATTTCTTTCTTCCTACCTTACTTCTCGTGGAAATCCTTGCACACATTATTAGATGAATATTCCTATTATAGAATTCTTGATCTCTGCCATGCTGTACTTTGCTCCCACGTCTGTAGCTTACCTCCAATTGAACCAAGGTTACACAGATCTAAGCTCGCCATTGTTTAAGCAGTACGTTTGTAAACACGATACTTGCAGATGCAATTCCATTGGTTCGTCAAGGATATATTGTCATAAAGTATGGCGCACTGTTTTGATCAGAGTGCTGTTTTTATGAATTCTACTTCACGACAAGAGCCTCCTAATTCAAAAGCGTAAACCATCTGTTGGAGCTTCCTGTCTGGATTCACAAATTAGGCATTCATCCTATAGGAGGTTTACTCTTCCTTCCTACTCTCCTGGTTTCCTTCAGGTGGGTGGCTTCTCGAGAAATCTGCCCCAACATTATGAGATCCAGGGATAACCACCGCATGTTGTGTTAATAAACAGCACAGGTACTGCTGCCTGTCTAAAGTGCTGATTATCAACTACTATTACCTTTTCACCTCTCTGGGTCTGTCCAATGACCTGTCCAGAGACGATAGATGTTCCTCATAGGTTTTTGTAGTTATGTGGATATCATCCATGAAATTGGTAATAGCTGGGTTTTGTAAGGGATCCAGTAATTTCCTCATCATCCTGGAGAAAACACTCGTGGCATTCTTCAAACCAAAAGGCAACATATTGAATTCATAGTGCCCCTCCGAAGTACTAAAGGCTAGCAATGTTCTGATCTCAGGCTTGTTCTGAATCTGGTAATACCCTTTACTTAGATTCACTTGTGACTCTGTTACTGTTATTATTTCCTATAATCCAGGCAGAATCTATGTTCATCAGAGGGGTTCCTCAGCTGATCCACACTGGCGCTATAATATTATTCATATGGGGAAATGAAATTTTCCTGCACCAAGAAATCAATTTTCCCTTTAAAGTTGCTATATATTATTTCAATCCATGTCCGTATCAATACTTTCCATGGACCGTGTAGGGGCCCGCCAACTAACACGTCGCCAGCGCCCTTTCTAATGCAAATTTAAACGGCAGTATATTGGAGATGGCTGTACTTCCGTCAATTGGTTCATACAGCCCAATCGTCCACTACCAATTTTCCTGGGGATTCTCCCGCAGGTTCTTTATGAAAGGTGGCTGAATAACCACACTCCTATTTTTATCCAGTACCTGGTGTTCCGAACAAAATCTTGTCGATATGGGATGTGTTGATTCCCCTCTCTGTACAATGCAGAGTTGCCATGGTAACTGGTTTCCTGGAAGACTTTTTGTGTGATGGTGCCATCCTATCCACTAGGTCTACCTGTTCATTTTTATTTTCAGGTAAACGTCCGCCCCAATGCTTTCCTAGGTTCTGTTGATTTTCCCAACGTGTGGGGTGTTCCTTGCTACACTGTGCACAGGCAGTCACATACCGAGCTACGTATTCAGCGATGCCTGGCCAATAGTGATGCACTGATGTCCTTTGACAAGTGGTACCGATTTTCAAATGTCCACCGTCTGATACAACATGCTCTAGTTCCATAACCTTGTCCCTATATGAAGATGGCAGTACTAACTGTTCATGCCCATTTGGTCCTGCTCCAGCTTTCATGTAAAGCAATCCATCATTCATATAAAACTGTCCTTTCTTAGGGGTGGGGTGTGGTGTTTATAGCTGTTTGGGAACTTGCCAAAGCAAGGTTTTAATGTGCTATCTTTAGCTTGGGCCTTTTTCATCTTTTTCGGATGAATGTTGAGTGAACTTCTCTCCTCCTTCTTAGGGCTAGACCTGATCTGGTGTGTTGCCATCATCACGGGTTTTCTAGGTTCACCCAAGAAGACATCTACTTCCTATTACCAGCGGGTGCATAGGGTCATCATTTACTGCTGCACTGATCACTCTTTCCACTTAGCGAGTCCTTACATTGATCCTTGCTATGGGAAGTGTCATGGTGGCTGTTCCTTTTAATGCCCCTTGTATCTCCACTTTTTCCGTGGTGTATTGATCAGGGTGCACTAAGGATGCACTCACGACTGAGTCAAATTCCAATCCTGAATCATAAAGGTACAATATGTTAGTGCCGTTACATGTTACTTCTTCACAGGTGGGGGAATAATGGAGATCTCTCTGACAGGCTGTCAGTTGCTTCCTTCTCTTGTCCCCTGTTATCATACATGCAGCGTAATATGGAGGGATTTTCTTACTACAGTCAAAAGTATTGTGGTTGTTCATTTTGCAAATTTTGCACCACTTATCTCCCTGTCTGTAGGGTTTCTTATCTTGTACCTGAGGGTTCCTGTCTCTTTGGTCATATTTAGGTTTTTCATAACCTTGTTTGTATCTGTGTTGCCGGTCCCTATTGTCAAACTCATTCTGGTTTGGGGGTGGTCTACTATTTTCTCATTGCTTCCTCTTAATTCCTGCTATTTCTTTCTGAGCTGCCCGATATCTCTCAGCAACTGTTAAAATCCCCCCCCCCCAATCTCTCTGCAGCTTGTTCCATAAGAAATGTTCTCATGTCTGGAGGCATAGACTCTCTCCCTTGTTCCATCATGACCATTTCTTTTAGGTCTTGATTTTTCTCCAGAGTAGTCTACCTCTCCAAGTAGGTTTCTAATCTGGCAGAGAATTGGTGGTAGGTTTCTCCAGAAAGCAGCTTATCAGTTCGGAATTTCTTCCTATAAAATTCTGAGTTCTTTTCATAGTGAATCAGCAAAGCCTGCTTCAAAATTTCATAATCATCCTAGTCTTCCTTTCCAAGTTTTGCATATAAATCATAAGAAACTCCTCTCAGTCCTTGTGATAGTTTAAGGCTCAATTTTTTCTTCTCTAGGCCATAGTTAGTGTCCAGCCTCTCATATCTACTTAGATTAGACTCAATTTCATCCTGTTTCTCTACAAATGGATCCAAGTGAAAATTCATGGCTCCATTCGAGGGACCTTGACTTGCACTAGTGTCAGAGGCAGTTGGACTACTTCCATTACTTGTAACATTTCCTTGAAGTTCAAGCTCTTTCATTCTCAATTCATGTTCCCTTTGCAACCTCTTTTCCTCAGCCTCCATGTGCAACCTCTTTTCCTCTCTTTCAGCAGCCTGTCTTCTCTCCTCAGCTTCTAGTTTCTTAGCCCCCCTATCAGCTTCCAGTTTCTTAGCCTCCCTATCAGCTTTCAGTTTCTTAGCCCCCCTATCAGCTTCCTATTTCTTAGCCTCCCTATCAGCTTATATTTGTAACCTTTTTTCTGTTTCCAACTTCTTATCTTCTCTTTCTTTAAACTTGTCACATTCAGTAGTGACATATTGAATAAGGGCCTTCCCACTTAACCCAAACTCCTTTGCCGACTGCACTGTAACAGATCGAAACTTTGCCAAGTCTGCCATACTCATACAATACTATCTTGCAGACTCTTACACTCTTTTATAAACCAGTCTAAAAATTTAACGACACTAATTAATTAAAAGACTACTGTCAGTGTATCCAGTCACCACAATTTTAGTTTGTACTCAATGGTACTACAAAATGCTTTATTTAGTTTTAGTTTCCCTTCAATTAATGTTATTATTTAAAATATTTCCCTACTCCTAACCCATATGATGTAATAAATGATACTATAAGACTGAATGTCTCAAAGAAAAGACCCCAGGGTAGTAAATGAATCCCAGGACTGAGACCCCAGTGTCACGAGAGGGTAGATGTTTATTGAATTTATAAGATATCTTGGACCCAAAGTTGTATCAGGTGATACCAGAATAGTTCCAGATAAGAGTCTGGTCTTATAAGTAATACCCCCTTCTCTGAAAAGAGTAAGTGTGTATAGATATCAAAGGTAGGATCAAGCTGTATAAGTCCGTGGAAAAGATGGTAATATATTACTCTAGGTTCCTACTTGCTCCTTTCCAGATCCTCCTCTATTAATATTAGTATTATTATTATTATTAGCTCTGCTAGGGGTATTAACTAACTGTCTACCAACAAGAACTGACTTAACTTAAAGAATTTAAGTAAGTCTGCTGGTAAATATTTACAATTTATTTTTACAGATTTTCTTTTCTGTTTGGAAATTCTTCAAGAAAATTAAATTTTAAATACATCATTTAAATAAATAAACATTTGAAAATAGTTCTAAATTAACACAAGTCACTCAAATTGTAGCAAGTCCTTCGCTCTTGGTTGAACTAGCTGTTTGTAGAATATCTATGTCTTCATAACACTGTTATTTCACATCATTTGATTTAGGCTATCACTGACTATACTTATGCCCACCAAAAGTCATCATAAAATGTGTCTTTATTAGAATCCTGATTTTAATATAGTGGTGCCATTAGGATACTCTGAACAGTAGCCTTGTTTGGCCACTTATCTTGGTGTATTGAAGTCTGTCACACTCCTGAAATGGAAGGAAAAGTCACATGAAGTTCCTCCTGGCTGTGGATTCTGGGTAACTGGAACTATAGACAGCAAGGGCGCTCGCACCTAAATTTCCAGCAGTAGTGGCTGACTCTTTCAAGTGTGTGTTGTTTGCAGAATATAACCTGAAACATATTGGATTAACCACTATATTCTCTATCACTATCCCTTTATTATAGATGTAGGGGTTGTGAGACAGTTTTCAGACAAGTTGCTAGTAGACGCACAGGGCACAGTAGCAGTAACAACCAAATTCTGTTCACTATGAATATAATTTTCCTCTAAATCCTTATTTAGAGCCATTTGTCCGTGATTCGCTTCCATACAATGATTAGGTCTTGTATAAAATACTAAGTAATAGCTTAAACAATACAGTAATACAATTCCTTTCATCCTTTACTTTGTTCATGGTGTGTCCCATTCAATCAAGAAATAATTCTTTAAATGCTTTTCTAAAACTATAGACACACTTTTTCCACCATTCTCAATCTATTAGAATATTCACAGGCTTTTCATTTGCCTCCAGAAATTTACATAGTAGTTCAAACACATCTACACACTTCCTAACGCACACTGTACTTAATCAATAGAAATACATATATATATATATATATATATATATATATATATATATATATATATATATATATATATATATATATATATATATATATATATATATATATATATATATATATATATATATATATATTCTTTCTTACCCTCAAGTACATACAGTCGAGCTGTTAATGGTCACGCAGTCAGCTCTCAGATGAAAAAGGTAAAGAAGTCTCTCTCTGACAGAACTCGCGTTTTCGCTGTATTTGAAATGTTGGTATGGCCTATTTCCATTTAGGGCACGTTCTATATAGGCAAAGGCCGGACGACAGAGAGGGTTTTTCTGCTAATGTGTGTTTTGTGTTCCGAAATGCAGGCACACATTGGTCCAGCTGTATAAATCTGAAAAACTAGTAATCTACTTATCCCCCTTATTCCTGGACCGATTTCCTTCATTTTAGTCTTAAATTAAACCCTGAATTATTCTTTATCTATATAGATAATAGTCTTTTACTATCATACTACCGTCTTTTCCTAGGCGTAGCCTAAACAACAACATCTTTGACTTGCCTTATGTCTCGATACAAACCATTCGATATTTCTTCCTTCCTACGTTACTTCCCGTGGAAATCTTTGCACACATTATCAGATGAACATTCCTATTATAGAATTCTTGATCTCTGCCATGCTGTACTTCGCTCCCAAATCTGTAGCTTTCCTCCAATTGAACCAAGGTTACACAGATCTAAGCTCGCCATTGTTTAAGCAGTACGTTTATAAACACGATACAAGCATATGCAATTCCATTGGTTCGTCAAGGATATACTGTCATAAAGTATGTCGCACTGTTTTGTTCAGAGTGCTGTTTTTGTGACTTCCCGACAGTTTACTGGCATCAGGTTTTCCCTCCTTATTTGTTAGTACGTTTATGCAATACCAAACCTACTATTTTACTACTACCATTTACTACTATTCTTCTTGCTCTATAAATTACTAGACACAGTATTAAGGTATTTGTTCTGTGTAATCTGGCCTATACTGTTTAATAAGAAAACTGCGGTGGTGATTGCGTCTATAATTAGTCTGGGTCTTACTCAGGTACACATATCCGGTTACGTGGGGGTAGTGGTAGTGCTCTGTCAGCGAAGCACTATTATTATTGTAGTGCACCGCTGGCAGAATGGATAGTAGTGACTCGCTAGTGGCGATGGAGGGGGAGGGGGTTGGTGTGACGTTTGGAAGGTCCTGGGTTGATTGCTAGTAAGCCTATCACTTCTGTTGTTTTTCTGTTGTCTAGTCCTCTACTTCTTTATTTCTCACTGAATGCCTGCTAACATACCTTTGTGTGTTGTTTCTATATTTATTTATTGTTTAAATGCCTCAGGTTCCCCCTCCACATTTGTTTATACGTTTATACAGGTCCAAACGAGGCTGACAACCTCAGCACGTGAAAGTGATATATTCATGAACTACCATAACTATGTTCTGACGATTGCTTTCTGCTAGTTCTCACAGGGAACCAAAAGCAGAATTAACCCCACACTCCAAGTGGAGCAGGGAGTGGATAATGATGACATCATATGTATATATTTACAATCATTTGTAATAAGTAGTATGTGTACTTAAACATGATCACCCAGGCACAAGCCATTGCACGTGCAGCTGTCTAATAGCAATTTTTCAATTAAATTAACTAAACGAATGATAATTTTTGTATCATTTCTCCTGTGTTATATGACGTACGCTCAGGAAGAGTAAAAAATCTACTAAGGTACTAATCTACGATTCCAGTAGTACTACTATACTGTAGTTCAACACTTGAAACCTACTTTCCACGGGTTGTGAAGATACCTGTATTGACCAGAAAAGGTTACCTCTTGAATTAATATAGAGACGTGCCCCTGCCACAGTGACATTTCTAGCAGGTCAATTACAGAAGAATTTTCTTTTTCTTTTCGCAATAAGCTTTCTAATAGCCGACATCTTTTCTATTAAGATACCTACATTTTACGAGTATTAATCACCAACTCTTATTCACATTTGTTCAAAAGTAATTGATCATTAAATTTGTTACATGTTGTTTTACAAATTCATAGTTGATTTATTTATTACAGAGAGACGTACTTACGCATGATTCAGTATCTTTAATTTATATCTATCTTCTTCTTCTTCCGTCCTTAGCCAAAGACCGACCAAGCAGTCAGAGGCCATCACGCCTTGTGGCGTCTTAAGGGCAACAGCAGATTGATTTTCTCTGTTGTAGTTTCCCATCACGCCTAGCGGCGTCTTTAGGGCAACAACAAATAGATCCATCTGCCGTTGTTTCCGTAATCGGTGTGACAAGCCAACGGGTGATCAGCCCATTGGGCAATTTATATCTATATAGAGCCAATAATACGATTTTTACTGTTAATTCAATTGGGGGCTTGTACGAGCTAAATTTAATTATATAACACCTCTTCACTGCCACGCTAGGGGAGGCAAACCGTGACACCCTCCCATGATTTCATGTTTGCTGTTAGCACTTTAATATTTGTTCTGTTCTGAGCATCACATATTCTCTATATTTCTGGGTTTTTTGTCCTAGCTTTTTTAGTTACGTGCTTTTAAGTTTTATTTCCATGCCTTTTTCTTTTATCTTATTTCCTCTATAACTTCTTCTTTCTACCAAGATGTCCTCTTTTCTTTCTTTCCAAGTCGGACTTCACCACAGGATTCTGCAACAGCTGCTTTTGTGATGTCCTTTTTGACTAACTTTTCCTCGTTTCTAATGTTAAAACTGTACTTATTTCAGGTCTGTATCAAAAATGGGTCGGGATTCATAGCTTCTCTAGGTAATATGTAATTCTTTAGCTTACATTAATCTATATAACTATTTATAATGTTAAAGAGATAATCCCATATGAGGTTACATTTTGCGATCCCTTGTTTTAAGATGTTTACTATTGTCACTACTTTCCTTCCTGAGCTGCATATCAAGCTATAAAATTGGCTGTTAAGTAATTGAGACTGGTTACCCCCAAGGTAATAATTCAACACATAATAGTCTTACGTTTTTTGTCTAACAGTACCGCGCAATCAAATTAAGGTGTCCTAAGGTGGTTCAGAAGCAGTACTTAAACTCTGAACCAAACCACATGACACGAAGTTTTACAATTAATCAGAACGTATCACCCGTAATTGTTCTTCGATCTTCTTATATATCAGAAATAACTGCCCAATAATTACCATTTGTACCTTCGAGCCAACCTGCTGATTTCAAATTTTAATATCGTTTATGTGCCCTTCCAATTTGCCGAGCCTTCTTCTTATTTTCTTAGATCTACCTGTACCTTTTTTACCTCGTTGTTCCACCTCTGAGTCACGTCTCTGTACCTTGGCAATTTTTTTTCTTTGTTTCTGTATTTGATAATATTCAAGACTGAGATTATATTCTGGATTTGTCTTTTTGCTTTGATCTGCCCAGGGGTTAAACATTTTAGTAGAACGTATAAGACAGTAGAACATTCTGGACATGGGAAATCCCGCATACAAGCGGTACTAACCTTTTGCACCAATTCCAGTGCTCTGTCTGATAAATCAACTCCTTGTTTAATATAGGCCTCTTTGATTACGGTACTTCCGTTGAGGATGATTACGTGCGTCGTTCCAAAGTACAAGCTTAAATAAAATGAGGCTTTCTAGTTACAAAAATGTGTTTATAAATTTGCACGCATACAGTCATCAGTTTATACATGTAAAGTACTATTGCTAACGAATTTAATATATAGATAGATAAACAGATAGACAGATTGTGAGATAGATTGTAAAACAAACAGCCATGTGACAATGATGCAGGCAGACAGGCAGTCGGACAGGCATAGATAGATAGATAGATAAATAGATAGATAGATAGATAGATAGATAGATAGATAGATAGATAGATAGATAGATAGATAGATAGATAGATAGATAGATAGATAGATAGATAGATAGACAGACAGACAGACAGACAGACAGATAGATAGATAGATAGATAGATAGATAGATAGATAGATAGATAGATAGATAGATAGATAGATAGATAGATAGATAGATAGATAGATAGATAGATAGATAGATAGATAGATAGATAGATAGATAGATAGATAGATAGATAGATAGATAGATAGATAAATATGAAATATATATACCTGAAGAGATTTCCACATTGTTCTCTGAATGTCTGGAACTGTCCTAGAGGTGGCAGCTTTAACATTGGCAGGTGGCCAAGTACGGGCCATGGTTGGAGGGGGCATGGGGGATACCTGGGATTGTGACGTCGGACGCTCAGATATATTGCTAGAAGAATAAAGAAACCCCCTAGAACTGTAGATAACATTGTTAGCGATGTAAGATCCATCTTCGTTCTCTCTGCCTTGTGTTGTGCGCAGGTTTCTGAAACAAAGGTTAAACTATTGACGATTATGTACTAGTTATTTAAAGTGCTTTGAACAGTGACACTTATTATGCATGTCTAGTTCTGTACAAAGTCAATCTTCGTTGAGTAGTCATAAAAAAACTTTTAGTGTCATATAGATTTTTTTTCTGAAGTCGTATAACGCTTATGAAACCTCTTAAGTCTTTTAGCTCTTTTTTAACATTATAATGTCCCAACTTCTTCCTACAAAAGTTTAATTTTTTTTTTTTTCATTTCGCATTTTTCGGGCGGTGGGATTAAATTGAGCACCGGATGAAACAACGCGCATTTTGTACAAGATTACCCCACCTGTAAACAGGGGAGAGGAGAGGCAGAGATTGTCTGTGATAATAATTTCAGATAAACCAATCTGGGCAGACAAATTAGCGAGGACACATCTGGCAGGTATGAAGTTAAAAATCTAATTTTAAAGGTTACCTAAGAGTAAACAGAAGGAGTCCGGCCTTATATGGAGGAGGTCATGTGTTAAAATTTAAAAATTATTTTTTAAAACAACAGGGTGAAGGAAATAACTAACGCCTCGACCCACTTTATTCTTGCTCATGGATTGGATCAAATGAGAGCAAGAAATATACATTCGTTCTGATTGGAAGCCGGTCAGAAAACCAGGTGTAATCGTGTACAAGAAAACTGCGATATAACGTAGCACATTCGAGATATACGCCACTGCATTCAAAACCGTCAGTGTAGACTGCCCAGACAAAGCCAGGAAAAAATAAAGTCACGATTCTGAACTCATAGGACCGGAAAAACGGTATTGGTGTGTCTTCTGAAACATCAGTAAAAATGTAGAACATTATTAATACGAAAACCGGAATTCTACAGGACCGCTCACAGGTCACGGAGGGATTATAAATAGAAATAACACCCCAGGCGCGTGTTCGAGACATCTTCATCAAGTTGCCGAGGCATTTATACTCAGCAAGAAGACTAGATTTCCCAAAAATTTGGGGAGAGTTGTACCATATATTTTATACTTTGAATTTGACATGTTTGAACTTGCTGGTGGTTATGCTGGTCCATACGAGGCTGACAACCTCAGCATGTGAAAATGATATATTCTGCTGGTGATTGTTTCATGCAGGTTCTCGCAGAGGTAACCCCAGGTTCCATGTGGAGCAAGGAATTGATGATGATGACATCATGTGTATATATTTATTATCATTTGTAAAACGTTATAAGTATAATTAGATATGTTCACCAGGCAGTGGCCATTCCAATCCCCGCTGTCCAGACATAATTTTCCATCAGACTAACTGAAAGTAAAGGTGAATTTTCTCATATCCACTGAGCAATTTGTCGTATAGTAGGTCTATGTTTATCACTCTCTTTCCCTTCTTGTTTTATTTTCTCCCACATTTTGCTCTTTCATCGTGGTTAAAGCAATCTTTCTTAATCACGACTTGTATCTAACTTTACCTTCCTTTGATTCGTGTCATCCCCTTTAAAGTTGGTGCAAGAGCCCGCTTCCTTTTACCCACTGACACGCACTGACTGGGGACAAGAGAGAGCCAAGGCCAAAACCACAACATGGAGGCCTAGCGATTGGTTTGTAGGCGGAATTATACGTCACACATCCAATGTCGGAACACATTGGTAACCAGAATTATAATGTACCGCGAAGTTTGCCAGAGATCAGTATGAAGTGTCCAATATCGTGGTGCAGAAAACGTTTCCCAAGAGCTTAGCCTGAATATACTTGTTCATTCCTGTGTGGATAATTAGTTTATACCTGTAAAGTTTTTAGTGTTCTTAAGAAGTTTGCGGAGGTTAGTAAATCTTTCAAAGACTATTATTCTTAGTCTTTAGTTAAGATTTACTTTTGCACTTAGCATCATAGCTAAATGTGCGGAAGACAGTTTCCAATTAATACTTCTTGTAAATGATTAATTAAATAAAAGATTTTCCTCTAAGATAATAGGTGGTAGTTGATAGTTGGGGTCGGAGTGGCTAAGAGGTATGGCGTCCGACTCGTATTCGAGAGATTCCGGTTTCGAGTCCCAGTTGAAGGGTTATAATTTATGGAAATATTGTTTTTCAGAACAGTGGTCTAAATTATGCTATACTCCCACCTGGTCTCATGGTAGTGAGATCGGATGCCTAGCCTTCTCGGATAAGGGCGAAAATATAGGAGATTACGTGTGCAAGTTGGGCACTTTAAAAATACCACGGCAGTCGGAAAATCGTAAAGAGTAGGCCATAAGGCCGCTGCCAAGGCAAAATTTTAAATTTAGGAAATCTACCCACCACAAAAAAAATTATAGAATGTGTGATTCCTATACAGTACATACACTCATTGGGATTCTCGCCGGTGCTACGGAGTTCGTGCACTGCGCTGAGATCCTCCTTGTGTGATCTAAGGAAGGAGATCGGAGCACTGATGGTGTTGTCCGTGTGCAATGAAAATAGTCCTTAAAAAACAAACCAAACCAATTGATAGTTCATACTTCACATTCATGTAGATTGTTTAGATCATCCTTACAGATTTGCATGTTCACACACTCTCATGTGCATTATATTTAACACTTCTCATGTGCGTCCAATGTCATATAGAATTAAACTCATAGAGATCAGTAGTGAGGAGTATTATAAAAGATAGTCAACCATTGATATTAGAAGTGAAACTTACGAAGCAACTTTGTGTGTCTTCCGTGTGTCCAACGGAAGTCTGAGTCTACACCTTGTGTTTGGCGTCTAACAAGAAACAAACTAGCAAAGTGTACGTCCGGATTTCAGAATTCGCAATTTAGGACATTCTTCACTTCCTCGGTTAAGAAGGAAGATTTCTCGCCCACGGTTTACACTGTGATTGCGCAGCATTTTATTCACCTGCTTATCAAGTGCTCCGAAGTTGATTCTCCTTTTTACATCACTTTCAACTCACTCAATAACGTATTCCCTTAGTCAACAGCATATACCCCCAATCGGGTTGTCATAATGATATCAAGTTCAACTCACCTAAACGCATATTTTATGAATCAAGATTTCGTATTTAAAAGCTGAATCGCATTTACAGCTAGCAAGTTAAACTCACTCCAAAGCATATTTTTTGAAGCAAGAGTACATACTCATGTTGAGGAATCTACGTACCAAGATCATTTCGTGAAGATCTCCAGCCTAGCCAGTACTTTTCTTAGATTTGACAGCAGACATTTTCCTTAGGCAACTGTCAACGGTTTGTCAATGTAACAGATATATTGACGAACATTGAAAGACTGTATATCGTCAAAGTACTCATTAATGCAATAGTTTTCATCAGTACGTCTTCATCATGAAGATAATCCACACAACATACCATACACCTAAATTGGACAGTCTATACATATATGTGTATCATCATACAGGTGAGGAGCATTAAGAGACATATATACAGTGTAGACTGGACATCAATGTGGTAACACTCAAAATATCACATAATTACATTACTCATAACATAGTTTCATTCTCATAGTTAACTAACTACATTATTTATATCTCATGTGTGCGCGCGTGAGTGTGTGTGTGTGTGTGTGTGTGTGTGTGTGTGTGTGTGTGTGTGTGTGAATTGTGTTTCACCATCTCTACAAACTATAAACTAGAAAAGGTCTCTTTCTGTCTTAACGAGCCAATTTCTGGAGACCTTCTTGATGGAATTCCAGAGGCCATCTGCAGCAACAACTACTGTTGTAGTTGCACCAATATCAACTTCCAACACTATTACGCATACTCAGGGGGGATAAAACTACTGAGAAAAAGAGTCGTTGGAATACACAGCAGGAAGGCGCCTGTTTAGTATCAGAACTCATAAACTTAGCAGAGGCCTTTGTTTTCCTCTACCGTTTGTGGTACTAGTTTACGATACCAGTTCGGAAGACGAATCTGTGATTTAGAGCTTGTAGTCGACAAGAGACTCCTATCTTCAACGGCCTATGAAGATGCTCACAATTTACCCCAGGAGCTGTTACCCAAGCACTCACGGTTGGGATGTACCCTAGCCACAGGAGTCGTAATTTGAAGATGCAGTCAGCAGCAACAACAACACTTCATCAATCTGACAGCTAAGTCAAATCTTTTCAGGCCAGACCTAAATGATCACTGTTAGTTGTTTCTAACTTAGTCCACTTCCAACGAAGTTTCAGTGAAGAAACAAGTATTAACTCACCAATACTTCATTTATTTACAGTTTTTAAAGAATAGTTGATCATTAAATTTGTTATATGTTGTAAAAATTCATAGTTGATTTAAGTATAAAAGAGAAAAAGTGCACACATATGAATCAGTATATTTTGAATACATAAAAGAGCTACTAAAGTAACATTTTACTGGTAAATCAATTAGGGCTTGAACGAGCTAAATAAAATACATAATAATTCTTCATAAAAGAATGGCGGCGAGCAGATAAAAAGTTAACAATTCCTCAGACGAATTCAGCATTGTTCTTGATTTCAGAAATTTCTTATGAACACTCCCCCAAGATAGAAGTTTCATAATCCTTCCATCTCCAACTCTGCCAGGAGTAATCTTGAGCAACGGTAGATTCCTTGAAGGTTCTCATTAGATTCTCTAGGTTTTGGTCATTGTTGGAGACAACTAATGCGAAGCAGGGGAGGCAACCGTGATATCTTAGATGAAGATTCTATGCTTTCATGCTACCTACACTGTGTCCGTGTTTCCGTACTTCTGAAGCAAAATTTAAATGAATGAAATGCCCATAGGAGAATATATTACCGTCATTATTGCATCCACCATCCAGTGTTAAGCAGCAACAAATGACAAAGAAGAATCGGAGCAAAAAGAGTCAAAATGATGAGGAAATCATAGAAAGAACGTGAGTGGATGGCACAGGACAGGAAGAATTGGTGTCATAAAGTGCATTGATACATCGATAAAATCATTAATTATAGGTAAAAGTCAAAATAATATGAGTAGAAATAGAAATAGTAAAGTTGTAACGCGTCTTCTTTCCCCGTACCAGTCATCAAATGGAGATAAGAACGTAGTGTGAAACCTTATTGCCGCGCTAGTGGTATTTGATTTTATAACTCGCCCGTCAAGGGTTAACGGTAAAAATTTTGAAAAAAAAACGACAAGCTTAGTTGTTCCAAGAAAGACAGTAAGAATAAAACAGGGGAGGCATAAACGAACGCATAAAAGTGAGAGAGAGAGAGAGCAAACACCTGTTACCAATTGTCAAGCGTTAGATTCTTGGACTAGCTACCCAAGCCGATAGTGCGAGACGATACAGTTAGCCTGTGTTCGGTAACGTGGCGCAAGCTTTGTAGAATTTAAAAATACCCCGCAAAACCCATTACTTTTTCGGACTATAGGCCCACTGAGGAAATATATAAACACAAAGACAGCGCTTTCGCTGCAAAAGAGTCCATTTTATGACGTAACAGACTAGTAGTTTCAGTTTTGGCATTTGTATGCTTGTTATGTTCGCAAATATTTTGTAAACAAAATAGATACTTTTTAGTGCTTAAGGAAAAGTCATTATTGAGTTACTTCCCTTGAAAGGAGTGTCGTCACTTCGATCGAACTCCGCGGATGAATCCAGTTTTACTGCGATTTATTCTTTGTTTGGGTAGAAATAGGTTGTTCTTGCTTCAGTGTATCTATGGCCTGAATTTATGTGTATTGTTTGTCTGGGTAGGACGAGTCTGTCTTATATCTGTATATCTTTACATATCTAAGTCGAACTATATGGTCGTTTGTCGTTAGAAAGGTCAAAGGGCTGTTCGGCGGATGTGTCGCTAGAGAGGTGTGATTTGGCTTCGCCCTGGTGGGGGCTGTGATTTTTGTGTAGCGGCTTGTCGCCGGAAAAAGTGATCTCAGTATTTATGGGGAAAGTGATAGTCGTCTAGACCTATCGTGTATGCTTTACCCCAGTGTTTATTCTTATTGCCAAGGAATGGCGAATCATATTTCTGATACCAAGGTAACAAAAGATTCTCCTTATGAACTCTCTTACGAAGCCACCGTTTTTCGATAGGCACGATTTGTACGTCTGAGAAAATATATTTAACTAGATGAAGATGACATTCATTCCTAGCAGCACTATATCTTGTATGATGAAGTCAATTGTATCATGATAGAATCTACAGAGCTATGAGAACATTTAATGAATGACTAACTTTAATACAGATTCATTATCTGTATCCAAACGTGAGTGACAGCTCACGAGAGAAGCCATCTTGTATCCAAATATTTTGTGACTTTCAAGAAGAGAAAGGGATACCCCGTATTATCGCTTGATGAGTCCAGAGATCACTGCTACACATGAGAACCCAGTACTAGCGGTTCAATATGATTATATGAAAAATATGTGCTGAATATTATTTCAAGGAATCTTCGCTAGACGAGGTTAGGTCTAGAAGCCATCTTGAATGTTGTTTATAATCTGACGTGCTTTGTCAGTAAACTCAGATGATATATATATATATGGGCAATACTGAGTGCTTGTCTACTGACAGTCCATTATGCTATTATTCTACATGAGTGCCCATGTATCATTGCAAGACCATTTATCCACTGTACCATGATGTATTATGCCAACCTGTGATTTGTCACTATTCGTGCTGTCGAGTGTGTACGTCCAATTAAACTGTAGCAAAGGTACACAGTCGTTGGTGTCGATGACTTCCAGCCATACATGAGTGTGAGAAAAAGACCATTTGTCAACACCACGAACTCTTCTTACCATTCGCATATTATACTCACAATCTATGTCTACACACCACTGCGTAGGTCGAGTTGACATTCCATACTCAAACCACAAGCAACACAACAACACAGCATGTAGCTCTGGTGATGTTCCAGTGAGCTTATATTTATCAACTGATGATGAGCAAAGAAAATAGAGTTATCAACTAAAGAGAGACTTTATCACTTATCTTCTCCTGATAAATAATATGTTTGAAAATAAAAAATTCCTCAGTAGATAAGAAAGTTATTGACAAAAGACTGTATTTGTTCGTGCAGATGAACGGACAGACTGGCGGTTTTGCATTCATTTTGCATTCACTAACGATTACAATTTTGAACGCGTTGGAAATGAGACAAGCAAGCATGTATTCTGTTGGAGGAGGGGTAGACAAGGGGAGAGAAATTATGGGATGGATTAACACAAAATTTATTTTAGCAGTAGAAATCTAAGAATGAGTGAGGAGAAAACATGTTAGGTCCAAAAATTAAGTCTGTTTTTGCTTTTATTTTCAAAATTCAAATTGAAAAGCTTAGTCTTCCGAACTGATTGGCCAACGCATTTTATATTATGGAAAACATAGTTAGGTTTTTGCCATTTTGTAGAACGCTGTCCCTGAAGCAGGTCGATGTGATCCTAGAAGTTTGACTTTTATTTGTAACTAAAACTAAAAAGTATTTGTCATAGTCTAGCCAGCAGCAAAGCTGAATTTGTGCCATCCAACGCACCTGTGCTTATTTCATTGAATTCTGGAAAGAAGAATATCTATATTATTATGTAATATGTGCAAAGGAAAAAAGTGGGAAAGTGTATGACATGCCTAAAGAGACAGTTTGGGTATATCTATTTGATTTATGTTTGAATATTGCAATGTTGGAATTAAAAATTATTGTAGGACTAAAGTAAAATAGCAAACCTCTGTGTTCGCTGAACACTATTGATTGCCTGAAGCATTTATATTTTGTAATAGAAGAAAATTATATGCATATAAGGAGATGTACATACTCCTATTAAATTGTGTTGAAGAAGACTGTAAAATAACAGTGGCGTATCTGCCATATGGACCTGAGGTGTGGTCACAATATGATGTGAGTTGAAAAAAAAAACTTAGGGGCTGGTGCACTTGTAATGCACACGAGGCTGAACCCCATCATGTCATGTAGAGAGTTGAGGGAAAAATATAACAGATATGAAAAGGCCAGGGTGTCTTTTATGTTGCAGGGTTTTATTTCCTGTTACCAGCCGGTGACAGGAAAGCTGAAGTACGAGTGAAGACAGTAACGTCTCCAGTACAGCGTATTCTGAATAATAATTGTCAAGTGGAGCTCTGAGAGCTGATGTTCTTTACAGAGCCATATCAACGATTGAATCTCCACGAAGGAAATTTCAGGTTATGTGCCACAATCTGGGCAATCTGACACTTTATCTGGAGAAAATTGTTTCCCTACCCATTAACAGAAACTCTCGGGGAAATGATGACATAAACAGTCTCTCCAATAACTGACTCACATTATTAATGATTACTTAACAGGCTGTGAAACACCTTACGGAACATTTTAATATTAATAGTATTATTGTTGGACCAAGAGTCCTTATTTTCAGTTCACTTTTCAGTGTAACATACATTTTCTTCAGTTTTAAAAGACCTGTCCAAAAGAGATTGCAGGACAGGCACAATAAATTGTACAAAAAATATTTCCAATTTGAAAACTAAACAACAGAGTTATTAAGATTCTATTAGAGAGTTATACTGTGTTGTTTTGATGTACCATCATTTCATTACATCCCCTAGACACTAGCCACATCAAATATCATACATTAGAATTAATTTACAACACCGTGTGAGATCTTGAGAGGTAGCGTTAGGTCCCTTGAGAACTCATCTTCTTCAACCACTAGACTCAAGGTCTTACATAGCTTGACCTCACACGGTTAACACATCTAACTCTATCATTCTTATCTTTTACTATCATAACCTCTCCAGCAAATTAAACTTTGCTACATAAATTGGTAAACTCGTCCGGGATTTGAACTTTTCATTAGGTAAACTCCCAACACTACATAAATTGGGGTCTCCTGTACCGGGATTATACCTAGGAACACCATTATTATTAACCCAGGGAATCCCCATTATAATTATTACCCAGGAGTTGGGAAGTTGATAAAGTGTCAGAGCTTGGAATAATTTAATTAGAGTTTATATTAATATTATTGTAGTACATTTATAACATTGTTAAAATTGATAAGATGGCAGATTTGGCCAAATTTAGATCTGCTGCTGTGCTGGCTGCAAAAGAGATGGCTATGGAGGGGCAAGCTCTGGTTCAATATGTGACATCAGAGTGTGATAAATTTATTAAATTAGAACAAGATAAAGAAGAAAAAAGATTGCAGATAGAGGCTGAAAAAGATAAAAAAATAAAAAAGGTTGCAAATTGAGGCTGACAAGGAGGCTAGGGCATTGGGGGCGGATAGGGATTCTGAAATTAAACGGCTCCAGTTGGAAGAAAAAAAGGCCGATAGGGAAGCTGAAGAAAGAAGACAGGCTGCTGAAAGGGAAGCAGAAAGGGAGGAGAAGAGATTACAGAGGGAGCACGAGTTACGACTAAGGGAGTTGGAATTACATGGCCATGCTCCTGAATGTGGTAACAGCCCTCCTATCTCCGATGCCACTGCTAGTCAGGGAGCCTCAACCTCAGCCATGGGGTTCCATTTAGAACATTTTGTTGAGAGGGACGATGACATTGAATCATTTTTATCCAGATTTGAGGTTTTAGCCACAATCTATGGGTTAGAGAAAAAAAGGTGGAGTTTAAAGTTATCCCAGGGTCTTAGGGGAACATCTTATGAAGTGTTTGCAAAAATGAGCAAAGATGACCAAGACAATTATGACATGTTAAAGCAGGCTCTTTTCCTAAGGTATGAAAAGAATGGAGAATTTTACAGGAAAAAGTTTAGAAATGCCAAGCTGCTGTCGGGTGAGACCTATCACCAGTTCTCTGCACGTTTAGAGACTTACTTGGAGAAATGGACTGCTCTGGGGAAAACCCAAGATCTTAAAGAAATGATCCTTATTGAGCAATTGAGAGAGTCCATGGCTCCAGACTTGAGAAAGTTTCTCATGGGACAAGGTGCAGAGAGGCTGGGTGAGTTACTTAATGTCGCTGAGAGGTATCAGGCAGCCCAGGCAGAGGTAGCTGGCGCCAAATAGAAACATGTAGACAATTATAAGGCTCCACAAAACTCTAATAGATTTGACAACAAAGATCAGGGAAACAAGGGTAAGCAAAATTTTGATAGGCCACGCAATGATTATAGAAATAAAAACCCACAATTCAATGACAGGAAATATGAGGAAAGAAAACCCTTTCATCAAGGTAGATTATATTGTAGATGGTGTAAGAGGGAAGGACATGACACCAAAGTTTGTACTAAGAAACCTGCTGGATTTGCTGCTATGAAGTTGGGGGAAAAGGAAGTAAAGGTAAAATCTGCTGGACAGCAGGAACCTTATCACCCCCAGTGTGTGAGGATGTTGTATGTAATGGGGTCACCATTAGGTGCCTTTATGATACAGGTTTAGATTTTGATTCTGTTGGGAGTTCGCACTTGGTGAACCCAGATCAGTATACCACAGAAACAGTGGAGATACAAGGGGCGACCAAGGACATACCACTTATGACACTTCCCATTGCCAGGATAACGGTGAAAACTCGCTATGTGGAAGGAGTAATCAGAGCAGCAGTGATCGACGCACCCATCTACCCTCTGATATTGGGGTGTTGTTATGTCTACTTGGGGAATCCCAAGAGACCTGTAGTCTTGGCAGCAGTCCAGACCAGATCACAGTCCAAGAATGAAGAAGATGAACCAATAAATACTCATCCAGAGGAGATGAGGAAGGCACAGGCTGAGGACAGGACACTCAAGCCTTGTTTTAGAAAATTACTTAAATGCCACACACCTCCAAGCAAAGGGGATTATTATATGAAGAACAAATTGTTATATAGGAAGACCGGAACTGGAACAAATGGCCATGGACAACTGGTACTTCCTACTTCATATAGGGAGAGAGTGTTGGAATTAGGACATGCGATTTCCTTCAGTGGTCATATGGGGATCAGCGCAACAGGACAGCGAATAGCTTGTCATTATTTCTGGCCCGGTATAACGGAGGATATAAAGAGATATGTAAAATCTTGCCCAGAATGTCAAAGGGTAGCTCCAAAGCACTGGACTGCTCCAGCAACTCTTGGGGAAATGCCCATTGTGGGAACACCTTTTGAGAGAGTTGCAGTGGATATTGTGGGACCTCTCACTCGGACCAAGAGGAGGAACAGTTACATCCTTACTCTGGTGGACACTTGTTCTATGTGGGGAGAGGCGGTAGCCCTGTTGTCAATCGATTCGAAGCATGTCGCAGAGGCATTACTTACAATATTCACTAGGTTAGGATTCCCGCATCAAATCTTGACTGATAACGGCTCACAGTTCAAGGAGAAACTAACGGAAGACGTTTTCAGGATCTTCCAAGCCAGGCACTTTCATTGTAGTCCATATCACCCCCCCCCCCCAAGGAAAAGGTCAGGTGGAGAGGCTCAACGGGACTCTCATTTCTATCCTGAGAAAGCTGGCACATGAGAAACCTGATACATGGGACCAATACTTGCCCGCTGCGTTGTTTGCGTACCGGGAAGTTCCACATAATTCAACTGGGATGGCACCCGCAACCCTGTTATTTGGGAAGCCAATAAAAGGTCCATTGGAAGCCTTGTTGAGGACATGGACAGATGAGAAGGCAGAAGAGACTGTTACCTCATCATATCAATATGTAAACGAGCTGACCACTCGTCTTAAAACTGGCTGGAAACTTGCAAATGATAATCTTAGACAAAACAGGAAAAAACATGCTGCTTATTTCAATAAGAAAGCTAAGGATAGAGAACTAATTGTGGGAGAGAAGGTGCTTCGTCTACTACCCGGCAGCAATAACAAATTACAAATTGGATGGCAAGGTCCATATACTGTTCTAGAGAAGGTGTCTAGAGCAAATTATAAAATCGACAAGAAGGGGAAAGAGAAAATATATCATGTGAACCTTCTAAAGAATTATCTGGACAGGGAAATCCAGGAAGGAACACACTTAATGTCCTTGTCGATAGCAACGGGGATGAAAAATGAACCACTCACCTCTCATGAGTACCCCCTGAAAACATGTGAGACCCCTGCACATGTAAAAGTCAGTAACCACCTGACGAAAAAACAGGGAACAGGTTCAAAAGGTTCTGACTGATCATACGGACGTGTTAACGGACAAACCGGGGCACACGAATTTGTTGGAATATGATATGAAACTAGTAGACCCAACACCGATCTGTATGAGAGCCTACACGATCCCGTTTGCCAAGGAGAACGCTTTGAAAGAGGAGATTGAGTACCTATTGAAAGAAGGGATTATTTCTCATAGCGAATCTCCGTATAGCTGTAGTGTGGTTTTGCTGAGGAAACCCTCTGGGGAACATCGTCTGTGCATAGATTACAGGAAACTGAATGCTGTCACAGAAAATCAGGTGGATCCATTACCGGACACAAATCAGCTATTTGCCAGGCTGAACAAGGCAAAAATATTTTTCGCAGGTGGATCTGAGCAAAGGCTATTATCAGATTCCAGTAAAGCCTGAGGTCCGACCTTATTTGGCGTTTAGCACTTCGGAACTGAATTCAACATGTTGCCGTTTGGGTTGAAAAATGCTCCGAGTGTGTTTTCTAGGATGATGCGAAAATTGTTGGATCCCCTGAATAACCCATGCATCACCAATTTTATGGATGATATCCTCATTGCTACGGAAACATTTGAGGAACACATTAACTCTTTGACTATGCTGTTTGATAGACTAAGAGAGGCTAACTTGACGGCTAGACCAACAAAACGTTGTATAGGGTGTAAAGAGTTGGAATTCTTGGGACATACTGTATATCAGGGTAACATGACCCCTGACCCAAAGAACCTTGAGAAATTGCAGAGAGCACCTTGGCCACAAACCAAAAGAGACGTGAGATCGTTTGTGTCGTTGTGTGGGTTTTACTAGAAATATATCAAAACTTTTAACTCTATTTGTGCTCCTCTGACTGAGTTAACTCGCAAGGGAAATCCTGATAGAATTGTTTGGTCAGCCCAGTGTGAATTAGCATACCAGGAATTAAAAGAGAAACTCACGAGCAAGCCTATCTTAAAATTGCCTGATTTGACTCAGGAATTCGTGATAAGAACGGACGCAAGCAATGTGGGCCTGGGGGCCACTTTGTTACAAAGGTCATATTCACAAGATAGGGAACTGAACCCAGTCGATTATGCTAGCCGCAAGTTGAACAGAGCGGAACAAAACTATTCAACAAGCGAAAAAGAATGTTTAGCTTTAATCTGGGCAATACGTAAGTTCCAGATATATCTCTATGGTAGAACATTCGTGGTCCAAACGGATCATCAGCCCCTCGTATTCTTATCACAGGCAAAGCATGAAAATGCTCGTTTATTACGATGGTCGTTGCTCCTACAGCCATATTCATTCACTATTGAATATATCCCGGGGTCACAGAACGTGGGTGCAGATTTCCTCAGTAGGCATCCCTGTGATCCAAATCAGAATATTCAACAGGCGTAAGGAGTTAATTTTATCTATGTGTATCATTGTTGTTGGAACTTGCATCAGGCATGTTCTTAGGTGAATTAATATTAGACAAACATGAAGGTATGTTTTCAGGCACTCGTAAGAAATAAAGAAGTAGAACACTTGGACAACAGAAAAACAACAGACGTGAGTGGCTTACCCAGGGTTCGAACCCCGTACCTTCCGTACGACAACTCCGCCTAGCTATCAAGCGAATCACACTGACCCCACGGCCAGCTAGGCATCCCCAAAAAAAGATGCTTTGCTGGCTATTTATCAGTACGAAACACACAAGATAACACCGGAAGTATACAGTGGGCAACTCAGCCCTTAAATGACGCAATCACTTCTGTTGTTCTCCTATTAACAGTATGTGTCAGTCCAAACAAGACAAAGACCTTGATACTGGGTCCAGTAACTTCCGGTGTTATCTTGTGTGTTTCGTACTGATAAATAGCCAGCAAAGCATCTTTTTTGGGGATGCCTAGCTGGCCGTGGGGTCAGTGTGATTCGCTTGATAGCTAGGCGGAGTTGTCGTACGGAAGGTACGGGGTTCGAACCCTGGGTAAGCCACTCACGTCTGTTGTTTTTCTGTTGTCCAAGTGTTCTACTTCTTTATTTCTTACGAGTGCCTGAAAACATACCTTTATGTTTGTCTAATATTAATTTACTGTTTACAGGCCTCGGGTTTCCCTTCCTTATGTGTTATTTATGTTTATGTTCTTAGGTGGGGAGATGTGTCATAAAGTGCATTGATACATCGATAAAATCATTAACTATAGGTAAAAGTCAAAATAATATGAAGAGAAATAGAAATAGTAAAGTTGTAACGCGTCTTCTTTCCCCGCGCCAGTCATCGAATGGAGATAAGAACGTAGTGTGAAACCTTATTGCCGCGCTAGTGGTATTGGATTTTATAACTCGCCCGTCAAGGGTTAACGGTAAACATTTTGAAAAAAAACGACAAGCTTAGTTGTTCCAAGAAAAACAGTAAGAATAAAACAGGGGAGGCATAAACGAACGCATAAAAGTGAGAGAGAGAGAGAGAGAGAGAGAGAGAGCGAACACCTGCTACCTTCTTCTTCTTCTTCTTCTTGCGATCGCATCTTTGATGATTACACCGTCAGACGAGTTCTCATGATGAATTCGACTGTTGTTTGAAGTTCCTCTTTAACTCCATATAGCTTTGAGTTTAGTGTTGAGTCATTCGGCCAGTATATCTTTCTTAACTGGTCATACAGAGGACAGTCCTGTAGAACATGCTCAGCAGTTTGTTCGTTTAATCCACATGTGCACAGTGGTGAAGCAGACAATCGTAGCTTGTGCATGTGTTTATTCAGTTTGTTATGCCCTGTCCTGAGTCGAAAAATAGTTATCTGTCCCTGCCGGTCGAGAGTGTGATAGTCGTCTTTGGGTTGGTTCTGTTCTCTTCTGATAGTCTGGATAGCTCTCTTTTTCTCAAAGTATGTGACTTCATTATCTTCTTGTTCACATTATCCTCCCTTTTTTGCAAGTTTATCTGCCTTTTCATTTCCGGGTACACCACAATGAGATGGTACCCACTGAAGTATGGTTCTCTTTTTGGCAGCTACCTTGTTTAGTTCATTTCTCAGATGCGGGAGTTTACCACCCTTGAGAGCTTGCAGGACAGACAGTGCATCTGTGAGGATGACTACCTGGTGGCAGTCAGAGTTGGTGTTATAAATCATATTTGCAGCTTGCTCTAGAGCTTGAACCTCAGCTGTATAGTTGGAACAGAATTTACCAGTGGGAATGTGCCTAGTCTCATAGTGGTTGTCAGGATATGAGATAAAGATACCGGCACCTCCATTCCTAACAGCATTTGTTGCTGATCCATCTGTATAGGCATGTATCCATGATTGATCGGGATAGCTTTCTTGGATCATACTCAATGTAGCAGTTCGTTTTTGCAGATCATTATACTCACATCCACTTGTGAGACCACTGACTGATGTATTAATTTGGAGGGCACTGCTGGCCTGCTCCCATGGTACAGGGTATAGGGTGGGCTTCAGTGGTGTTGTCTTCATGGATAGGTCTTCTTGATGCTGTCTTATAAGTCTTTTCCCCCCCGATGCACAAAGCTGCTACGCTTTAGACGTCCCAATGCCAGATCATCTAGTCTTGCCTTCATTGGGTGCATTGGCATACTGTTGTACTTTTCCATCTGGATCATGGTTTTTTGTGTCTCTTCTATGGGACAATGTCTGTAATCCAGCAACCTTCTGCATCTCTGTTATTGGTGTAGTTTTCATGGCTCCTGTAATGAGCCTGAGAGCTTGATTTTGCACCTTGTCCAAAGACTGCAGATGTGAGTTAGCAGCTGATGACCATGCTGCTGAGCTAAACTCTAAGTGTGGTCTTATTACTCCATTATAAATCTTCTTTAGATTTCGTTCATTTGCTCCCCAGTTGGTACCTGCTAATTTTCTGAGTATGCCTAGTCGTCTTCGGGCCTTTCCTTCTGCGTTTTCAATATGCTTATTCCATGTAAGCCTTTGGTCAAATGTCACCCCAAGATAGGTGGGGTAGCTTTCTTCCTTGATCACGGTTGTCCCTAGGTGTATGTTAGCTGATTTGTCCTTGGGGGGCGAGGGAGAACAGTGTTGTGGAGGTTTTGTCTGTGTTTATTGTGATAAGCCATTTCTTTGCCCATGACACTAGCATGTCTGCTGCCCGCTGCATTCTATAATTTGCTGTGGTGACATTTTCATCAGCGCACCAGAGTACTAGGTCATCTGCATATAAGGCAGCTTTAACTCCTGCAGGGAGATCTTTCACCAGGTCATTGATGTAAACAAGGAAGAGTGTTGGGGAAATTACTCCTCCTTGAGGTACCCCCTGATGGAGCAACACTTTTCTGCTCTGCAGACCGTCAAGAGTGACTCTAGTTCTCCTGTTATGCAAGTATGACTGGATCCATTTCATCATGTTGCCTTGGATTCCACTTCTCCTAAGTTTTGCAATGAGGCCATCTTTCCACACCTTGTCAAAGGCCTGCTTGAAGTCGACCCAGATCGTTAGGACCTTTTTCTTCTCCTGGAAGGCATCTTCTATTGCTTGAGACAAGTAAGTAACTTGGTCTTCTATACTGTAGCATTCTCTAAATCCAGCTTGTTCCGGCACCAGGATCTGCTCAGACTCTAAATACCATTTCAATCTGTGGTTGACTATTCGCTCCATAGTCTTCCCAACACAGCTTGTGAGACTGATTGGCCGGTAACTTGCAGCCTCGGTCTTACATTTCCCTTTCTTTAGTATGGGTATTGTGATGGCTTCTCTCCATACTTGGGGTACCGTTCCTTTCAACCAGCTGTGGTTGAATATCTCAAGCAGTTTTGTCTTTGCTGCTGAGCTCAGATTTACTAGCATTTCGTTGCTGATTTTGTCTGGGCCGGGTGACTTTTGAAACTTAAGCTTGGAAATAGCCTTCTGTAGTTCTCCTAGTGTGATGGGTTCCCTCATTGGGGCAGGAGTATCTGTCTGTCCCATGGTTGCCAGTATTTCTTTTCTTATCTCTCTCTGATGATCTATGTTAATGGGTAAGTTGCTTTCTGAACTGTATCTTCTAGCAAACAAGTCTGCAGCTTGTTTTCCTCTGAAAAGTTTGCCACCTTCATCCAATGTGATAGTCTGCCTAGGTGAGGAACGCTCTTCATTTAGAGACTTGACTAATCTCCAAAGTTTCCTGCCGTCTTTCTCAAGGTTCAGCGATGCCGTTTTAGTTCTCCAGCTTTTCCGTTTTTCTTCTAGCTTTGTTCTCTGAAACTCTGCTACAGCCTTTTTCCATTTGTTGTGAGTTTCAAGTGAAGGCTGAGACTCTGCGTCCTTTCTAGCCCTGTCCATGGCTTCCTGACGTTCTTGGAGTGTGCTGGACCAGTATGGTATGTAGTTACGCCGGCATCCTTTGGGAATGGTTTCTTTTGCAGCTTGTAGTATGCATCTGTTGAAGTCTTTTACCACTTCATTAATGTCTCTGTTCTGTACCTTGAGGGTAGACAGCAGCGTGTTCACCTGATGCCTGAATAAACCCCAGTTGGCTTTTTTGTAGTTCCATCTTGTAATGGCTGGGCCTGTACTGAGAGTTGCACTCTGGACAGTAAGAAAGATTGGGCGATGGTCGCTTCCCCCTAGTTGGTCTCCTACTTCTCTACTAATAGATCCAGCTATATCTGGTGTGTGGAGAAGGCAAGATCTGGTGTTGAAGTTGTGTGCCATCCTCTGGAGTAGAAGGTAGGAGTATCTGTGGCATTATTGACTAGGATTAGGGAGTGATCATCTTGCCAAGTTTCAACCTCTTCACCTCTGTGATCCAGATGGTTATAGCCCCAGCTCTGGGAGTGGCTATTAAAGTCTCCAACTGCTATAAAGTTGGTGGCTGGTACCTGTATAGAGCTGAGACTCAGGGGTTTGTTGTTCGGACAGTAATAGTTCAGGAGTTCTATTTCCATCTTGTCTACCTTTATCTGCAACAGCTGATATTCTGCTCCATCCATGAAGGTTTTCCTTTCGTGTGCAGGAATGTTATTCCTTACAAGAGTAAGTACTCCTCCTTTTCGTCTATCTTTTCTGTCGGATCTGAAGCATTGATATCCCCTTATTTTAAAGGTTTGATCTGCTTTCAAGTGAGTCTCTTGGATACAGCAAACACTGACTTGCTTCTCATACAAGATGTTTTCCAGCTCTGTCTTTTTGCTGTATCCAGCCTGCTTGCTGTTCACTCCCTCTGCATTCCAGTGCATCATGACAAGTGGCACTCTGGGTTTCTCTTTTTCTGTTTTGTTTTGGTCAGTAGTTCTCCTCCGCCGTCTGCTGACTCCACAAGACGGTCTAGAGGGTCCTCCAGTAGCTGAGGGTGGGCTCTGTCGAGGCTCAGAGCCCGGCACTGCACCTGCCTGGTGGAGCTCCACAGGGCGAGCACCAGTACGAGATTTATTTGACGGTGTACTCTCCATAGAAAAAAAAAGCGAGTTGCGTGATACTGTGGTTTCCGGTGCGCCTTCTGGCCCAGTATCTATGACTTTAGCACCTGTTCAACGGGAGAGTGGGCTTATCCCTAATCTGTTTATGTTCCCAGTAGTAGACTATTCGCAAGCAGCCTGGGGGTGTCACTGCTCTGCGCGGACCTTGTTTACCGAGGCGGCGTCCGAGCTCGTATGGTGAAAATATGGTTGCATTATCTTCAAAATAGCCCTGTCTTTCCTGCCATCCTGCAACTTTGAGTTAGGGAGTTCTGAGCTCCAGTCTCTTTCCCAGGCATTTTATCCTGGCCTGGCACGCATACAGAGGACCCCACTTCTGGTTCTAAGTTAGCAGTTGGGGACAGGTGGGGTAGCACACTGTGCATTCCCCGTCATCCAGGGGGCTCTCCAACTATGCAGAGCTTGCACAATGCTGTGCTCTGGTTCTGGGCTCACCCAAGGAATCCTCACGTCCTGCACAGAGCCACTTCCAGATACCCACCACCTGCCAACCCCCCATTGTAGAAATCTCCTGCATGCGGCCATCCAGTCAAGAGCCAGTATTAAGTCTGGTGCCCAAGTGATTCCCCCCAAGCTCAGTGTGCAATTCTGGGTTCTCATCATGCTGCAACACAGGGCGGATTGTGATGCTCAGCCATCTCTCTCAACTCTGCACCGATAAATGACATCGGGGACTTAACTGTGTCTCAGTACTGGGAGGCCCCGTTTCCGGGTACACCACACACAGCCAGTTGAGGCAACGGTCGCCGTGGGCGTGACCTGCTACCAATTGTCAAGCGTTAGATTATTGGACTAGCTACCTGTGGTGTGAGGTTTTTATTGGCTTTAAGATCAGTATAGTACTGACAATTACAGAAATAGAATTTCTGCAGAAAATGGTGAAGTCCCAGTGTCTGAGAGAACTACTGGTTGGTTCCTGGCGGAGCAAGCTGATTGGTTTCCTGCAGTTTCGTCTCATGCCCCGTACAGCCTAATTTTATTCAGTTTTCTTCCGCCATCTTGCTTGAACAAGATGGCTACGACCCACATCCGAAAAAACAGGGCTTAAGTTTTTCCTGGCGTAACTTCTTGTAATTTATTCCGGCTCAGCAACTGTGCGTTGATTGGCTGGGCTCTCGACATAGGGATTTAACAAAGTAGTGGGGTTACACACAACTCGTTTCATGACACTACCCAAGACGACGTGCGAGACGATACAGTTAGCCTGTGTTCGGTAACGTGGCGCAAGCTTTGTAGAATTTAAAAATACCCCGCAAAACCCACTACTTTTTCGGACTATAGGCACACTGAGGAAATATATAAACACACAGACAGCGCTTTCGCTGCAAAAGAGTCCATTTTATGACGTAACAGACTAGTAGTTTCAGTTTTGGACAACGCGGGAGAGGAGAAAAGATGGCGTAATTTATATGATAGTGGAAATTGAAACTAACTCTGGAAAATATATGGACTTCTTTATTAATAGGTTTAGGATCATAAAACCTAGTTAGTTTGATGGCTTATCTTCTCCTGATAAATAATATGTTTAAAAATAAAAAATTCCCCAGTAGATAAGAAAGTTATTGACAAAAGACTGTTTTTGTTCGTGCAGACAAACGGACAGACTGGCGGTTTTCCATTCATTTTGCATTCACTAACGATTACAATTTTGAACGCGTTGTTGGAAATGAGACAAACAAGCATGTATTCTGTTGGAGGAGGGGTAGACAAGGGGAGAGAAATTATGGGATGGCTTAACACAAAATTTATTTTAGCAGTAGAAATCTAAGAATGAGTGAGGAGATAACTTGTTAGGTCCAAAAATCAAGTCTGTTTTTGCTTTTATTTTCAAAATTCAAATTGAAAAGCTTAGTCTTCCGATCTGATTGGCCAACGCATTTTATATTATGGAAAACTTAGTTAGGTTTTTGCCATTTTGTAGAACGCTCTCCCTGAAGCAGGTCGATGTGATCCTAGAAGTTTGACTTTTATTTGTAACTAAAACTAAAAAGTATTTGTCATAGTCTAGCCAGCAGCAAAGCTGAATTTGTGCCATCCTAGGCACCTGTGCTTATTTCATTGAATTCTGGTAAGAAGAATATCTATATTATTATGTAATATGTGCAAAGGCAAAAAGTGGGAAAGTGTATGACATGCCTAAAGAGACAGTTTGGGTATATCTATTTGATTTATGTTTGAATATTGCAATGTTGGAATTAAAAATTATTGTAGGACTAAAGTAAAATAGCAAGCCTCTGTGTTCGCTGAACACTATTGATTGCCTGGAGCGTTTATATTTTGTAATAGAAGAAAATTATATGCATATAAGGAGATGTACATACTCCTATTAAATTGTGTTGAAGAAGACTATGTAAAATGACAGTGGCGTATCTGCCATATGGACCTGAGGTGTGGTCACAATATGATTGAAGTTAAAAAAACTTAGGGGCTGGTGCACTTGTAATGCACACGAGGCTGAACACCATCATGTCATGTAGAGAGTTGAGGGAAAAATATAACAGATATAAAAAGGCCAGGGTGTCTTTTATGTTGCAGGGTTTTATTTCCTGTTACCAGCCGGTGACAGGAAAGCTGAAGTACGAGTGAAGACAGTAACGTCTCCAGTACAGCGTATTCTGTATAATAATTGTCAAGTGGAGCTCTGAGAGCTGATGTTCTTTACAGAGCCATATCAACGATTGAATCTTCACGAAGGAAATTTCAGGTTATGTGCCACAATCTGGGCAATCTGACACTTTATCTGGAGAGAACTGTTTCCCTACCCATTAACAGAAACTCTCGGGGAAATGATGACATAAACAGTCTCTCCAATAACTGACTCACATTATTAATGATTACTTAACAGGCTGTGAAACACCTTACGGAACATTTTAATATTAATAGTATTATTGTTGGACCAAAAGTCCTTACTTTCAGTTCACTTTTCAGTGTAACATACATTTTCTTCAGTTTTAAAAGACCTGTCCAAAAGAGATTGCAGGACAGGCACAATAAATTGTACAAAAAAATATTTCCAATTTGAAAACTAAACAACAGAGTTATTAAGATTCTATTAGAGAGTTATACTGTGTTGTTTTGATGTATCATCGTTTCATTACATCCCCTAGACACTAGCCACATCAAACACCATACATTAGAATTAATTTACAACACCGTGTGAGATCTTGAGAGGTAGCGTTAGGTCCCTTGAGAACTCATCTTCTTCACCCACTAGACTCAAGGTCTTATATAGCTTGACCTCATACGGTTAACATATCTAACTCTATCATTCTTATCTTTTACCATCATAACCTCTCCAGCAAATTAAACTTTGCTACACTTGGCATGTGTTTGTTGAAGGCCTATGCTCCACGGGTAGTGATTGATTGATTGACTATTGTATGCAGCACAAAGAGCACAATAATAAATTTTCATAAAAGTCGGCGAGCAGATAAAAAGTTAACAATTGTTAAGACCAATTCAGCATTGTTCTTGATGTCTGAAATTTCTTATGAAGACCCCCTTGAGATAGAAGTATCATAATCCTTCCATCTTCAACTCTGCCAGCTGTTTTCTTGAGCGACGGTAGATTCCTTTGAAGCCTCTCATTAGATACTAGGTATTGGTCATTGTTGGACCACTAATGCAAAGCAGGGAAGGCAACCCGTGACATATATATATATATATAGCTAATAAGGCCCCATTGCTAATCTTAGATGAAGATTCTGTGCTTTCACGCCACACTGTGTCTGTGTTTCCGTACTTCTGAAGCAATATAGAAACGAATGAAATGACAACAGGAGAAAATATTACCATCATTATTGTATGCAACACAAAGAGCACAGCATAATTATGTCCCACCATGTGTTAGCGGGTGACTTACTCGTTATTATATACATGTTAATGTTTCAGTAAATAGTTACTTTTGCTCAAGCTTTGAAAGTGTTACATAGTTATAATTTTTGAGTAAAGTAACGACACATTGTTGCGTGTCATTCATCATCATCATCATGTGACGTATTCTTTCCAGAACGTTGTCTCCATTACAGCTGCTCTGAACGCATCACGATTCTGGGCAAGTCGACCTGCATCAGCCAAAGACAAGTTCAGACTCTCTGTGATGTCCTGGGTCCACCGTCGTCTAGGTCGACCCCTTCCCCTTTTTTCAGGGACCATGCCTTCCATCACTGTGTCATTATATTTTTATATTCTGAGTACACGTCTTGTTACTCTGGCCAAGGCCACGTAGGGGTACAAATGCTTGACACCGCAGACAGCTCATAACACACTTGAAAATATCAATGTCACCATAAAGGCCAAGTGGATAATCAATACACTGTTTATTTTACTCAACGTTGCTCCACATAAATAATCTTGAAGCCCATTATATCATATGACATCACATCTACAATCATCATTATAGCTCTGTACCCTCTGAAGCTAGAACACTGTCCTCGACAGATTTACACATTTTTAATTATTCACGTTCTTCACAGACACCATAATTCCTTTCACAAATATACTAGCATCATCTCACGGAGGTATATGGATGATCTAGTGATCAAACATCATAGGAATATGTCATGAAATACTATAATTCTCAGGAACTCAGAAACATACGTCCACCTGCCACATTGAAAAACACAGAAGACCCTAGCAGACGATCGCTAACTTTTGCCGGTACCAACTTTGACGTATGCAACTGCACCCCGAGGCAATGACGTAACCTTCTGTTACCAAGGACTACCGATAATAAACAAATATGAATCCTTGTCGAACCATTTCATAACATCGACTGACATGTTATGAATTTTAATCATAACACACATGTTGAACAGTATCTCTGAGAAATAAATAGTACAATAGCACAAGCATAAGCATAGTTCTATTACATGAATCTCGTTCTATGACTCAAATCTATTTCAGTTGAGACAAATGTTACATACAATCCTGTAATGTGGATGCGAGTCATGTACAATTGGCGATGTTACAGAAGAATGTTAAGAATACACCTGACTGCAAAAAAAGAGGTAAGCGAAAACGCAAAGTAGGTTTATTACACTTATCGAAATGAGGCAGTCCACATTCATTTTTTACTACAATATTGGAAAAGGGATGCTGAAAAACATTGCAACAGCAGAAGAAATTTGATAAGACCATATATAGAGTACGATAAAATGTGGCCGTAACGTAAGTTTTTCTTGTCCTTCTCCTTGTAAGACGTATTACCATTTGTGTGTGTTTTTTTGTTTTTGTTATTTTTTGTTTTCCCATTCAACCGATAGAATAAAGAAGACAGTTTAACATCATGGCATACACAAGCAGGAGGACTTTGCATGTGTTTGCTGAAGGCCTATGCTCGTTGCTGAGCTAAATTGTATCGATAGATTGATTGACTGACTGCTCATGTGTTTGAATGATTGACTGATTTATGAAAAAGTGGATAAACAGCTTCAGTAACAGGAATTTCTTGAAAGACGCTACTAGTTATGCTTGGTAGCTTGACAGTTGAAGAAAGATAATACTATTCCATATTTACACACATCGTCAATTTGTAGAAGCATTGAGCACTGTAAACAGAGATAGATAATAGTAATATTCCACATAAAACTCTAACCTTTCTTATTAATATCTTACTGGTGCACTGTTTAAAATTGTGCTTCATCCAAAATGTGAAAACTGATAAAGTATCAAAACTTGGTCATACATACTTTTTTGGTGAACAGGCAATAAAAGATTAACAAATTTCCGAGCTACCATTCATTAAACCAGCAAGCACGTAATTATCAGACCAAGTGAGCAAACACTGATTTACCTCGGTTTGCGAGAGTAAAAAATGTATTAGAGTCTGACAACCACGTGACTGCGCGTTGGAGTTCTGAAGATGAACAAAGAATAAAACTCGTGACATGTGAATAGTAAATAATAAACACAAACCAGTATTTGGCAGTCATGCGAGCCTCGGACTCCAGATATCCGTCCCACATCAAAACTTTTTTCATTATTTCTGTTTCCGTAACAATTAAGATTGTTTACATAGACAGGGGTGTCGGCCCTGAGCTAACACTCCCGACCTGGAGGACAAGGGTGCCAGCTTTAGTTTGACCCCCTACTCGCGCAGATATGTTCAGCTTGGTAGAACTTATCAGGAGTAAAACTCCAGCTTGCATAGCTTTTGCGGTTGTCAAGGTACTCAAGCTGCCTTACCGCTTCAAGGAATAGGCACCAATGAAGGCCGAATACCATCACCAACCAAGAACTGCTTACTCTGAGTAACCAAGAGGACATACGCTGGCATCATAGCTGGCATACGCTGGAGTTGGGTTGGCCATGTCCTCAGAAAAGACCCCGATGCCATCACAAGAACAGCTGTGCTATTGACTAATGAAGGAAAGCGAAAGAAAAGTCGACTTAAAAACAACTTGACGGAGAACTGTGGAGGCCAAAATGCAAAGAATGAACCAGATTCTGGGCACTGCACTAAGGACGGTCGCCGACTGAGCAAAGTGGAAGCCATTTGTTGCTGCCCTACAGGACGCCACCAAGCGTGAGGGCCACTGACTGCTTTGACAGTGGATGCTCAAGGATCAAAGAAGAAGAAGTCTTTGGCAGGCACTTGTAAGTAACTCTTATATCGATTTACTTGTCCTGCTGTAATTATCGCTCTATGAATATAACATTGCAAACAAAAATACTAAGCCAAAACACAATTAGAACGTTTTTATATTTGCTTCAATGCTACTAAGAGCCGCGATAGCGCAGTGGTTAGCGCACTGGCTTCCTAGCTCGGTGGTCCATGGTTCCATCCCCAGTTGAGGCGGGATTTTTAGACCGCAAACGGCTCCGGGATCGTCCCAAACTCATAAATTGGGTACCAGAGCAACCCTGGGAAGGTTAAGGCGGCCTGCGTGATGCTGACCACATCACCCCTAGTGTGCCGATGGTCAAGATAATATGGGCCTAACACCATATTCCCAATATGCCTTAATGGGCCTGTAACGGGATCCTTTACCTTTACCTTTTAATGCTACTAGCAGTTAACTTGACACTACGTGTTAGACTTCACTAAATTGCTTTTAGCAACTTTAAAAGATGCAGAAATTACAATTTAAAATTAAAATTCCTGTTTCTGAATAGTTAATTACTTTATGCTTTACTTATTTATATAAGGTAACGTACAGATTTGAAAATATTTCGGATACGAAGAATTTGGGATTAATAGAAGCATTTTAGTTGGTTCCCAGTGACTTCTACTTATCCGGACTGCACTATATATATATATATAAATATATATAAATATATATATAAATATATATAAATATATATAAATATATATATATATATATATATATATATATATATATATATATATATATATATATATATATATATATATATATATATATATATATATATATATATATATATATATATATATATACGCGCGTGTGTGTGTAATTTTAAGTGGAGGGGGAAGCTGAGATGGTGACCATTACAATAAAATTATCACGTTCAAATCTCATGCAGTTCACGCATATATTTTAGTAGCTAGTTTGTGAGTTTTCATTACGACTGCAGAAGAAGTATCTTTGATCCTTTAGACCACGCCAACTCGTCTATTTTGGTCATTAATTGCTGGATTTCAATGAAAAAGCATAGACTTAACCTATATCCTTACTATATACGCAAAATGAAGAGTTTGATGGCACTGCACCACTGGCTGCCATAGAAACGGCAACCATATTGGATTCTATTGATCTATTTCAATTTGCTAAGGCTTTTTCATTTATTAAGCTACGAATACAAAATTTGAACACAACATTTTAAAACTTTTTTTGTGATGGATTTTTGATAACTTTAATTTTTTTTAAAGTTGTTGGACTTTGAATATAGTATCTAAAAATAGTAACAAATGTTGCTAAATTGTACATTACATTTTGCAGTAAATCAAACGTTTGAGTGGATACTTAAAATCTATAATATAAAAAGTTTTAAATGATTATGGGCAATATACGTGCCAATTCTTATGTCAATTAATACATAAGTGTGGAAGTTATAAGAAAATTACGAGGAGAAAATAGACTTCTATAAAATCATATTTTTTTATATAATTAGAATATAATTACATAAGTGTGTAATACTACAGCAAACGAAATAACTTGTCATTCAGAACATACTGGCAGAATATCCAGCTTCCTCTGCAGCTTCTTGTCTGGCTTTCTGTTGAGATTTGTGCCTAATTTCCTTTCTTTTCTTAGTGCAGTTTTCTGCCGTTTTAGAGCTGAGCACGAGACGTTTACGCTTTCTTGCTCCTGCCAGTCGACACGCCTCTTTTCCCCTGTTCAACCCCAGGACTTTCTTGAAAACATACTCATTCCTACATACGGCTGCTTTATAGAAACACCAAGAGTCTTGGCCAGTAGGACAAAACTGATGCTTGGGATAATCATCAGTTGAAAAGCAATGATGTAGGCTAGCCATAATAGCATTCCTCACATCAGCTGCAGTAGCAGGTTACCTGATAGCCCTGGAACAATAAATGCCAAGCTGTCAGACGGCCACGGCCATGTCCTCCAAGCGTAACCTTTTGCTTGCGGCAATCGGCAACTAAATTACGAAGAGCTGTATTCATTCTTTTTCCTACAGGATTTATACACTCTTCTTTGACAATTTCAACATTAGGGCCGTATAGTTTAATTGCCATGATCTGATTTAATGCTTTGCTATCATCATCACTTAACATGGTGGTATAGCGAAATTTGTGTCGTGTCACAGACCGGCTCCAAAACACTAGCTGCCTCAGCCTCCATCACACCTGAACTTCCTAGAAAGAAGAAAAGGTATGAATTAGTTACACTTAAAATAATGATGTAGGCAAGCATTGAACACTTTCCTTTACAATGTAGAAGCAAATGTAGTACAGTGGAAGCAAAGCAAACACATGTAAGTAATAAAAAATGATACTTACGGAGAAATAAAAATTACATCAGTTTAAATTTTTTTTTTCTCTAAAAATTTAAACTCATGTAATTTTTAAACCAAAAATAAGATTCAAAAGTAAATACCTTCAAAATTGTTATCACATCCTTAGGTTAACAGCATAAGATTAATAGGTGACTACGTTTAATATAATGTAAATAAATTGTTAGTTAGTGTACGCGATACACACGATTGATTATGACGTGTATGCGTTGGTATGTCACGCACCGTGACTAGGTTACCACACCCTTTTCTTAGATGACCGTCAAACGGATAAGACGTGTCCTATAATCCTTCCAGTGGTAGGCATGATATTGCCGCACATATGTTATTGCAGTACGGACATGGGTCAGTCCGATATTCTTATGAAGAGAGGAATGTATCGAGGTTAGTAATTTTAACTAAAGTCAAGGAAGGATGAAATTATGGTCCACATTCGTTTTATATCGCCAGACGTCTAATCTCATTGTCGGCCGTTGGATGTCCCAACCGCGCGTACATATAGTTACGACGTTCTGACTATAGTGTTGCATATTATTGGACCAGGACTATAATGCATGGATAGCATTTATGATGTATGATTCAATTCTAATATATAATGTTTTCATAATCAACCTCCATGGACTGTCTACTGTTTGAAATGTATATTAAAAATTGTGTGGACTCGAGAAGAGACTTATCACGTTCATTGAAGTTACAAATTCAACAATTATGATACTGAGTTCAAACCTTGTGACAGACAGAAAGTATTAACTCACATTCGCGTAACTATTCCAACAATAGCACGATCAAGAATTAATGAATCAAATGACCAGAACTAAGAAGCTTATTGAATCAATGAGAACGGTGGCTTTCCACAACGACCACTGAAATAGAAGACGGGGCCGCAACAACAATAAAAGAAGTGAATCGTATAAAGCCCCGCAACAAAGTGGTTGCCATTGCTGGGGAACGAAGGAAGAAAGAAATTTTTCTTGTTTACATACTTTCACGGACTGTTTACGATTACAAGAAAACGTTCAAGTCACATGATTCCGAACATGACGTGGCTTGTGTAACTATGCAAAAATCAGTGACGTCACAATATTCCGTGTACAAGCCAACGATCGAAGGACGATGCCAGCTCACCTAATGTTTCATTCAAGAATACAACTTCTCAGTAGATCATAGGATTGAAAAGACATTATTTACCAACAAGGAGCAAACAGTCCTATCCTCTAGTCTAGGCCGTTGGTGAAGATCGCATCGGACGACGGGTTAAAAGATAAGTCTCAGTTCGTGACTGTTGTCATTCATAAGAAACATCACTGAGTCTAATTCACATTTTGCAGGCATGTCCGTTCTATATATATTTTATATGCACGTTATATTTGTTTTCATTGTTTGTGCTGTGCCTAATTTGTGGGAGGTTGGAGTGGAGATTCAGAATGAATAAATTATGGCTCTACGGATTGCCGATATTCATTCTGAACGGTCTTTAGGGTAGTGAATTAAATCGCATTTCGCGGAGAACGCGTCGATGACATTTCCGGGGCTTGTTTCGTTCGGGACTGCATTTAATTCACAGTATATGTTAGATGTCTAGTTTGGTGAAATAATCGGTGTATTTTATCGTATTCAGTTTAAATTCTATTTAGTTTGGTAACAATGTTAGTAATCTATCTTGTTCTTTCTGATCTTGCTATTATTCAGTTCATTTTTTTTTTGTATAACCGTCAATGAGTCCATGTTTGCGTCATTAATTTTTGTGTACGCAGATTTAACTCTATATTCAGTTAACCTTCACCCTACTCTATATTTCCGGTTTGCAGATTTGGTTTCATAATATCAATTTTTATTGTAGAAACGTCTTGTTTCGTGATAATATGGTTTGTTTATCCTTGGTTTACCCATCGTATCGTATGTCCTCATTTCATCTGTTCATGATTTAACACTAATAATATAATTTCTTGCTTAATAAGAGTGTATATGAATATAATTAAAATTTAATGACTTTTAAGGAGAATTAGGGACTTTGCACCAATTTGCAGTGGTAGTCCAAGAAATGGGCGATGCACTTTATAGCTCATGATTAAGGCATAATATAATAATAATATATATTTATAAAATAATTTGACTTTTTAGTCTGTCCTGCATATAAAGGACATAGTGTATATTATTTGGTACATTTTTTCCATTACTAAATGATTTACTTAGCACATATCACTGACTGAATGATATAATACTTGAGGAATAATACTATTTATTATTAGGTGCATGATAGTAATTCAGCACCCGAAATAGATAAATATCATAACTATTTATGATATATTAACGAGTATATATGTAATATTTTCCCAACATAGTATGTCTATGTATGGAATCTACAAATAATAGTTAGATAATATTACAATTAATTAAATTGAACATTCCCAGATTAAGTTCAATAATATTATGATTGTTTATATCGACTATTCATAAATTGAATAAGTATAATAATTACTTAAAATTTATTGGTGATTATTACATAACCATTACGTACAATATTAACGTCAAGATGCTTAACTTAGACTATTTTATTAAAAATGGTAAAGATTTTGGGAAAAAAGGAGAACTTCTCGAGGCTTATGCATTGGCTGAATTTGCAAAATATAAGCAGATGGAAGAGAAAGAGGAAAAGAAAGCCATTGCTAAAGCAGAGATGGAAGAACTTGAAAGAAAACAGGCGGAAAAGAAGGCAGAATTAAGACAAGAAGAAGAAAGAAAGATAGCAAGAGATGAAATCCTACGGATTGAAGAAGAGAATAAATTGAAACGACAAGAAATCATACTGCAGCAAGAAATGGAATTGCAACGACTTAAATTAGAAACAGCAAAACTTAATTCACAGGGCGCTGCAGCAACCCAAAATGATACTGCTCAATCTGGATCTTCATCCACACGACTTAAAGGTAATTATTACTTTAAGCTGCCTCCATTCAAGTTACACGTAGATGACCTTTCATCGTGGCTCGCGCGCTTTGAGGACATATGTAAGGTGAATAACCTTGACAAAGCGGCATGGGCACTGAAACTTAAGGAATTTCTAGATGGCGAACCTGCAAGTGCAGCACAAAATATAGATCCAACACTATCAACAGACTATGAGGCCATTAAGACGTTGTTACTACGTCGTTTCCACTTGAACGAAGAGGCATGTAGATTGCGTTTTAAAAGTTTGTTGCCAGATAACAATAGAGATTTCACAGGTTTTATTGCTAACATACGCAATACTTTTAACAGATGGGTTGAACTGGCAGGTGTCAACAAATCCTACGACAAGTTAGTCGATTTGTTATTGAGGGATAAAGTATTATCGTCTGTCAGCCCACCATTCTTTGCTTATCTGCAAGAAAGAAAACCAGAATCTATTGATGAGTTAGAAAAAATTTCTTTAAATTACTGCACAGCTCATCCGAATGCTAATATTTCTGGCACATTGATAAGAGAACCACTTCCTGTAGCCTCCAATATGGCATATCATAATCATAACAAACCTAGAACACACAGTGTAGACAGGGGTAGGTTCAAAGGAAACTATGACATTAATTTTCATAAGGGACAGAATAACTTTAACAATAACTTTAATAGAGGACGACAACAAACCAGAAACTATTCACCTCAGTCAAGAAATAACAGTAATCCACGTAACTCAAGTTATAATCGATCATATAACTATAATAATGATTACAAGTGGAACAATAGCGATAATTATAACTCGAGACATCGAGATAACAGTTACAATAGAGGACAACGGGATAATTCATCTAATTATTCTCGTCATCGTTCTCATTCTCGTAGATCGACAACTTATATAACCATAATACAGGGGCAGCTGTTACTACTGCTACAACCCCTAGGGTTCAGAGTTCAACTACTGATAACAAAATACAGTCATCGTCTACTTGTTTTGCAATGAATTATAACGTGGCAAATAGTTGCCCAACATGTAATCTTATATTTCAGAAAGCAAAAGAGACAGTTCTGAACTGCGGTCATATTCTACCAGAAGTCAGTCTAGCAGTCAATGACGGAACAGGATCACTGATCTTCAACAGAGGAAAAGTTAATGGATCCATCGTCTCAGTCTTAAGAGATTCGGGATCGACCACGATCGGAATCCGTCAGACACTTGTTCATCCAAATTGTGCAACTGGAGAACATGTCAGGTGCATGACTTTTGGGGGAACCATAGAATATTATCCAACAGCTATTATTTACATTGACACACCTTTCTTCACAGGCAATGTTAAAGCATGCATGTTAAGAAACCCAATTGCCGACCTTATGGTGGGATGCATACACGGGAGTAAAGATTGCACACCAGATGAGATTATTCAATGGGAAAAAAATAATCTATACATCGGAAATGCAGCAATAACCAGAGCACATACAAAACAATTAGAGACTATAGACACGGAAAACAAGGAAACAAATGATCATGAAAATATCGAGATTCATTCTGCTATTGACCGAGTATCATTTGCTGCAAAACAGAGGGAAGACAGGTCACTAACAAAATTTTTTACGCTGGTCAACAAAGATGACAATCTTTCTAGGAACATAAATTATAGTCAGTGGTTTAGTATTAAAAATGACATTTTATTAAGATGTTTTATGGATAAAACTCAGATAAGACAACAAGTCATGGTACCTTTTGCTTTTAGGCGGTACATACTTCAACATGCACATGATTCTAAGTGTGCAGGTCACATGGGTTATACTCGTACACGTTCACGAGTATTATCTTCTTTTTTTTTTGCCGGGAGTATCACGAGATATTTCACAGTACGTACGCTCCTGTACGATATGCCAAGAAGTGAAAGCACGGGGAGCCTTTCACACGGCGCCTATTCAGGCTTGTGATATATCGGTGAGACCTTTCGACAAAATGGCCATTGATATCATTGGCCCACTTTTACCATCAGCCAGAGGACATAGGTTTATTCTCACTTGCATCGATTTATGCACACGATGGCCAGAAGCCATCCCATTAAAAACAACCACCACCACAGATGTAGCTGATGCACTACACTTGATCTTTTCTAGAGTAGGTTTTCCTAGAAAACTTTTGTCAGATCATGGTTCTCAATTTATATCTGAGACTATGACGGAGGTAATGAAGACTTGGCAAATAGATAGAAACCTCAGCAGCATTTATCACCCAATGAGTAATGGTGCTGTAGAAAGACTTAACCGTACACTCAAACAAATGCTACATAAAGTTACAGTTAACCATCCACAGGACTGGGACAGAGTGCTACCAGCGGTGTTATTCGCTTATCGAGAGGTGCCAAATGAACAAACTGGCTTCTCTCCGTTTCATTTAGTCTTTGGCGCTCCTCCAAGAGGTCCTATGGGACTGATAAAAGATTTATTAATCGATTCTGAGATGACTCAGGACACTCAGTCATCCTATGAATATGTAATTAATCTCCGGAATAACATTATTGATGCCTGTCAAATGGCAACAGCTTCATCTGAGGCTGCGAAAGAGAAAGCTAGAACTTTCCAAAACAGTAATAGACGATTACGTCAATTATTTCCAGGAGATCAAGCTTATGTGTTATTGCCACATAACAATAATAGACTACTAATCTCGTGGAATGGTCCTTACCAGGTTATCAATAAGATTTCTGATGTTGATTATGTCCTGGACATTAAGGGACATCACAAAATATTTCACATAAATATGCTCAAGCAATTTCATACTCGACCTGAACATCTACAAGCTATTTTTCATGAATTAGATGACACTTTCAGACCTACATGTCACTATTCTAATTTATCCGTTATCCAGGAAGAAGAATCTTCTTTTCCTGAGGTACAGTTAGCTTTACCTGTACCTGTAGTACAATCTAGCGAATCTTGGCGGGACGTAACCATCTCTTCGTCGGTTACACCGCAACAGCATCAAAAGATTGCTGATCTGCTACAATCTTATCCAGATGTGTTGACCGATGTTCCAGGTCGCACATCAGTCATTAATCATGACATCACTCTTAACGAGGATACTCCAATTCGGGTACATCCTTATTCTGTTCCTATACACTTTCTTACTAAAACTACTAAGGAACTTGAACAGATGTTATCTTTAGGAATTATCGAAACTAGTAATTCCCCATTTTCTTCTCCATTAGTTATTGTCCGAAAGAAGGACAATAACATTAGACTATGCGTCGACTATAGAAAATTAAATGCACAAACGATAGTTGATAGCGAACCACATCCACTTCTCGATGACTTACTGCCACGTCTATCGACAGCAACTATATTTACTAAGATAGACTTAACTAAAGGTTATTGGCAGATACCACTAACCGAAAAAGCAAAATACTACACAGCGTTTTCAACTCCGCTAGGTCTATACCAGTGGAACGTGATGCCTTTTGGGCTGGTTAACGCTCCAGCTACCTTTGTTCGCATGATGCGACACATTTTTTCAGGTAGACCAGACATTATTACATATATAGATGACATATGCTTGTTTAGTTCATCTTTTGAGGAACATTTTTTGGGTCTTGGATACGTTTTTGATACCTTGAGAAGGTACAAGTTAACTGCTAAACCTACAAAATTACAGGTAGCATTTCATGAGATCACTTTTTTGGGTCACATTATTGGAGCTGGATATATCCGAACATTACCCAGTACAGTTTCAAAAATTTTAAACATTTCCGTTCCTCAAACGAAGAAACAAGTGAGAAGCTTGTTAGGTCTAGTCCAATATTACAGTAGATTCGTACCTAACTTGTCATCCATCACTGCTGTATTGTCCTCATTACTAAAGAAGAACATGCCAGTGAAAGTGACATGGACTGACGAATGTGACAGAATTTTTCGGCAAATAATTTCTATATTTTCAAATCCACCTATTTTGAGATTAATTGATGCTTCTAAAAAGTTCATTCTTCGTACAGATGCGAGTAACTACGGAATTGGCGCATGTTTGCTCCAATACCATGACGACATCCTCCATCCAAACTTGTACGTGTCACGAAAACTGAAACCACCAGAAGTGAAGTACTCTACGGTTGATCGCGAACTCTTAGCCGTCGTGTGGGCGATAACCAAACTAGAAAAATTCCTACTGGGAGCCCCTTTTGTAGTACAAACCGATCAAAGGGCCGTAGCATCACTACAACGAGCAAATCACAAGAGTCCAAAATTGACCAGATTTGCTATACTCCTCCAACCCTTCGAGTTTTCAATCGAGTACATCACAGGATCCGACAACATCTTGGCAGATACATTATCTCGAAATCCTAATGATGTCGATTCCTAATTTACGTTGTTTGTCGCAAAGACAATACTATGTACAGAGAAACTTAATCAAAGAACATAGCACCATCGTTGCTTTTTGACACATGAATGAACCATTTACTCAGCTGCTTTCTATAGGCAAATTATACGCAAAGTGACTGCAATCAATTGACACTATATTCGTCTTTACACCGGGACTTTCCTGGTTTACATTTGTCACAACATTGTTTCAAAACACTTCGGAGAAAATAAATGACATTCCAGTCGAACTAATTCGTTATATAACGTGATTCAGAATACTTGAACATTTTGTCTAATGGAAATTCAAGGATCAAGACTACGAATGGATCTTCATATCCAATGTTAATTACTTTAATTTATTCTTTAAAACTAATCCACATTAAAATGACAAGTGAGTTGAATTTTAAAAAAATGAATGAAACTTAAAAAAATGAAAGAAAGAAAAGAAAACTCACATAATTCTTTGATTATATTCTTAGAATTACATGATTATATTGCATACTATTGTTTAAATTAGTTAGAAAGGTATTAATAACTTAATACTACACTTACTTGATGTTCAACACACATAACTTAGTTAAATTTATACATCATTTTTTTTTTCTTTCTCTAATTTATTCTTTATTCGTTATTATGTCTTTCTTTAACAGATCCTCTCATTTTTCTTACATTAGATTTTCAACAACTTATTCTTATTCCATACCTAGTATAGTTATTTAGTTTAATTTTAACACTTTAAATTAGTCTGACATGACATTTTATCACGACATATTTTAAGTTAATTAATTATTTAATTAGAGATCGACATTACCATTCTCTTTTAGTTCTTATTACCATTTATATTTATTTATGATATAAATAATGAATATATTACATGACTATTGGTTAGTCGACATGACCACGACATTGGTTCTAGACAGAACGTCGTAGGCCATATGCCGCAATCTCGTTAAATTTTTTTTTTTTGATATTGTTAACATATTGGTATTTTTTTCAGATGGGTTTTTGTTAAAAAAAATCTATCTAATAGATTTTTTTTTTCCCCCAGTGGACAGGGAATTGTTAAGGTATTTTATTGGCATGGTCTGCTAGAGGTTAACAGCATAAGATTAATAGGTGACTACGTTTAATATAATGTAAATAATTGTTAGTTAGTGTACGCGATACACACGATTGATTATGACGTGTATGCGTTGGTATGTCACGCACCGTGACTAGGTTACCACACCCTTTTCTTAGATGACCGTCAAACGGATAAGACGTGTCCTATAATCCTTCCAGTGGTAGGCATGATATTGCCGCACATATGTTATTGCAGTACGGACATGGGTCAGTCCGATATTCTTATGAAGAGAGGAATGTATCGAGGTTAGTAATTTTAACTAAAGTCAAGGAAGGATGAAATTATGGTCCACATTCGTTTTATATCGCCAGACGTCTAATCTCATTGTCGGCCGTTGGATGTCCCAACCGCGCGTACATATAGTTACGACGTTCTGACTATAGTGTTGCATATTATTGGACCAGGACTATAATGCATGGATAGCATTTATGATGTATGATTCAATTCTAATATATAATGTTTTCATAATCAACCTCCATGGACTGTCTACTGTTTGAAATGTATATTAAAAATTGTGTGGACTCGAGAAGAGACTTATCACGTTCATTGAAGTTACAAATTCAACAATTATGATACTGAGTTCAAACCTTGTGACAGACAGAAAGTATTAACTCACATTCGCGTAACTATTCCAACAATAGCACGATCAAGAATTAATGAATCAAATGACCAGAACTAAGAAGCTTATTGAATCAATGAGAACGGTGGCTTTCCACAACGACCACTGAAATAGAAGACGGGGCCGCAACAACAATAAAAGAAGTGAATCGTATAAAGCCCCGCAACACCCAGGCATATCCATGTTCTGTGCAAAGTAGTTAAGTTTATAGGGTCCCATTCCTGATAACAACGATGATAGAACAGCAACTTTGTTCACACTGAATGAATTATGTTCATCAACCGATGATGTGTACGTTGATGCAACGGTTTTGTTGCAACCACAACAATTCACTTTGATGTGTTGAACAAGACCTCTCTTGGGCTTATTATTAATTTCTGCAGACATCTTCCCATAGCACTCTGTACATACAAGCTGACTAACAAGGTTACATATCTCAGACATATCGACTATAGTTCTGGAGACAGTATTGTTAGGGGTTGAAGCTTCTTGCACCAATGAAGCACTTAGTTCCAGCTTTTTACAGAACCGTGGAGTGATGTGGGATAAAGAGGTAGAAGTTGTTGTAGATGAGCTTGTGCTGGTTCCTTCATTTACAGCTGAAGCTGACAGTATAACCTCAGGCAGACTAGGCTCAGGCAGACTAGGCTCAGGCAGACTAGGCTCATTAGGGGGGACCATATGGTTCTGAAAAAAGTACATAAGAAATAACCACAGCTCAAGAAACATGTGTCACATGCTTATAAATACCATGATATTTTATCGTATGATGTGGAATCATGTTATTTTGTCAAACCAGAAAAATGTGGTCACTCTTTACTGCCAATGCGTTACTAATAGCTTACAAATATATAAATTTAAAAAAATAATAGCTTATTCACATGTGACTTTTTAAAAAAAGTAAATCGTTGAACCCTTTATGGGTTAAAATTAGAACATATTGTGTATTAATTCAAGAAAATGAAGTAAGATTTCTAATATCCAAATATAGAATCCTCTTTCCCCTCCACTCAGTCCTAACAGAGTAAATCAAAACCAAAATATGTGTAAATTGTTTTTTTTTTTTGCGTGACCTCACAACCTGAGACTGCCTGGCTTTTTACAGTGATTAATTTTGTACCATTGCCATAACAAAATTAGCGACTTTTACCTGCATTGTCTTGGTTCCGTCGCTTTGCTCTGGCCTTTTCCAGTTTTAGATGACGAAAGCTATTCTTTTTTCGAGGCATTTTCACACAAAAAGTTCCGAAAAATGAGACTCACTAAATATGTATACAGAATTTATGAATCCGACGCCATAGTGTAAACACCGTGGGTACAAGTCACGTGGATTTACACAGCCGATGAACAGTTTAGAATAGTGTGCTCTACAAACACGGAAAAAGCCGATGTCGACGAACGCTCGACGATTTTCATATATGGAAATAATCGGTAAAAACGCGACCTATAAATTCTCGATTTTTGCGGGTATAATTTTGTTACCGAAATAAATGAACTACATCACAGGATTCCCAAAATTTAGGCGAATCCAATGATGTATAATACGTAGGGGTGTAAGCTTGGTTGTTATGGAAGAAACTAGGTCTAATTAGACATATTTCTCGAGTTTGAGAAAATCTCTCCGTACCATACCTTTTTCAAAGTCAAAATACATATTGTTAGAATGCATTTTGACATTTAATTCCGTTATATTTAGATTCAAGAGATGATAAAGTATGAGACAATGAACTAATCCCAAAATCTTTTTTTTTTTCGATTTTGACCAAAATTTATCTCCCGCTCCTCCTCTTAAGGTAGAAGTATACCCAGAAAAGCTTAAAAAAAATAAAAATCCAACAATTTTCATTTTCATGCTTTAAATCATCGTCAACATGTTCTTGAACTAAAAATAATTCATAGAAGCTTAGAGATACTCTGGTTTGATAGGAATCAGTGTTTTTCTACACACGCCCCCTTGAGTGATTTGCATAGCAACCAATGTTTATAGTTGGTTACCATGTGAATAATGACCCAACAAGAAGGTGCGTAATTGTAAAACTGCGAAATTATAATTATACATAGGCAACAGGAAAAAGATATTTATAACTTTTCCACGGGGAATCACTCAATGATTTCTTGTGAATTTTTCAAAAGTGTGTGTCTAGAAAGCTTTGATCGTAAATTTCAACATTTGTTACATACATAGTGCATTTTCACCAACATCAACTCTATTTATTGCTAGTTTTATACTGATTCTGTATAATAGTAGTTAGCAGAGCTTCTTTTGTTCACAATGAGAAATAAGACAAAGACTGGGAGGCGTGTACACCAACAAACCGTTGCCTGAAAATGAGACACCTATTGTCGATAGTGACGCTATAAAACCTCTGTGCTCCTCAGCAAAGAAAATAAAGGTCATAAAGGTCCAAGAAAGTGAAGGACAAGCTAAAAATGACAACAAAGGAAATGGGTTTATCCTTATGGATGCAAAACTACTGTTTGGGTTTTTATGCGCTAACTTTAGATGTGACAAATGTTATCAGTACTCACTGACCTGTGAGATCGTCGAAGAGACTCGGAATGGCTTTTGTCATGAAATCAGTATCAAGCGCACAAACAGTGGCGAATGGACTGCCAATTTCAATACTTCTGATGTTTCATCTTCAGCTACTCACAAACAAAGAAGTAAATGCGCAAATGGTGGCATTTGTGCGTTCTATTGGGTAAGGCCACAGTGCATTGCAGAATTTTTTCGATATTCATGAACACAAGTCAACGCATGGCAAAGAAAGCATACAGGAGAACGCTGCACAGGATCTATTCAGCAAGTAAGGACATTGCAATGGAAAGACCCTGAGAGCACTGAAAATGGGATTCATAGACACTGCAGCTGCAGTAGAAGGAGACCTTTATTCAACAGGAGCTCATTGAACTTCATTTTGTGAGTTCTTTTTCTGTTTTTCTTTGTTTTCTCGGAATTGACTTTTTAGCATAATTGGTGATCTTTGAAACAAGATATCTCTGGATCTGTACATTCAATTGACATGAAAATTAACACAGTTGGTTATCATATAATCTTACAGATTATGACCTAAAATGGATACAATTGAATTCAAAATTTTAGTTTTATGACCATCATGCATAAATAATGAGGCACAAATATCAAACATTCAAGAAATATAAATTTTGAAAATTCATTACAAATCAACCTTTCGGTCAATATCTGTTATTTTAGGTCAAAACCTCAAGCTATATATACTAATTCAATTTGCCAAGTTTCAGTCAGATCCTTGTAAAAATAACATAGTTATGATGTTTTAAAAAAGGTGTATAATTTATTCACTACGGCGGCCATATTGGATAGCTAATTTGCATAATTAATGAGGTCATTATGTGGACAAAAATGTTAAGTCCATACTAACACTATACCCATGGTTGTTTGATTCTGAAAGGAAAATTTGAGTTTTTTACCCTACAAGGTAGTCTACTACCTTAAATGCCAGCTATAGAGATCTATATAAATTGAAAAACAAGATGGTATGAAATCAGTTTTACAAGTTAACGGTAAACAGGAAACACAGGACGTTTCAAGTTTTATCCTTCGTCAGCAACAGTTACAAAGAGGTGACAAGGACAAGAATTAAATATAGATATTACAAAAACATACGATGATGAGAAACATACACCAAATGAGCGATACAAGCAGATGAAAATGTAAACAGCAACGGTGATGAGCGAAAAAAGAACAATACTAATGCAAGACAATCGTAACACCTGAAAGAAATACCTAAACAAGAAAGTAAATAATCAACGACACGAACAAAGAATGAACAAAACTACTAAAACAATTACAAAGTCACTTAGCTAGATCCTTGGAATAAAACACTGAGAATGGCTACTCAAAAGCGTCGAAAGAAGAAAGAGATCTAGTCCTAGATTTTCCTAATTTATCAAGCCTGTCTTTTTCTTTTAACCCAGCAGTCGCATTAAGATCTACAAAATCATCAACTAGGATCTACCGGTAGACGGGATTGATTAGGTGCCGATCCCTGCCTTAGAGGATATAACAGGAATTTTAGTTGTCATATATATATATATATATATATATATATATATATATATATATATATATATATATATATATATATATATATATATATATATATATATATTGTCAAGCCGTATTTCTAGGCCGCATTTCTATGTTGTTTGACGGTCGGAAACTGTCCTGATAGTCATGTGATCATGAGAGTCATGTGAGCAGCAGAAGTAACGGACTGCGCAAGGCTGGCGCGAATTTAATCAGTGGAGATTTGACTGCCATCCATGGCGGAGGTAGTTATCTGATATGCCAGTTTGGGCTGTCTGTGATATCTGAGTGACACGGTGCCCGCCATTTAAGCCCTATTCCTAACGTTAGCTATTTCTGCTATTAAGGTTTCCAGGGAAGTGGTTATTTTTTTAGCATTGAGTTTGGTACATGCTAAGTTACTGTCGTGCATTTTCATAGTCAGTGTTACTATATAGGTTTTTCCCGCGTGATGACGCGATGTTCATTTTAGGATTGTGGTAGCCAGATTACACGTTCTGTAGATTGATATTAGTACATGCATCCCCTGTTGTGGCACGTATATAGTCGTAATGTTGTATTTTCATCAGGCCATGTAAGGTCATGTGTTTAATTGAATAAACGGGAAATAAGCTGTTTCTTGAGCGTTAGTCATATGTCACCCACTACGAGCCTATGTGTAGTTCCTGATATAAGTTATTTAGGACAACAGTGGTTGTTGTCGGGGCGTTTACTTTATTGAACTGTCTCTGACAATGACAATGATGTTGTCCGAGCTGTCAGGCTTACACCATGTGGCCGACGTATTACTTGAAAACGCGAATTTTATGTGGACCGTTTAGTCTTGGCGTATGGTGATGATGGTTGCTTTTCGGTAACACTGTTTAAAACAAAGGTCAATGCAGGATGACCAACTGGTACGGATAAACACTGTACTCGTTATGGGAGTTAGTGTTAACATATTTATTTATGACGAAAACGTTACATTAATAGTTGACAGACATTCTTCATCAACAATGTTCATGGTAGGAAAAATACAAAATCGATAACGGTCAACGTGGACCTTGGTTGGCTTCGCTGGCCGTTACCCCATAAAGGTTAACGGAAATACTACGGCAACGAAGTGATAGGATGCATAGGTTATTAAAATCCATCATTGTAAAAGCGTTGAGCATACATATGAAGATGCAATAATGACTCCAAGCATTGTATTGACGCACTAGTGATTTGACTCCACTGGTCAAGTCAAAGCTCTACAATAAACAATCTTGAAGAACCAAGTATCAAAGGTGATATACTTAAAATGAGTCGTTTTTGGTTAAACATTCGACTCAAGCGCATCTTGGCATGTTTCCTTCAAGAGCAACGTCTTCATCTTAAATATGATTATAATGATCGTGTCTTTCCAAACCAAGGATAAGAACATGAGAAAATCACGTCTATATCAGACGGCGATCATTGGGATCTGCCTCCAGAATATTTGCTGGATGGCAACAGATCGCCGCGACAAACCGCACCCATCCTGTTCAAACATGGTGCACGGTGGTACGCAAATAATTAAACCAACAATTAACTTAGATACACTCAAAAGTGCGTCTACACTAGACTCACGTGTGAGGATCTCAAACATTTAACTTCCCCGCGAAAATAACTTAACAGTGGTATAGCCTTATTTCTCCCTCCACCTTAGCTCGTAAATAAAGGCTTGTGTGATATCTGAGGGCCCGTAACGGTCTTTGTGGTGGACCCAGAGGCCGTAGGGCATTTTTTTCTGATCGATGGATAAGTTTGATTAATAATGACATTTGTTTGAAGTTAATGTATAAAGGCGGTTTGTAACTAGGCTACGTACATTATGTTTTCTCTACGTATACAGTGTGCCTAGCTGTGTTGTGAGCGTCTTGATCTAGGTCAGCGGTAGTTAACCCGGAGTGAAAGCAGATCAGCGTATTTTTTTCAGATTGGTGTATTTAATCTGTGTAGAGGGGCTAGTGTCGGCAGATAAAAAGTTTGTTTACATTACGTGTATACAAGTTTGTGGTTGCTAGTATGTTCAACATGGTAATGTAGAGGATAAGAAGGTGTGTTGTTAGACATATTGGAAGGTACAGTTTGCAGGTGGTAGCTAGAAGGCGTGCGCTCTAGATGGAGCAGAGGACTATAGTACTTACATAGTTGTAGGTCTGGCTGTGGTGGCGTTCTTTTGTGTTAGGGCTGGTGTTAGGTTGTTGTGTTAGGTTGTTAGTATTACTGTTACACGCTGTCGGTAGAGGTTCTTGGATGGTTTCCTTGCTTTGGGGGTGTAGAATTGTGTAACTGGTTGTTAGGAGGGCTGGCGAAGGCGGGCCATGGTGTTCACCACTAGTGTTTAAACAGTAGCCATTGTCATTGCCAACCAACAACAGTAGCTATTGTTATTGCCAACCAGCGTTAGCAGCCATTGTTATTGCCAACCAACAACAGCAGCCATTGTTATTGCCAACCAGCGTTAGCAGCCATTGTCATTGCCAACCAACAACAGTAGCCATTGTCATTGCAAACCAACAGCAGTAGCCATTGTTATTGCCAACCAGCGTTAGCAGCCATTGTTATTGTCAACCAACTACAGTAGCCATTGTTATTGCCAACCAGCGTTAGCAGCCATTATTATTGCCAACCAACAACAGTAGCCATTGTCATTGCCAACCAATAGCAGTAGCCATTGTTATTGCCAACCAGCGTTAGCAGCCATTGTCATTGCCAATCAACAACAGTAGCCATTGTCATTATCAACCAACTACAGTAGCCATTGTTATTGCCAACCAACACCTGCATCCATTGTTGTTGTCAACCAGCGACAGTAGCCATTGGTTTGTTCCAGCAACAGCACTTGTTGCTGTGAGTGATTTGTTCGAGTTACAGCACCCATCGCTGTTACTGACCTGCTTGAGTTACAACACCCATAGCTGTGAGTGATCTGTTCGAGTTACAGCACCCATCGCTGTTATTGACCTGTTCGAGTTACAGCACCCATCACTGCTACTGACTTGTTCGAGTTATAGCATCTGTCGCTGAATTGATCTGTTCGAGTTACAGCACCCATCGCTGTTTTTGATCTGTTCGAGTTACAGCATCCATCGCTGCTACTGACTTGTTCGAGTTATAGCATCTATCGCTGAATTGATCTGTTCGAGTTACAGAAAACATTGCTCTCAGCAGGTTTCCTCGTCGTACTGCAGTACTCAGTGTCGAGCAGGTGACTGACCGACGTATCTGTGAGTCGCAACTGTGTAGAAAGAAGCTCACGACTAAATAGCAGTTTAGATGACTGTTATGAACGATTTTCTGACGCCTTTGACGACATTGTGCCGAAGGACTCTGTTGTGCTAGCAGGCACATATCTGCGTCTTCAAAACGATACCATCTTGTACGTGGGTACAAGACTGTTATATTTGCGACTGTGCTTGTGACTGTCCTGTAGTTGTCTTCATTTGTCATCCGTGCCGGAGGACCTTGGTGGATCTTCATCCTGGTGTCCAGCGCTGGATCAGCTGTTTAGTTTATACTTTTTTGTATTTTTTGTGTATTGCAATGTATTATATTGTCTGATTTTTGTTATTAATTTCTTTTACGATTTTCTCTTTTCTACTTTTGTGTGTTATTTACATTTATATAATACAGTAGACTAGTTAATATTGACTATTTGTATTTGATATTATTTACAGTTCACTGATCCTTATTGGGCGTGGTTGTGCTCAAGCTCTCAGCACTTCACTGTTGCGTGTTGTGGTTGTTGCGTCTATTACTATTAATATATTAGTGTATCAAGGGTGGAAGAGTGGCGAGTTTAATCCTTTTTGGTCTCCAAGTGGGAAACGATTGGATTAGACTGAATCTTTGAAGGGTGTGGCTGTGTTTGTTTAGTGGTGGTGGTGCGTAGCAGATGTGAATTCCTGTAGCTGCCCTGCTGAACAAACCGAGCACAGTATTCGTTAGTTGTACTCGTGTGGTTCGTGTGTACGTTGTGGTGTACATTAAGTAATCCTCACCGTCATGTTTAAGTAGTGTATTCTTACGTGTCCTTCTTGCTATCTTGTACATACGTTCAGGGAGTAACTTGTGTTTTTGTATGTTTTCAGTCACGTAGTGTACATATCATGCTGCTTCTGTTCTAGCTTAGTCTATCGTCCTATCCGACGTGACTTGTAGTTTTCGTGGTGTCACAGTGTTTGTTGATTCATCTTTTCATTGTTCTTGTTTGCCACATATGGACATACTAAGTAGTTTTTTTCATATTGATTCTCTACAGCACTAGTATTGGTGATCTTAGGATATAGTGTAAAAAGGGCTTAGTTTCTGATCAGCTTGTGCATCAGTGCCCTTGTTGCTGTCATTTTCGACGGAGTCATCTGTCAAGTTATTTGCCTATGTTTTATCATAAGTATAATTGTGTCTTTACCTGCGATGTCAGGTTGATTAGGGGTTGTCTTCCCTTGTTTATTCATTCATTGTGTTTTGACCTTTAGGGTCAAAGGTTGACAGTTCGGGCGTAGGCCTATGGGAAGGTTTTTTAAGCGGGGGAGAGTTATACTTCCGGCGAGCCGGGAAGGTCCTGTTTTTCTGAAGGGACCAAGAGTCCATTGTTTTTTCGGGGAGAATCTTCGAAGTAACTGCTATGGCAGTTTTCCCCAGTGAATCTCTGTGCGTCGGGATGACGACAGAATTCCTTGTTATGTTCTGAGGATTCATTTTCCAGGTAATACCGACCTTTATGCATTATTACGCTTTTCGGTGGCAGAACATGTAAAAGGATTACTTAGTGTGAACTGCAGCTCACCGATCCTATATATTACAGAACTTATATATTTGTGCTCGAGGTAGCCATCCAAGACTGTTAGTCTTTATATTGTCCAGAAATCCAGTGACGAAGATATATTGTGGGAACCGCAGATTGGCGGGATTTATGTCTACAATAAGCATTACTGCAGGGTTGATGATAACCTATTTAACAGAAGTACACAGCCGACGTCAGAACGAGGCCTGTGCTTTCGGCTATTATACTACAGCCTGATAATGTGCAATTGGCGGGGAATGCCAAGTTGCACCTATGTGTCAAAGTGACTAAGGCATCTGACGCGTTTAGTCAGAGATGCCAAGGGCGACGCTACGAACTGTCATTATTGAAGAACTTTGCTATTGACCATGCACGTCTATTCCGATGTTTACCTTTTTGAATGCCAAATGTATACCTATCGATTTCCGGTCAGCATGACCTTGTTACACTGACTGTTCCTGTTGATACTATGTGTGTTCTCGTCAATAAATGTCTTGAAACATGCCTGCAGTGTCCAAGCATCCTTGACTACTGCATGTGAGAGTATGGGTTGCAGGGTCTTCATATATACGAGCCTAAACACATTCGCGCCTTCATTCGCACCCACACTCAGTTCATCATACGCTCGCACTACACATCTAACAACAAGTATACTGTCTTGGGCCAGTGATCACCTCAACAAGAGAAAAAGACAGTTACAGCCCTTGAATACTGTGGACTGTTACTAATCTGCGGTTACTGTAAAACAGGGGAGATACAGTTGGTTGCTATTGTTAATAATGGCGAACCTGATTAATGAGTTACTATCTGAGGACAAAACATTGTCACCTTCGACCATTTACGTAGGCGAGTAGACCCTAAGGAGGTGGTGTATTGTGGTAAAAGGATTTATACACTTAAATTATTGACACTAAAAATTGAGGTGGTGTATTGTGGTGAGAATATTTATGCACATATTAATTGGCAGTATAAATTGAGGTGGTGTATTGTGGTGAGAACTCCGCCTAGGCCGGTCCCAAGCCCGGCTGAAAATGAGGAGGGCGGCCTGCATGGAGGCCGTAAGGAGGCAGCCCCTCCACCATGCAATGTCACAACAGGCCAATCACCTGTTTGCTTTAAATCATGATTACGCGAACTACAAGAGATAAAACAGGACTGATTCTAAAGGTGACGAACTGGAACAGACTACGGACTACGACTTGTGGTACTTGGAACACAAGAAGTATAAATGGGAAAGAAAAGGAGCTGGTGGAAGAGATGAGGAAATCAAAATTAGAAATCCTGGCTATAACGGAAACAAATAAAAAGGGACAAGGAGTCATGGATCTCGATGGCAACACGCTGCTCTACAGTGGTGTACCCACATCTGAAAGAGCTAAAGGGGGCGTGGGTTGCATTGTGACCAAAAACCAAAAAAGATAGTATCAAGGATTTGAACTTTGTCTCGGAGCGCATTGTGGTAGTAAAACTAAAAGAAGGAGAAACCATAGTCAACCTGGTCATAGTGTATGGGCCAAATGAGGACGAGAGAGCAGAGGTCAAGGATGAATTTTTCGAGCTGCTTTAAAGGACAGTGGATGACTGCCTAGATGAAATTATCATGCTCGGAGATTTCAATGCCAGAGTTGGAAATTACCATGCTTGATGGGGTGGAGTTTTCAGAAGATATGGAGAAGATACTCTCAATGACAATGGAAAGCGATTCCTTAGATTCTGCAGTGAGCAGAATCTGATCATTACAAACACAAAGTTCCCCCATAAGCGCATACATGCATACTCTAGATGTGAACCAACAAAGAATGAGAAGTCAGTGATCGACTTTGCCATTGTTAGGAGGAGCTCATTCAAATATGTCCGGGATGCTAGAGTCTGGAGGGGGCCAGAGATTGGAAGTGATCACTACCAGCTTACAATCAAAAGAACAACTGAAAGAGTTGCTCAGCCTAGGAACTGCCCAACATCACGCAAGAAACCAAGTAAACGAACGGGAGAAATGAGCATTAAGACCTACAAGCTGAGAGAGCCAGAAATTAAGACCAGATATCAGGGGCTTATTGCTACAGCGGTGAGAAACACAGAAGAACAACCTGATGACTTGGAAACCCTCTGGCTTAAATTCAAGGACATCATAAAGGCAGCTGCTGCAGAAGCATGTGGTGAAGTCCGACTTGGGAACAAGAGAAAGAGGACACCTTGTGGACAGAGGAAGTCAAAGAGAAAATAAGAGAGAAGAAATGGCATGAAAACAATACTTAGGAGCTAAAAACACAGCAGGACAAATAGAGAAATATAGAGAATAGGTGATACTCAGAACAGAAGCAACGAACAAGGTGCTAGCAGCAAAACAGAAGTCCAGGGAAGAATTTGGAGAAAAGCTAGAAAAGATGCGCAAGAAAACCAGAAATTGTTCTATAAGACCCTAAAGAACATGAGGAAGAAAAAACAATGCCCTCTCAAATTTATAAAGGACAAGCAAGGCAAATTGCTTAATGCACCGAAGGAAGTAATGGAAAGATGGAAATAATATTTCTCAGAATTCCTTGATGCTGAGCAAGGTCAAGCATCAGAAATGATAACCACGAGCACAGAAGAGGAAACCAATGATGAAGATGACATGAAGATGGAAGAACTGAAGGCAGCACTGGAGAAAATCAAGATGGGCAAAGCAGCAGGGCATGATGGTATAACACCAGAAATGGTTAAGTACATGGGAGCATCAGACGACCTATTACTCTTAAGGGTTTTACAGGCAGCGTGGTGCAACAAGGCCATACCATAGGATTGGGAGATTGCCATCATAACACCAATGTTCAAAAAGGGTGACAATCGACAATGTGGAAACCATAGAAGCATATCCCTTCTCAGTGTCCTGGTAAAATCTACTCTAGAATACTGGAGCAGAGACTCCGACCCCTAGCTGAGCCACAATTGGATGAGGTCCAGTGCGGATTCCGAGCTAACCGAAGTACTCAAGACTTAATCTTCACACTCAGACAGCTGAGTGAAAAGGCCCTTGAGTATAAGAGTGAGATCCATCTTTGGTACATGCTAATTTACTGTCGTGCATTTTCATAGTCAGTGTTACTATGTAGGTTTTTCCTGCGTGATGGCGCGATGTTCATTTTAGTATTGTGGTAGCCAGATTACCCGTTCTGTAGATTGATATTAGTACATGCATTTCCTGTTGTGGCACGTATATAGTCGTAATGTTGTATTTTCATCAGGCCATGTGTGGTCATGTGTTTAATTGAATAAACGGTATATAAGCTGTTTCATGAGCGTTAGTCATATACCAACCACTGTTGTTGTGTCATGTCTCTGGCAATACGAGCCTATGTGTAGTTCCTGATATAAGTTATTTAGGACAACAGTAGTGTAGCCTTGGTGGTGAAGGGGAAGGTAGCTAGCATCTTATTTCTCCCTCCACCCTAGCTAGTATATAAAGGCTTGTGTGATATATATGAGCATAGGTCTTCAACAAGCACGTGCTATCAGTTCAAGCTCTCTCCATGTTCTCATCATTTTCATTGATGTCTCCAGTTCTCTTCTCCATGTATTTCTTGGTCTATTTCTGCACCTTTTATCCTGGCAGTTCCAGAACACTGACTGCCTTATAATGCTATTGTTATAGTCCAATCAGATTTCTTTAATGTGTGTCCTATCCATTGCCAGCGTCTTCATCTCATTTCTTGTTCCACTGGCATTTGTCCAATTCTCGTTATCAGTTCCTCATTGGTGATCTTGTCATGCCATTTCAGTCCTTATATTTGAGGTGATATGATAGGTTATTGGTGTTACTCAAATAAGTGTAGACAGAGTGAGGTCAAGCTGTGTAAGTCCCTGAGTCTAATTGTTGATAATGTTGTGTTCTCAGGGTACCTATCCGCTACCTCTCTGAGATCTCACTCTGGGAGATATTTTCAGGGTATGTTATATGGCTACGTGTCTAGGGTAATGCAGATATAGTGATGTGTCAATAAAACAAACACAACTGTAACTCAATATAATTGAATTAAGTAAGACTGTGTGTAAATTTATATAGTTATTTTACAATTTTTAATATTCCTGAACCTCAATTTTCTGGAACAGGAATTTTCAACTCAAAAGAAATGTTTCTTTATGTAAAAGTGCAAATCAATATGATGGACATCCTGTCCATAAAATAATATATCTAAAATATCAATATGTTTGTACTTCCTACTGGAATATGTTAACACTGGATAAGAATTCTGTCAATGATTGGAGGGTTAGTGTGTGTCATCATGCCCCCCTTTAATTTCTTGTATTTTAGTGGAATGATAAGGATGAGTCCTCAAGTGCCAATTCTAATGGACTTATCTTAGAAACTGTCTGTGGTGGTGGCTTGAGAATCTTCAAAAACAACCCATATTTCAGATTTCCCCTGGATGCTGATGTGGCAGGAAGTTTGCAGCTATATAAGAAGCTCTCTCTGTGCCCACAGGTGCTGAATTTTCAGGGGTTATGTCACCTTTCAATTTGGCAATTCAACAATGAAATAAAAATTTTATGTTCCCCTCTTTATATCATATCTATAATATCATTCCACAATTTTATCAATAATACATTCAAAAGGAGGGTCAGCTAAGTGTGCCAACCAATTGCACCAAACCCTAATTTTGTTTGACCATTTTTCCTTCCAGTGTTTTCATACTGTTCCCATATGGCTGCAACGCCACTGACCCCTTAAGCATTGTTTTTCTTCCATAGAATCAGATGGGGTATACACTGTTCTTCTTGTGACCTATTAAATATTTTGTACAAACATCCGATGTAGGTTTTCATGTGTTATTTGAACACTAATGCTCTGCAGAAAACTGCTAGTAGCTTTTGGACTTACAGTCGTAATATTTTATGGCAATATTCAAACATTTTTACACATTTTATTTCACTTTCCCAATAAATCTGCTTTAGGCACATTCCTACTTGGTTGTCGTAATCTCTTCCAATAGGCAATGTCGAACAACACAATTTTATGGCGCACTATCTGTGTGGCATGTACATGCTAATAAAATATCAATAAACTTATTTATCTTACCGCAAGTAAAGAATAAAACACGCAATCACAAGATTGACTGGCGGATAATGGTTCAGTTCAAACCGCTATCGTCCAGACGGCAAAGGCATTCAACAGCAATGCTTTTCATCTGCTCTCAATCTGGCTGTGGTTTTAGTTTTTCTCAAATGGCGGACTATGCCGGCAGATAGTTAATTTTATTGCCCCCTCCTAAACTACAATTAACCAATCAGAAACGCGTTAAGAAAATTTAATTTTTCCGAAGGCTATCAAATTGAGCAGTTCAGAAGTGTGTTGGTTCGTCTGTCCCAAGTTTATTTATACAATATCTTTGTTATTAATGGGTCGATTTTTAATATTGAAAGTGATTATTAAACAGACAACTGTCTTCTATCTTCCTATATAGGTTTCTTTTAATTTTTTGTCCCCGTTTCCATATGTGTAATTTTTAAGTAATTATTTGCTCCTTTCACTAAACCAAAATATTAGTAAAATAAATGTTTCTAAGGCCAGATAATTTATTATAAGGGAAATTCTTATGGTATTATATTTAACAATATTAACGCTACAATTCAAGATATCCCTGTTTTTTAAAATACATTATCTAAGTTTTCCCAAACACTTGTCTAATATTAATTTACTGTTTACAGGCCTCGGGTTTCCCTTCCTTATGTGTTATTTATGTTCATAAATATTTGGGAAGGGTAGAGCGTGTGTGTGTTTGGGGGTGGGACTTCTACGCTTGGTGTTAGAAAATTCCAACCTTTATTTAAATGTGGCGGTTAGATTTTACGATGGCCTTGAGACATTTTCAAATACTGTAGCTATTAATAGATTTTAGGAGTACGTTAGTTAATTTTCAAGCGGTAAATTTGCCTTTGGCCTTCAGACCAAGGTCAAACATGGAAATTATTTATAGATTTTTAACGTGGTAGTAGAAAATTCATATTATTTTGTCCAATTTTTTTTAGCGGTAGGTTTGACCTTGCCCTTGACAAATTTCAAACATAGCAGAAGTGTTATAGGTTGGAAATTAACGTTAATTAGATTTTTGAATCGGGGAAATTTGAGCGGCGTGTCACACAGAGTACTTTACTACAATATTCTATGCAAGCACCCAAAAGAGTCTATTCGTCGAAAAAATTTAAATCATCAAGCTTTTTGTCACACTACTTCGGATTATAGTTCTTTTAGGTGAAGTCGGTGTTTTCTTGACCCATTCTATAGTCAGTAAGAAGAGAAATGAACTGATTCGGCACCCGTGTCACACTCCAGTTCATATTCCAAATTATTTTGCAAGATGTCCTTCAAGGAGAGCTTGCAAGTCATATCCTCATAGGTGTTCTTTACTAAGTTAATGAATTTCAGGAGTACCCCTCGTCAATTTCCATAGTAATTCTGGCTACACTATGAAATGCTTTTTTCATAATTCACAACTCCAATATCGCTAGGTGAATAATAATCCACACTGTGTTCAATTATTATTATCTGTCGCGTAAAAAATTAATTAACGGTAGGGAAAGCTTGACAGCTGCAGGGAGGTGAGGGACATTAGTGCCCACTGACGTGTGATAGTGATGCGCAAGAGAGATAGACAGAAGGCACAGGCAGTGTCAGCGAGTTCTTCCCTAAGAAAACCGCACACAACAGCTGTTCTTGTTTTCTTAGGCGACAATATTACTCTTGTGCACACACTGTGTCACTCATAAATTTTAGGGAAAAGAAGTAAAGTGGCTTGATGATTTGGTAGTCTGAACAGAACAAACAATCCTTTCAAGGCTAACTCAGTTTATTTCCCTTTAGAAATGTAAATAAATCAACATAAGATTATACAGCACAAAAACATTATAACGAGAAACCAAACTCACAACAATTGGATGATTTTCAAAAAGAAAAAAGAAAAAAAACAATTACACAAATAGTGAAAAAAATGATAATGTATAATTTCTAAAGTAAAATACACATATGACTTTAATAGGTATTAAATTGGTTATTTTGTTGTCGGTCATCAGTAACAGAAAAATACTAAGACGTGCTGCCGAAATTGGGCCATGCACAGCTCAGCATCTTATCATAGGAGTACGTAAGGGTCTTTAAGTTTTTGACGAACTGGAAAGTGTCGGGTTTGTTTGTTTTTACACGCTTTTATTTAACTTCACTTGTATATCACTTTCATGTCACTTTGAAATCTTGCAATCGATTTTTCAATCACTTCCAGATGAGCAATAGCTCTGAAACTTGGCATAGTTATGTATTCCCGATGACAATACAATAATCAGTCAATTATTTAATAATTTAATATTGTAATTATGACATTATGAGTAATTAAAGTTTTTTGTAAAACAATGCAAACAAATCAGAGGCCATAATCAAGTTAAATTAAACATTCAAGAGTACGTGGGGTGCTTTATTTTTTTCTATGCGTAAACCAGGGAAGTACTTAAATAAGTGTCCTGCTAAATTAAGTGAAACAATCCAAATTATAAAATTATGAATCAAGGGAAAGATCCAGTTAGATGACATTCAAATTGAAGAAATTGATTGCACCAAATTAACAGGCACAAAGCCATGTATTATTGACGCTCTAAAAGAAATTGAACGCTTAAGAAATTTTAGACCAGATTTACAATAAATAAAAATATTGTTTATGTTTTAGTTTGTCATAATTTTTCTAACGGTGCTGCACCAGTTATCACTATCCATAACTATGAATTGGCAGTGGTGCAACACTTCACATACCTGGGGTCTACCATCAATGACAAACTCTCACTGGACACCGAAATTGACAGCCGCATTGGCAAAGCTACAGCTACCTTTGACCGCCTCACAAAAACACACAACGAAGACCAAGGCTGCGGTATGTAACACCTGCGTCACCAGCACTCTCCTATACGGCAGCGAGACTTGGACAACCTATGCTAAGCAAGAAAAAAGGCTAAATATCTTCCATTTACGATGTCTACGCACATCATCCGGCATCTCGTGGAAAGATAAAGGAACAATTGTCGAGGTGTTGTCACGTGCTGGCCTTCAAAGCATGTATACACTGCATAGACAGCGCAGACTACGCTGGATTAGCCATGTCCGCCGCATGAAAGATGGTCGCATCCCGAAAGATATCTTCTACGGGCTAGCAGATGGCAAAAGAATAGTTGGTCGACCACAGCTGAGGTTCAAAGATGTGTGCAAGAGAGATATGAGGGCACTGGACATAAATCCAGCAACGTGGGAGGATGAAGCTGCCGATCGCACCAGGTAGCGATGCTATTTGCGGCACCACCTCAGATTGGGCGAAAAGAAGCTCACACAACAATCCCAAGAGAGGGACAAACGTCGACAGGAGCATCAGGAAAATAAGCAGCTGAGGACTGTCACCTCAGGGGCGCATTCCCATTGTCAGTTATGACTATTAGGGCTATTATGTCATAATTTTTCTAACACTAAAAAGAAGAAAATTTAAAAAATATGTTAAATACACGCTTTTAATGCACTAAAAAACCAAAAATAATTTTTCAAGGAGTTTATAGCTTGCAGTCAAAAAATGTAACTTCAAATTGACAAAAAGCGTGGTGCTCTTAAGCGCTTATCATATATTTTATCCATACGTGTCTAATGAAGTTTAAAGCAGAAGTTAATTTCTTGCAGAATCAGCGCCTCACATTTTTTTGTCAATTTCTTCTTCCTTCCTTCTTTCTCGAAAAGGACGTTGGTTGCGTTGTGTCCGTTTACAGCGAAGCTGCGGTATTTGCGCCTTTCGGCCGAAACATCCGACTTCCGCACGGCATTTTTTGGGACCGGATTTGCCTTCCCTCTTCGATCCCTACTTCTCAGCCAAACTGCAGTGATGCAGCCTGTTTCCAGGACCACCACGTGGAGGTGGAGTAGGGTCTTGTTTGCTGACCCTGACGCAGGCACTCAAGCTATGGGTCGCTTACTGCATTCCTCACTTTTGATGCGTCTTGGGTCCCTTTTGTCAATTTGATGTTACATCTTTTTGACTGCGTGCTATAAACTCCTTGAAAAATTATTTTTGGGTTTTTGTTGCATTAAATGCGTGTGTTTAAAATATTTTATTTTTATTTTATTTTATTTTTTAAATTCTTCGTACACTTAAAAAGCGCTATAACGGATCGCAGTAATAGCTGAGAAATGCACTATCGTGTATGAAATTGTTATTCCTTGCTGCAGTCTCCTTAAGATAAAATTGAAACAGCAAGAACAGCTTCTCAAATCTGATATATTCACAGTAAAAATACAAGTTTAATTTTTCTAACATTCACAAAAAAGCTCACCAAATTTCAGCATATAAAAGAGCTGCAACAGCGAATGTGACAATTCCACTATTGAACAGTCAATAAGTAGCCGCCAAAATGTTTCCATCTGATATTATCCTCGCTATATTTCTACTCTCAAAATGTAAATGCTCAACATCTGCTGACAGAAGAGTTATATCAATTTCACATCACACTATTGAAACAAGCTTTTGATTAAAAATGTATGTGATGGAAAGAAATTCAAACAATAACTATTTTATTAAAATTTACTTTCACGCCAGTGTAAACACATTAGTTTTTTCCTAACAATAAGGAGATCACATTTCAGACTTTTTTCATCAGGAGGAAAAATGCGTCAACATGTTATTTTGTTTGTATAAATTATTTTTGAAACTAAATCAACATCGCTATTTGGTATGTTCAACTTTCTGTGCCGACTGGCGTAGTCGATTATGTACCTTTGGAATTTGTCAGCTCCTGCAGCTTATTGAATGTGCTGTTAATTGTTGTTGTATAAGTGATTCGTTTCCATGGTAAATCATATTTTTCTAAAGTGCAGGCACTCATACCTGGGGTCTACCATCAATGACAAACTCTCACTGGACACAGAAATTGTCGGCCGCATTGGCAAAGTTGCAGCTACCATTTCCCTCATCACATCGCGTGTTTGGGGAAACTCCAGACTACAGAGGTGTGCTGGTGTCGCATGCGTTATTTACCGCAGCCTTAGTCTTCAATGGTAGCGAGACATTGACAACCTATGCTAAGCAAGAAAGAAGTCTCAATACCTTCAATCTACGTTGTCTACGCCACACCCTCGGCATTTCGTTGAAAAATAATGGGACAAATGTCGAGGTGTTGTCACGTGCTGGTCTTCTAAGCATGTATACACTGCTTAGACATCGCAAACTACTCTTGCTTAGCCATGTACGCCGCATGGAAGATGGTCGCATTCTGAAAGATATCTTCTACGGACAACTGGTAGATGGCAGAAGAACAGTTGGGCGACTGCAGCTGAGATTCAAAGATGTGTGCAAGAGAGACATGAGGGCACTGGACATTAATCCAGCAACGTGGGAGGATGAAGCTGCCGATCGCACCAAGTGGCGATGATATTTACGGCGCCACCTCAAATTGGGCGAAAAGAAGCTAACACAACAAGGAAAAGAGAGGAGAAAACGTCGACTGGAACACCAGGAAAATAAACAGCTGAGGGCTGTCACCGCGGAGGTGCATTCCCATAGTCATTTATGACTGAAGGATCTATTTCAATTAGCATTGGAACAAAAACATAAAGGTGTTGGTCGAGAAAAATTTTTCTTTTTTTCGTTAAGGGTTCATCACATGTTAAGGTCTTATGCATTGAAATGTTTGCTTTAAGAGTTCATTTGGTAGCTTTAACTGGGAACTTAGCTGCCAGTAAGGTGTCGGTTGGTTTCTGCTCCAGCCAAGGTTCGTTCTTCGCAGGTGGTAAACTTATTCACTCTCGTCACTTGTCAAGTCTGGTTGCTGTAACACGTGCCTCGTTGTATCATGGGGTAACTACAAAGATGGTACAGCGTCTGATAAGACCTGTTTAATGTTGATGTCTAGATTTGACTGAAGGCCATGTGTACCAGACACTTGTTCCACAGACTAGTACCACTAGTCGTATGAAATTGAAACCACCGAATATTATCATGAAATGAGAGAGAAACAAATATCCCTCCTGAGTATTGGGTCTTCTGACTCGAAAATCAGATGTCCCTCCCTTGCTTTCCACCATCCCGTCAGCATCAGAAACGTTACCCTCTCTGAGCATTAATGTTAATCCGAGTGAGCGGAAAACTATCTTAGCATTTATATAGAACATGCCAATTGTTGTCATAGCAGTGCCAATTGTTGTCATAGCAAGGAGTGGAATTGAGGACGAGCTCTCAATATCTGACCAAATGCTCCTAAGGCGTGCGTAACACATAGCCTCTGACAACAAAAGTCCAGCTCCTGGCCTTCTCGTGGCGGCACCGTTTAATACTAACAGGAGAAGGGGCGAAGGGCGAGTGTCTGGCGATTTAAAACCAGATTGCTCCAGGTACATTTTTGTATGTACCTGCAAGTATACTTGGAGGGGAGATGGGCCCGGCCAAGCAAACCTCTTGCCCACTGAAATGCTATGATGGAAAGTCAACTCTGTAATAATATGCCGGATCGACCGAGGCCCGGATTAACAACGACCGCGCTCTCATTGCTCCTTGAGAGTGTTAAGTCAGCGAATGGGGTACAAACACCGGTTTTGAAACTTCTTAGAGAAAGTTTTGTTGTTGGAACTTGGAAAGTACGCACGCTATATGCGTGTGGAAAAGTCAGAGAACTAACACATGAACTTGTCAGATACTCGTGGGACATCCTGGGCCTAGCAGAAGTCAGATGGACAGGATTAGGTGAATCAAAAACGGATGATGTTCACAAAATTTGGTTTAGTGGAGATGAGTCCAAAAATCAGCATGGAGTAGGTTTTATTGTACATAAAGATAGATTGAACTCTGTCATCAGCTGCACCCCAGTAAATAGCAGGCGTATCACCATACGTATTGCTGCACATCCAAAGAACATCTCCATCATACAGGTATATGCCCCCACTACTGACTATGAGGATGATGCAATTGATACATTTTATGAAAATCTGGATGAAACAATTAAGAAAATTCCAAAGATCTTCTCATCGTGCTAGGTGATTAAAATGCTAAAATAGGGCCAGATGCATACGGTCAGTGGGCTGGCACGGTGGGGAAATTTGGGACAGGAGAAACCAACGATCAAGGACTAAAGCTACCAGAATTTGCCAGCAACTATAAACTAACCCTTGCAAATACACTATTTCCACATAAGTTATCAAGAAGAACAACGTAATGAATTATATCAGGGTGTTCCACGAAAAAGCGGCCCATGACGTCATGGAATGCTGACGTATTGTGTCGGAAGTAGTGTGAATGGCCAAGTAGTCCTAGCGATCCCGCACGGATATAATTCTCAACAATAGCTATCCTTTCTTGCAGTGAAAACGGCATTGTGATAGACAGTTTATTTAAACGCACACGATGGTTTTCAAATACTCACGGTCTAACCACGGAAAATAATTTAGGTCAATCTAATACTACTTAGAACCTTTTATAACCGACATATGTGTAAACATTGAAAACGGCTGAAAAATCTGGCTACTTTCACTTTATGAATGGGGCCGCTTTTTCGTGGGAACACCCTGTATAACTGTAAACTCGACACTGACTATAGCATATTAAACAACATTAAGTGTGAAAACAGAGAACTCGGAAATGCAGCAATATTACGGGAAGAAGAGAAGAGGCTCTTTGTTAGATGAAAGGAGGGAAGTCATCGGGTGTGGATAATATCCCAGCAGAGCTCTTGAAATATGGAGGACCAGATATAGTAAAAATCATGACAACAATTTGTCAGAAGATATGGAGTACTAAAAAATGCCCAAAAGAGTGGGCGCAGTCATTAGTAATACCGCTTCCAAAGAAATGAAATCTAAAAATGTGCAAGAATTACAGAACCATTAGCCTTATTAGTCATCCACGTAAAGTGATGTTAAGGATACTTTTGAACAGAATAAAACAGAAATCAGAAGAAATCTTGTCCGAGGAACAGGCTGGCTTTAGACCAAAAAGAATTACCTCACCAATATTAGATTACTGATCGAAAAACATCTCCAGCATCAACGCGATTTATACCATAACTTCATCGATTTCACAAAAGCCTTCGATCGAGTCTGGCATGAAGGCTTATGGCAAATAATGAGAAAATTCAATTTTGATGCCAACATCATAGATATCATTGAAGCACTATACAAGGACGCAAGCAGTGCTGTTTTTGCAAGAAATGACATTCAAAAACAACTGTTGGAGTTCGTCAGGGATGTATCCTGTCCCCAGTACTCTTTAATATATATCTAGAACATACGAGGGACGGTCAAAAAGTAATGCCTCCTATTTTGTATGTATGTAAATACTGCAGCGGTGTGCAATTTGTAAATTTATCAGGATTCCTCAAACACTCTTCTGCACTGTACAGCATTATCAACCTGTTTCAGCAACAGATGGCACCATTGTAACAGTTTAAAAATGGCTGACAAAGACGTTCGGTTAAAACAATGTTATGTCATAGAATTCCTCAATGCTGAAGGCGAGACCCCAATTCGCATCCACGAACGTTTGAAGAATGTTTATAGAAATTTCAACAGTGGATGTTAGCACTGTCCGACGTTGGGTACATCGTTGTGACGAAGCTGAAGTAGGTCAATCCTCAATAGCTGACGCAAAGAGGACTGGCCGTCCGTCTACCGCAGTGACTCCACACAACATTCATCGAGTTGATGGCATCATTCGTGGTGACCGTCGGGCAACACTGGATGAACTTTCATCCATGTTGTCCATTAGTAAAGGCAGTGTCCAGAACATCATTAAAGACCTGGGTTATTCAAAAGTTTGTGCACAGTGGGTACTCAGAATGTTGACAGACAGACATAAAGAAACACGGAAAACCATAGCCATCAACCTCCTGCACCGTTACGAAACTGAAGGAGAAGAGTTTTTATCGAATATTGTGACAGGTGATGAGACACGGGTTCATTTTTTTTAAACCAGAATCCAAGAGGCAGTCAATGGAATGGCATCACACAACATCGCCGACAAGAAAGAAGTTCAAAAGTTCACCATCTGTAGGGAAAGTTATGGCCTCCGTGTTTTTGGATGAGAAGGGTGTGATTCTTCTCGACTTCTTGGAACAGGGAAACACGGTGAATGCAGACCGTTACATTGAAACTTTGAAGAAGCTTAGAGGTCGTCTTCGGCGACTTTACCCATTAAAAGATCAGAGAACTGCACTACTGTTGCACGATAATGCCGCGCCACACACCGCAAAACGCACCATTGATGCGATTGCAGAATTTGGCTGGACATTATTACCACATCTCCCTTACAGTCCCGATCTTGCAACTTCTGACTTCCATCTGTTTGGACCACAGAAAGAAGATCTTCGCGGACATCACTTTGAGGACACCCAGACCCTTAAACGCGCCGTACGTCAGTGGTTTAGGAAAAAGGACACACATTTTTACCATGCGGGGATACATGCCCTTGTGAGAAGATGGACAAAAACTGTAACAAATAACGGAGACTACATTGAGAAATAAATTTGTGAAGTTCAGACTTGGGGCTACATTTCAATGTGAATTTTATCTGTTTTCTTGACTATTGAATGAAATTAAAAATTACGAGGCATTACTTTTTGACCGTCCCTCGTATTATGCAGGAGGCTCTCTACGATTATAAGACATTCATATCGATTGGAGGCCGACCTCTTTGCAATCTACGTTTTGCTGGTGATATCGATCTGATAGCTGGAACAGAATCGGAACTTCAATACCTTACCTCTAGACTGGAGAAAGTAACAAGAACGTATGGGATGGAAATTAATATAGAAAAAAGCAAGATATTGGTGAATAGCCATAAGAAACATGTTCCGACCAATATTACGTTAAATGGGCAAACGTTAGAAGAAGTTAACACCTTTAAATATCTCGGGTCCACTATATGTAGTGATGGAAGATCAAGTAAAGAAATCAAGACAAGACTTGAGATGGCCTCAGCTGCTATGACAAGGTTGAATGTGATCTGGAAAAGTAACATCAGTTTTCCTGTGAAGATCAAATTATACAAATCACTTGTATTATCTATTCTCTTGTATGGATGTGAGGGCTGGACACTCACTGCAGATACGGAGCGAAGGATTCAGGCTTTCGAGTATAAATGTTATAGAAGAATTTTGGGCATTTGCTATAAAGAGAACAAAACAAATGTCTATGTTAGAGAAAATAAACACCTATGTAGGCCACTGTAAAGGACTATTTTACATGTCATAGTCAGAAATGGTCTGTGTTCGTCCAAGCGTAACAAGTGTCCGTGACACATATAGGACAGGCTCAGGTTGGCCACTGTAAATGTAGAGTTGACTGTTGAAGAATGTCCAGTATCAATGTTGGAAACGATTCTAAGCCCCACAGGCGGGCATAATTATATACAGGCCCTGGTTGGCCGCAACAATGCTGGCATTCGTTTGGATGACTTGAAAGTGTTGAGGTGTTGTATTAATATAGAGTGTGAATAGACCTCAATGAATGCAAATGCGTGTATGAAAGTTCGTGGAAGACAATGCATCTAAATGACATCACACTGGTTGTAGTAATTACATGCAGTAATTCACATAGTTCTTGGAACACCTCTGACGTTTGATTGACTTTAATACATCAAAACGACCAGGTACGCCGACATCAACATAAAATAGTCATTGATAATTCAGGACATAGCATGTATGAATACAGTTCATCAGCCAGTGGTGCATGTATATAATAAAGCTGATCTCGTACAATTCCACCTTCGTCAGCTACAGCAAAATACAGCAAATATGTGAGTTTACCCACTCCATTCTGTCATCAGTAAGTCAGATATATATATATATGGGTCTACAGCAGGCCGCGCAATATGGCGGGCTTATAGATATGATGGCCTCCGTGATATTTCTATAACAAACAGGGTGAGTCAAACCTTGTTAAATGGCATCAACGCAGATAGCGAGATACAGCACCTGTAAAGTTCTTTGGGCATACACCAGCCCAGAGCATATAATATTAGAATACTTCGTGAGCTCCATTACTGGTATTCATAGATGGACTCTTTCCCGCCCAGGGAAAAGTCGCTAGCTGGCTACAAAAAGTCATATATCATTCTGGCAATAAAGAAACTGTTTTAAGGGTAAATTACCTTAATGTCCCTCAGAATAAATATCACAAAAACTCACTCGCCTCCTAGGCGCATCAGAAAATAACATTAGGGAACAATCTTTAACCATCTTGGTCGAACACACAGAGGACTTTCCCCAAAACCGTCTTGACCCTTTCAAAAACTACAGCTCGACTCCTTCACACAGGATGTCTTAAATCGCGCCAGATTCTTCGCGCATGCGTCGTGACCCTAGACCCTTGAGCTAAACTCAGATGGGTGAACATGTCAGGAAAAGCTGACATCAGTTCTAAAATTAGACGCTGGGTTAACAGACAAGTGGGACAACCTCTACTGTTAACTACAATCCCAGTAAAACATGAGTACCTCCCCTTTGATCAAGAATCTATTAAATTAAAGTCTCCAAAATTAAACAGGTACATTTTAACATACGATAGACTCAGCAAACTGACCGCAACAGTTTACCGCACCCTCCGGGGAAAAAAAATGAAACAATTTAAAAAAAAAAAATACATCCAAGAGCAAGATACAACAAGCTCATAACGCACGAATGATGCGCAGATGGGAAGTATCACAAATAAATATAACGCCTAATATGAGGCTAACTCGACGCATAGAACGTCAGGTGAGAATACATCTCAGCGCATTAGAGAAAACATTTCTCTTAAGTATACACATATCCAGGGAGGTGCCACCAACGTACACTACAGTGCTGACAAAGTTACAATGCAAACCAAAAATTACATACATATCATATTATATTACATCAAGTACATTAATTCCAAGTTTAGCAATGGACAAATCATCAAAAACAGTGATACAATCACTTTAACCAATAAAGGTACATTATTCTAACATGCAATATTTGATTTAATATAATGTTATACAATATTAATAATATAGCAGATAAATGATGTCGCAGATCAAATTCTAAGCGGGCGCATCTACAGTGTCGTCCGACTGGTAAGTATGGACATCGTAATACATCATAGATGACAACATGTACAGATTCTCCCAGCACCAGTAATGATTCTGCTGAGAAAATACAAATAATTCTATATGATAACCGTAAGATTTTCTAATATACAGCAATCAAACATTCATTATAAACTATAAACTGTGGCTTTGCGAACATTCGTCCCTTATATTGCTATAACTAAACCTTCCTCCGTTATACCAAAGATGGTAACAGAGAAAGAAATTACCTAATTTACAACTTTAAGGTGAAAACAAATGTGTTAACATATACTGTTATAGTAAAGAACTGTCATAAGTCTAGACGTGTATCAGGAAATTTAGGACACAAGAGTTAAGTGGAGTCATGCGGGCATCTAGACAGTATATCCGCCATGACATTATCCGAACCACGGATAGCTCGTACCGTGAAATGAAAAGGCTGAAGAGCAATGGCATATCGAGTGGATCTCGAGCTCTTCAAATTCTTACTCTGAATAGCTGTAAGAGCTTTTTGGTCGGTTTCCACAATGAAATGCGCACCAAGAAGGAATCTTTGTAACTTAAGGATTGACCAAACCATAGCCAACAATTCACGATCTAGAACCGAGTAATTCCTTTCTGCCGCATTCAGTTTCCTAGAGATATACATTACAGGATGCAGAGTTCCTGAATACTCCTGCATTAGTGCCGCCCCGATCCCAGTGGATGAGGCGTCACTACGAAGAACAAAAGTCTTATCAGTAACAGGTAGCATTAAGATTGGAGGAGATGAGAATAAATTTTTAATCTGATCCAATGAAGATTGGCATTCATGGGACCAGCACACCATATTAGGAGACCCTTTCTTTAATAGGATTGAAAGAGGTGCCATAATCGAAGATAGATTCAGAATGAATCTCCCGTAAAATTGTATTAGACCTAAGAGACTACGTACTTGCTTCTTCGTCTTAGGAATAGAAATGTTAAGTATCTTAGAAGTGTTATGGTCCTCTGTCTTCAAGAGACCGTGACCAACATGGTGACCCAGGAAAGAAATTTCACTAAACCCGACATAGGCTTTAGAGGGTTTTGCAGTCAAACCATGCTCGATTAGAGTAGATAGTAACTCATATAAACCCAAATAGTGATCTTCCCAAGAATCACCGAAAAGACAAATATCGTCCATGTATGCAATGACATCTGAACGATATGAGAGAATTCAACGCATCATGCGTACGAAAGTAGCTGGAGCGTTCATAAGACCGAAAGGCATGAAATTCCATTGAAATAAACCCCTAGGTGTTGAGAAAGCAGTGAGAGGTTTGGCTCGTTCAGTTAACCTTTTGACAAGTCTAGTTTGGTAAAGAATCGAGAATTAGAAAGTCTAATAAGTAGATCTTCTAACAAAGGCATAGGTTCAGCATCAAATTTCGTAACTTGGTTTAATTTGCGATAATCAACGCAAAGACGTATGTTGTTGTCTTTCTTTCGAACAATAATCATGGACGAAAAGTATGCTGAAGTGGATGGTTCAATAATTTTTAATTGTATCATTTCATCCAATTCTTTCTCGACTTGTGTCTGAAAATGAATAGGGATAGGGTAAGGTCTGACCCTGATAGGAATATGGTTGGTAAGTATTATGTCATGTTCAATGACACTTGTGTGTCCAGGAATGTCGGTAAGGATATCCTTAAATACTTGTAGCGTAGTAGATACTTGTCGCTGTTCCTCAAAAGACAAATTAGAAGAAACAGTAACGTTTTTCCATGATTCCGTAGAATGAAGTGGAATCACTGGAAGAGGAAGATTAACATCAGAAAAAATAGTTTCCTCATCCTGTATTACCGACAGGGATGAGTAATGACCATGTGGGACTGGAGCATCGTCCGTAGCCTGGAAAATAGGCTGCATATAGTCTGGTCGTTCACGAAATTCCGAAAGCATATTTATGTGAAAAGTTTTATGCTTTCCATCAATATCGACAACATAGTCGACATCGGAAATTCTTGAGACTATTGCATACGGACCTTTCCATGCAATAAGAAGTCTGTTTTCCCTACAAGGGAGCAAAACAAGTGCTTTGCCGCCATGACAAAGTTGTCGTAGGCATCTATTCTTATTTGCAAACTGCCTGCCTTTTCTTAAGCAAATTCGGACGAGGAAGTTGCTAGTTTGCATGCCTCCATAATCTTCTGCCTAAGAACAATGACATACTCATAAGAAGATTGAGTGTCATCGTTAATATTATCAGCAGTTATAAGATCATGAAGTAAAGACATAGGACCGCGTGGTCGCACGCCAAAGGCAAGTTCGAACGGAGAAAAACCTGTATGTTCGTTGGGGACCTCTCTATATGCGAAGAGAGCCGCGGGTAAAACCCTGTCCCAATCCTGAGGATGATCCTCAGTTATCTTACCAAGTAAGTTCTTGAGTGTTCTGTTCAGATGTTCGACTAACCCATTAGACATTGGGTGATAAATACTACTCAGAGACTTTTTAATATGCAGAGTAGACATCACCTGCAACATAGTGTCTGATATTAATTGGGTGCCATGGTCTGACAGTATTTCTCTGGGAAATCCCAAACGAGAAAATATCAGCCATAAAGCGTCTGCGATATCGACAGTGGAGATGCTCTTAAGAGGTATAGCCTCTGGCCAACGTGTTCACATGTCAACACATGTTAGGATAAATTGATGTCCCCTGGCTGACTTGATCTTAAAAGGACCAATAATATCTATTGCCATTTTCTGAAACGGCCGAATAAGAATGTCTGCAGCCTTGATAGGCGCTGCATGACGTGGGCCTATTGATTTCACTTCTTGACATATTTTGCAAGATCTACAATAAATACGTATGTCTTTATTTACAAATGGCCAAAAGAAAGCCGCAAAAACTCGCGACTTAGTACGGGAAAAATCCATATGTCCAGCACACTGAGAGTCGTGTGCATGTTGTAGAATTTGCACTCTTATACTCTTGGGCACGAGAATTTGTGAATGCATAGACGTAGACGAGTCTTGTACCATACGTACAAGTACGCCATTCTTCATTGTAATCCAAGATTTGCGATTTGTGTTCTGATTTGGATCACCTTTTTTTGCAAGGATGAAGATTTTTTTTAAAGAAGGATCATCTTCTTGCAATTTTATGAAAGAGTCACGTGAAATTACCAAGTGATCATCTTGGCTATGCACTTCGTTACTTTCAGTTGATGAAGTTTGAGGCATATTAAGAGCTTGTGCTCTTGTGACCACTGCATTGGCAGCTTGGATATTTTGGTCTTCTCAAGCAGCAATATTCTGAGGGGAACATTCCTTAACTCCGTGAATACGACCGATGATAAGATCCGCAATAGGATTCGGTAGAAGACACGCGTAGACATCTCCCATAAAGAAGGGAGTAGCAATGTGAATGATAGCAGTTTGATATTTTTCCAAAGTGCCACCAAATGTCACACAGAGAAAAGCGAAAATGGAACATGAAGAAAAACTCTTAGCTTTGGAGTTAGAGAAATTGAAGTTGATGAATATGGGTAATGCTAATGATCCAAATAATCAGTCAGCTTCTAATAAGACACATACTACTACTTATAAGGTCAAATTACCTGCTTTCAATTCGTCCAGTGACGATATAACGTTCTATCTGGATAGATTTGAACGTTCATGTCAATCTCATAAGGTGGATAAGTCAGAGTATGTTAGTCAGTTGTCAGAGATACTTAAGGGTGAAGCTCTGACTATGTTAAGCATGGTAGATGAGCCTGACAAGAATAATTATGAGGTTGTCAGGGCAGCCTTATTAAAGAAATATCAACTTACCGAAGAAGGTTATCGTCTTCATTTCAAGAATATGCTACCTGAAACTGGTGTAGAATTCTCAGAATTCATCTCAAAGATACGTCTTACATTTACACGATGGATTGAGCTGTCTAAAACAGAATATACATATGAAGCCGATATGGACTTTATTACTTAGAGACAAAGTTATGTCATCTGTCAATGAGTCTTTCCTTGCTTTTCCAGTGGCACAGGTAGGATCTTTAAGAGATTGCTTAACTGCGATAGTAGTGCATCCAGAATCGAAAAGTACAGAGACTGGATTACTATTCACTAGACCTTAATGTAAGACAAGAGATCCTCTCCCGTTATGCGATACTGCAGCAGGGAGATCTGGAAGAGGGTGACCACAACTTAAAGTACTTACAGTAGTCGGTTCGAACAATGTTCAGCATTAGGGGCATTGAGATGCCCTCCCAAAATCTAACGCAGAACAAGTCATAGCATTAGAGTTTTTATTATCATTCACTTGACCACAGGCTCCCTGAGACTCTTGTTGTGCAGAGTGTGCTTGGTGATTAGATCTATGTTTGTTATGTTGAGATCTACCACGATTATTATTCCCTCTGAAATTGTCATTGTTTACCCTACCGTGACCACAGTTCTGGTTCGAATCCCAGTTTCCACAATCACTATTGTCATTTCCCCATTGATTAGAGTATCTACCTGTTTGGTTTCGATGTCAGCGCGAAGAATGGCCTTGATAGTGTCTTTTGTGACTACCTCTACGAAAGTTTCCATAATTATTGGACCCAAAATAACGAGGACAGTCAGATCGTCTCCAGTTCCTTGAAGCAGAACCATTATGTGATGGGTTACCTTGATTTTGATCATAATTACGATTGCTCTTCTTATTAAAGCGATGTTGGGCACCTTGTAATTTACGAAGAAAGTTAGGGCAGTATTGTGCTGCAGAAGCAACTGGCAAACCTTCTTTAACTTTAGAATTGCTAACAGTAACATGAGGGTGCGCAGTGACATACTGGCAAAAATATTCTTCCATGTCCTTTATATTCTTAGGTTTACGCTCATGTAGAAAAGCAAGGAAAGACTCATTGACAGATGACATAACTTTGTCTCTAAGTAATAAGTCCATATCGGCTTCATATGTATATTCTGTTTTAGACAGCTCAATCCATCGTGTAAATGTAAGACGTATCTTTGAGATGAATTCTGAGAATTCTACACCAGTTTCAGGTAGCATATTCTTGAAATGAAGACGATAACCTTCTTCGGTAAGTTGATATTTCTTTAATAAGGCTGCCCTGACAACCTCATAATTATTCTTGTCAGGCTCATCTACCATGCTTAACATAGTCAGAGCTTCACCCTTAAGTATCTCTGACAACTGATTAACATACTCTGACTTATCCACCTTATGAGATTGACATGAACGTTCAAATCTATCCAGATAGAACGTTATATCGTAACTGGACGAATTGAAAGCAGGTAATTTGACCTTATAAGTAGTAGTATGTGTCTTATTAGAAGCTGACTGATTATTTGGATCATTAGCATTACCCATATTCATCAACTTCAATTTCTCTAACTCCAAAGCTAAGAGTTTTTCTTCATGTTCCATTTTCGCTTTTCTCTCCTCAGCTTCTAACCTTTTATTTTCATTTTCCATTTGTAGCTGGATTTTTCTCTCATCAGCCTCTCTTTCTAACCTTTTATGTTCAGCCTCTCTTTCTAGCTGGATTTTTTTTTCATCAGCCTCTCTTTGTAGCTGGATTTTTTTCTCCTCATATTCTCTCTTTAGTTTTTCCATTTCCATCTGGAATTTCCTTTCATCTGCCTGCATCTGCAATCTTAAATTCTCAGCTTCCGTTTTCTTTTGTTCAGCTGCTATTTTCTGTCTCTTTTCTTCTGACTTCAGAGCCTTGGCATACTGAACAGTCGCGAATTCTTCCAATTTGTCACCAGATTTGCCAAGGGATTTCCCTTGCTCAATAAAGTACTCAAGTGTAGACATTATGTCTAATAATATGAGATCCGAACCCTGAAATAATAAATTATCTTATTCCAACCTCAATGGTAACAAGTCTTTTAATAAAGCACTTGTATAATCAGCTCACTTTATCCCAACCTCTGTGGGAGACAAATCTTTGACAAAGAACTTGTATAATCACCTTTATAATAATATTACTAATAATCACCTCTATAATCTAAGTACCCTATAGTACCAATAGTGTACGACTATATATAAATATATAAACAGCGTATGACAACAAATACTAACATAAACAAAGAACAAGCATCAAAGACAATACGATAAAATTCGCAGAAATCAAATAAGCATTAAAGCGGAACTTAAGAAAATACCACAAAGCATGTGATGATAACTGCAAAAGTAAACAAAACAAATTACGCAAACGTGTATAAACACAAAGGTTGTATAGAACTAAACGAAAGGAAGAGAAGACGAACAGATACAAACAAATCAAATAAAAAAACTAAAGAACACCATAAATAATGACAATAACGACAAATAAAAGTACACCTCGTCACAACTAAACAAAAATAGCAACAAATTGTCGCTAGCAATTTCCACTAAAGGAAATTTGCACAGTCCCTAAAGAACGCTTACAGTAGGCCCTCTATTACGTGGGATATCCTACTAAAAGACACCGCCCAACCAAAAAACCCGCAGAAATATCAATAACACATAACATGTAAACATGTAAACACATAAAGCATAAACAAGGATGTTTAAATGCGGAAGGCTTAGTTCATAACACAATACAAGGCACCGTTCACAACAATAAACAGGCCACTTATCTTTATACTCCTATCGTCAACAACAGCAACGATGAAGAACTATCGTCAGCATTCTAAGGACTAGATGATCCAACGCTGAAAACACATCAGAACTTGCTTCCAAAGTGATGATAACGGTGATAATAACGGCACTTGACCTTCTTAAATACCGCAGCTGAACTTGCTTCTATCAAACAGTGACAGTACTAGTAACGGCACTTGACCTTCTATACTACTGCATATAAAATGAAGGTATAGTAATTTGACCTTCCGACCTAGTTACGTCCTGTTAAGCTGAAGTAGTCAATGTGTCAACCACTACACAGCGCTGAGTACTCTCAAACGTAGACGAACTTGAAAACTTCAAAATAGTCCCATCAAGCTGGCACACCATAAATGTAAGGGGCTGTTTCACATGTCATAGTCAGAAATTGTCTGTGTTCGTCCAAGCGTAACCGGTGTCCGTGACACAAATAGGACAGGCTCAGTTTGGTCACTGTAAATGTAGAGTTGACTGTTGAAGAATTTCCAGTATCAATGTTGGAAACGATTCTAAGCCCCACAGGCGGGCATAATTATATACAGGCCCTGGTTGGCCGCAACAATGCTGGCATTCGTTTGGATGACTTGAAAGTGTTGAGCTGTTGTATTAATATAGAGTGTGAGTAGACATCAATGAATGCAAATGCGTGTATGAAAGTTCGTGGAAGACAATGCATCTAAATGACATCACACTGGTTGTAGTAATTACATGCAGTAATTCACATAGTTCTTGGAACACCTCTGACGTTTGATTGACTTTAATACATCACAACGACAGGTACGCCGACATCAACATAAAATAATCATTGACAATTCAGGACATAGCATGTATGAATACAGTTCATCAGCCAGTGGTGCATGTATATAATAAAGCTGATCTCATACAATTCCACCTTCGTCAGCTACAGCAAAATACAGCAAATATGTGAGTTTACACACTCCTTTCTGACATCTGTAAGTCAGATATATATATGGGTCTACAGCAGGCCGCGAAATAGGGCGGGCTTATAGATATGATGGCCTCCGTGATATTTCTATAACAAACAGGGTGAGTCAAACCTTGTTAAATGGCATCACCGCAGATAGCGAGATACAGCACCTGTAAAGTTCTTTGGGCATACACCAGCCCAGTGCATATAATATTAGAATACTTCGTGAGCTCCATTACTGGTATTCATAGATGGACTCTTTCCCGCCCAGGGAAAAGTCGCTAGCTGGCTACAAAAAGTCATATATCATTCTGGCAATAAAGAAACTGTTTTAAGGGTAAATTACCTTAATGTCCCTCAGAATAAATATTACAAAAACTCACTCGCCTCCTAGGCGCATCAGAAAATAACATTGGGGAACAATCTTTAACCATCTTGGTCGAACACACAGAGGACTTTCCCCAAAACCGTCTTGACCCTTTCAAAAACTACAGCTCGACTCCTTCACACAGGATGTCTTAAATCGCGCCAGATTCTTCGCGCATGCGTCGTGACCCTAAACCCTTGAGCTAAACTCAGATGGGTGAACATGTCAGGAAAAGCTGACATCGGTTCTAAAATTAGACGCTGGGTTAACAGACAAGTGGGACAACCTCAACTGTTAACTGCAATCCCAGTAAAACATGAGTACTTCCCCTTCCCCTTTGATCAAGAATCTATTAAATTAAAGTCTCCAAAATTAAACAGGTACATTTTAACATACTATAGACTCAGCAAACTGACCGCAACAGCCACCAAGAACCACTTTTGTCAGTAATGAAACGTCGAAAGCTTGCCTGTTTTATTCATGTAACTCGTCATGACTGCCTTTCGAAAACGATCCTCCAGGGAACAGTCGAATGTAAATGGAGAAGAGGAAGGCAAAGAAAATCCTGGGCTGATAACATCAAAGAATGGGCAGGGCACGGTTTTTCCACACTTGTATGCATTGCTGAGGATAGAGAGCAGTGGAGGACCCTGTCTGCTGATGCTTCCACCATGGCACCCCTACGACCCATGACGGGTTACGGGTTGAGATGAGATGATGTTTACATATACATATGCACTGACTGAAAATGTTAATATAAGAAATATGTACATTATTTCTGTTATCATCCACTCCCTGCTTCATATGGAACTTGGGTCTATCTCTGCTTTAGGTTCTATATGAGAAACCAGCATGAAGCAGTCACCAGTTCCTGCAGTGGTGGTTCATGAAACCATCATTCTAAATGCTGAGGATGTCAGTGTCGCCAGCGTATTTGTCTAAATGCTGAGGATGTCAGTGTCGCCAGCGTATTTGTCTAAATGCTGAGGATGTCAGTGTCGCTAGCGTATTTGTCTAAATGCTGAGGATGTCAGTGTCGCCAGCGTATTTGTCTAAA